>JAXIVH010000003.1:5026945-5151945 GCA_036785325.1 Urophycis tenuis | reverse complement strand
TCTCTCTCTCTCTCTCTCTCTCTCTTCTCTCTCTCTCTCTCTCTCTCTCTCTCTCTCTCTCTCTCTCTCTCTCCTCTCCCTTAAAACTCTTGAATCTTACAGCAGCTGATTGTGGAACTGATTGAAGAGAGTCCCATGTATTATTCATATGAATTTTGTCAAGCATGGATGATTTTCAAGTTGGCATTCAAATGTATTTGGCTGAAGCATTTCAAGTCCTGATTACTATGATCCTGATGATCAAACTTATCAAAGCCAGACATTACCATGGCCTTTGATATTGATAATATATGTGCAGCGACATTCAGTCTCTGCAACGTAAAACAAATTGCAAATCATAAAATCAGGCCAGAATATCCTATTCATATCCTACTTATTCTCTTGACAGTTCCTACTCTATAAATGAACCCTTCCATATGATTTGAATGATTCATTCTTGAGGGCAGTCATCGGGTTCTCTTTGGTATGAAAGCACGAGCCACGTACAAGTGGCAGTTTTTACCTATGCCAACGTCATTTGCAGGTGCACGTATCCAGACTGATGTTCGTGACAGTAGACAATGTCATGAGGATGTGCCACATGTCCAGTCTGATGTTCATGACAGTAGACAATGTCATGAGGATGTGCCACATGTCCAGTCTGATGTTCATGACAGTAGACAATGTCATGAGGATGTGCCACATGTCCAGTCTGATGTTCATGACAGTGGACAATGTCATGAGGATGTGCCACATGCCCAGTCTGATGTTCATGACAGTGGACAATGTCATGAGGATGTGCCACATGTCCAGTCTGATGTCATGACAGTGGACAATGTCATGAGGATGTGCCACATGCCCAGTCTGATGTTCATGACAGTAGTCAATGTCATGAGGATGTGCCACATGTCCAGTCTGATGTTCATGACAGTGGACAATGTCATGAGGATGTGCCACATGCCCAGTCTGATGTTCATGACAGTAGTCAATGTCATGAGGATGTGCCACATGTCCAGACTGATGTTCATGACAGTAGACAATGTCATGAGGATGTGCCACATGTCCAGTCTGATGTTCATGACAGTAGACAATGTCATGAGGATGTGCCACATGTCCAGTCTGATGTTCATGACAGTAGACAATGTCATGAGGATGTGCCACATGCCCAGTCTGATGTTCATGACAGTAGACAATGTCATGAGGATGTGCCACATGTCCAGTCTGATGTTCATGACAGCCGATGGTGCAGCAAACCCGTCTTTGTTCTTCCTCGTAGGGGGTTCACCACAGCCAGTGACGTGTGGGCCTTTGGGGTGACGGTGTGGGAGATGCTGACCTTCTGCAAGGAGCAGCCATACTCCCAGCTCAATGATGAGCAGGTCATAGAGAACACAGGGGAGTTCTTCAGGGACCAGAAAAGACAGGTACGTTTTTATTTGACTTACTTTACTGTGTTTGGTTTGAGTCTGATGGTTCTCATATATCTGTTTGACTGCTGGCCATTGCTATTGAGTCAAATGCATGAGAAGTACGAGACTCAATCAAAAAAACATTTCATCAAATGAAAGTGTTGTGAGCAAACGTTGCTGATAGCTGTTTATAATAACACAATAATCTAGTAACACAAGTGACTGCTCCTGTTCAACAAGCCGCAAAACACACACCCCTCCCAAGCTCAACTCATAATGTGTGGCCCCCAGCCAGGCTGTTGTTGGCCAAGCTGTTGAGAGTGCTGTACGTATGTACACGGCAAACATGGGCTCAGGTCTCTCTTCCCTTGCTGTGTGCCGCGTAGATCTACCTGCCCCAGCCAGTGCTGTGTCCAGACCCACTCTACAGGACCATGCTGAGCTGCTGGAGGAGAAAACAGCAAGGAGCGACCGTCCTTCCAGGAAATACACCGAGCCCTCCTGGAAAGCCATCCCTAAGCCAGACATTCCTCTCTCTCCTCTCTCTCATATACACAATGCATGGAACAGATAGGGTTTCAAATAGGATCCAGGTTTAAGCTATCTTGTTTCAGTAGAAACAGGTTGAAAAGGCCCATCTATCGGGGGCCAAGCTACCACTGGGGGAAACACTGTTAGATAAACAACAACAAAAACAACAACAACAACCTTAACAAACAACACCGGGCAGGTGGATGGACTCAATGTGTGCCTGTATGAGAATGTCTGATGTTTAATACATTTTGTATGTTATACTTTTATACAGAAAGGCCATATAATACCAAGACAAGCACACACACAAAGAGCATTTTAAACTTGCAAGTATTAAAAACAAAGTGAAATGTAGCAATTCATATTTGGCACTTTTCTTTTTACAATGTATGTTTTTATTTGATCTCGTTTTTCCTTTTTTTTCTTGAATGAGTTATGCATTTCTTACGTTACAGGTGTTTGGGGTTCAATGAGGCTGTGCGATAATGGCGTCTGGAAGGCTTTCTTGTGTTTTCTGGTGGAAGACTGCTTGAATGTAGAGCAAAATAAGAGCAGCAAACTGTCACTGTTGATGTTAAAACGAGTCGCTGTTTCATAGCAACAGCTTGCTTGTTTTAGAATGTTTCATCTCAATATTTTAGGTAATCTAAGCAATTTATCATACCAGCAAATTGTTATAATCACTGCAGTGTTTGGCAGTGATATTTCAATGAGCAATGTATTACAATATATTTTCAATAAGATATTTCTAAATCTCAACTATGGTTATGTTAAATATTTAAATATCTAAAATTGTTTATTTTGTTTAGGTTTTTGTTGACATATTTGTATACTAAGATGCACTTCCGTTCAATGCCAAACACAACACATTTCACAAAATGTCCTCATTGTGTCCTTGCACACGCCCGGATCCACCTAGACGTGTCTGTAAATGGAATCCAGTTGGACATTGCGATATCACAGCAGTAATATGCTCAATGGTGTTGTTTACATATTCCCACAATGCTTGTTTTGGACTCTTTATCAGTTACCACTGCAGGCCAGACGTACCCGTGTGCCACAAGATGGTTTGGTTAAGTGTAAGTGTTTACTTGTGTATCATTGGAAGGTGGCTACGTGCTCGTTGTTGTGTACCAAAGACTTGTGTACCTGAGAGGAACGACGTTTGTAAACTCAGACTAGATTGAGGCTGAACTGTAACGTAGTTGCAGTTTCAGATGAAGAAATGAGGACTTAGATATTCTGTGTGTGTGTGTGTGTGTGTGTGTGTGTGTGTGTGTGTGTGTGTGTGTGTGTGTGTGTGTGTGTGTGTGTGTGTGTGTGTGTGTTTGTGTGTGTGTACAGAAAGGGAACTTGCAGTCTTATTCTTGCATTTCACTAAAATATACTGCTTTAGGACTGTTACAGATTGCTTTGTTTAAAGAGCCTGGTATTGTTTTGTGAGGTAGGTATATATAACATTTCATGCTTATAAAACTATTAAATGAATCACAGATGTCAGTAAATAATTACAGTCGATGTTATAACATTAGTCGTTTTGAGGTCATGTTCAGCTGTAGTTGGGCATCTATCTGTAAGGAGTGGCTGTTACCTTTGCCCATTACCCTTCACACAGAAAGGATTCAATGCCATTTTAGTTCACATGGAAAGATTCTTAATTTTCCTCTAAGCTTCATAATTTTAATACATTCACAAAATGAATGATCAATTGAACTGGAAAATGTCAAGAGTGCAATAATTCCATTTCACAACATATTGACAAATATAAAAGCATTTGAGGTATTTTAGCATATGTTACCCACAATAAAGAAAATGGTTGCAATTGTATAGATGTAAAAAAAAATGTCAGTTGACTCTGCAAATTGATAATTTGTTTAGTTTTGTAAGATTTTTGTACTACTCAAATGTTGTTTTTATAGGAGTGTTTTATACAATACTTGTATGCAAAGGTAATGTTCTTTGTAATTGTACTTTGTGATAGATAAACACCTAAATAAACTTTCTCAATGCTATTCTTTGCCTCCAAGTCATGGATTTAAGACAGCACAACCAATTGGGAAATAAAAATATGAACTGCCATTGTTTGTGCCAATTGCCTATTCGGATGACTGGAGATGGGGCTGCTGTGATGTATGTCATTCCGCGGTAGGAAATAACATGAAGCTGGAGATGAAGACAAAGGGAGTGGTGCACTGGTTTATATAATGTTGTTAGCACAAAATCAGTCCCAATCAGTATTGTACATACCCTCCCCTTCTCGGGACAGCTCTTCAAAACAACCTCAATTCTTTGGTCATTTTTCATTCCAACATACGTTGACCATTACATCACTGTTTGTGGGTGTCACTTTTAGAGTCAGTAAAATATGACCCATACTTAACATTAAGAAACTGATTAGAAATGGGTCGTTAATATATTGTACTCGTTTTTCTCGTACCACGATGACGCGCTGACAATAGCGACGATATCATTGGCTAGCAGCAAATGGTATCCAATCACGACGCGAAGGTAGATTCGAGGATATGACGTCAGCTAGGATAGGTATTCCCACAGAGATACGTCTGTCTGTGGACCAGACCGTACAGGACACCTTACTCGCCTGGTAAATGCGTTGTGAAAACTTCAACTAAGTAACATGAATAAAGTGGTTGTGGTGACCGGAGCAAATAGGTAATTCGCCATTTCAATGCAACGACTTTTGTCACAGTTGATGTGTGAACAGCGAGTATGTTGCTATTTTATACCTGTTTTAATCATGAATACATTATACGCTGTAGTGTGTAGTTACATGCAATATCATTCAGCGTCATTTGTCGTTCCATTCAAGTGTGCTTACACCACCGTGTGGCTCTGCTGATTATTATTCCATTGTGAATGTAACTACAACAATAGCCCTACAATTAAAAACTGAAGCATTGCAGAAACCAAGCAGATAAATGTAAACATCTCAACCGACAGTGGCATAGGTCTGGCACTCTGTGAGCGCCTCCTGGAAGCAGATCCAGGGCTACAGCTCTGCCTGGCCTGCAGAAACTTGGGTCGAGCGCAGGATGCCCGCGCTGCCCTGCAGGCGTCCCACCCCAGGGCCCAGGTGGGCTTGCTGCAGCTCGACACCAGCTCCGTCCCCTCTGTTCTGAATGCGGCCAAAGAGGTGAAACTCAGGTGGGACTTGGAAAATGAATGAACAAGAAGTCATAGGCATTTGGTAGCATGGAAGCAGAATGTAGAATTAGATACCTGAATGCAATTGGATATGCAATAAGGAGTGATAGGTCTCATGATCTCTACTGTAGAGACCATGTGATCTATTAGGTCAGAATAATGATAATGCTGGTCTTCCATGTAGGTATAGTCAGCTTGACTATCTCTACCTCAACGCTGGTATCATGCCAAACCCACAGTTTGATGTGAAAGCCTTTTTCAAAGGTGTCTTTTCCAGGTAAGTACTGGATTTCACCATTGACAAGCGCAATACAGTTTTAGCTGTAATTACAGTTTTAACTGAAATTTCTTTGGCTTGGGATCAATAAAGTATAGCTATCTATCTATCTATCTATCTATCTATCTATCTATCTAGCTAACTCGTACGGCGTTCTGATATGGCTACAACACATTATGTAAATGAAGGCACTTTTTTTGTGTATTCATTTTATTTCAATTACAGCAAAGTTGTAAGTATGCTTGCCACCGGAGAAGGGATTCTCACACAGAAGGACAGTATCACTGCCGACGGGATGCAGGAAGTGTTCGCTACCAACCTGTTTGGTCATTTCCTATTGGTGAGTTTTCATGAGTGAGTCAAATGTGTCACTGGCACCTTCCTTTCATTCGAATACAAACATCATGACTGACACAAGATAAACACCAACACTGTGCTTCTGCATCAAGGTCAGCCAATATGTACGTGTAAGGAAAGAAAGAAAACATATCAAGTATGAGGTTTTCACAATTTTGTTCAGACAAATTCACGGAAATCCTGCAGATGATGAACCGTCCCTAGGTCTGTGCAAATGCGACATAGAAATAGAAATAGAAATAGAAATACATTATTGATCCCAAGCTGGGAAATTACAGTGTAGCAGCAGCATTGCAATACAAAGAATTAAAGAATGAATGCAATGTAGAAAATAAAAAGTGTATGTATGTATAAAAAATATATTAAAAATATAAAATAAAAATAAAAAATAATTTAGTGCAAGATAAAGAACGACATAGCAGAAGCTCTCAAGTAGTGTCAGGCATCATGTCCTTGGTGCTGCTCACCATCCCGCGGGCCCATGTCGATACCTGACCCGTGACTTTGCAACAGCGCTCATTAAAAATGTAAAGTTGTTATTTCTGTGTCTCCCGCCCTGTCCTGTCCTCATCTTGAGGGCACTGCTGACCCACCGCCAGCTTCGGATTCCCAGCCGTCATTCTGCTTAGCAGGCACGTTGGTGGGGTTGTTTGGAACACCGGCAGGGAGGAGATGGGTGTTGTTTCACTGCTATGATCTCAACTCCACATCCATTTGTTTAGTGTGAATTCAAAAATATAAGTGTTCCAAACAAATTAAAGGTCAAAAAGACCAATATATATACTGGCATAATTACTATTATTATGATAAGTAAATATGTTTTATTCAAAATAATAATTTAATTCAATATCTCAAGCAGAATATGAAGCATGGCTGCCATCAATTTCTAATCTATTCAATGTTGTATGAGCATTGGTGGAGCAACCACTTTGTTTAAATATGTCAACAATGAAAATGGTGAAAGAGTAGTTACCTGTGCTGCCCACCCCCCCCCCCCCCCCCCCCCCCCCACCCACTCCTCAGGTTCGAGAGCTGGAGAACCTTCTCTGCCAGTCTGGCCGCACCTCCCAGGTGATTTGGACCTCGTCCAACAATGCCAGCCAATCGGCTTTCAGCCTGCAGGACATCCAGCACCGGCAGGGCACGCAGCCTTACAGCTCCTCCAAGTACGCCACTGACCTGCTCAGTCTGGCGCTCAACACGCACCTCAACCGCCAGGTCTGCCCTCCGTCGGCCCTCTGGTGTCGTTAAGCCTCATTATTAACCAAACCTCCCGTTATTTAAGGAGACAGGGAGCCCGAGGGTCAGACCTTGTTCTTAAGTGTGTCCTGAATCAGTACGTTTACATGCAGCAAGAAATTCGAATTTCTGATCGGATCAGATAATGACATGCGTAAGACCGGATCACTTGTCCGAGTATACATGCCGTTCAGAGAATCGGATTAACAGCCGGAGCATGGGCTGACTCTGGACGCTATGTGGCGCTGCGCATGTGCAGAATGGCGCTGCGCATGCGCAGAATGCAAAATCCGATTCAGATCCGATTGCTGAGTATACATGCCGTTAAAAGTCCGACTATGAACGAATTATCCAGGTGTTGTTATCCGATTTTGAGATGTCCGAAGTAGGTCGGATTAAGGTGTTTACATGCACTTAAAAAGTCTGAACGATGTCTTATACGATTAGAAATTCGAATTTCTTGCTGCATGTAAACGTACTGAATGGCAGAACGACAGTACTTAGTCCCCTTTGAGTTCCCTGCAGACTTGCTGGGGCCCGGTTCTGTCCGACCCCCTCTCTGTCTTCTCTGTGTCCTTGACGTTGTGTCCTTTTGTTGTGTCGCGGTCGATGTTGCGTTCCGGTAGCTGGTTTTCCAACTACATTTTTTATACTGTGGGGGAGACCAGCCCTGCACAGAGTGCATAACACAGAATGAGATAACAGCAAGTGGAAATTGTGATCAAATCAACACACACACACACACACACACACCGCTGATTCCTATTGCCACTCGATAGCCTTTACCATGGCAATGATGTACATTTTTCTATACTGTTGCTTTCTAGGGCTTGTATTCGTCAGTGATCTGTCCAGGGTTTGTGATGACAAAGTTGACCTATGCCATCCTCCCTGCCTTCCCTGATCTTCTGTGGACCCTGGCAATGCCTATTTTTTGGCTTGTGAGTAGTTTTTTGTGTTTTATGAATTTATCAACCTAGTTGATAACCATGATTAACCCAGACATGTAGTTATCTTTTTGTGCATGGTGAGATAGATAGCCAGAGGTTGGGAACCTTTTCAGTTGGCAGAGCTGTACAAAATGTAATTATTTGAAATTGTTCTTTAGACTAGCCAAGCAAAAGCTTAAATAATTATTATCAACCTTTCGAGGGAAGATATTCATTGAAAATCAGACAGGACAATTTTGGCTGGAAATAATTAATCACCGTCATATCCCCTTTTCTGGCATTTCATTATCTACTTTGATGGTAGATTGTTGTATTATGGTTATAAGATGTGGAATTGACAAAATGTATATTATTTATTGTCCGTATTTGCACAGATCCGAGTGTTTACAAACACTTTCACCCTGACACCTTATAATGGCGCTGAGGCGCTGGTGAGTCAAATCTCACTCTTGAGTTTCAAATGAAAACCCAAACGCTAATTCACCTTTTGGTTCTTCCCAACGTTGCAACGCCAGTGATGTATGCCCTGCTCCCTCCCGTAGGTCTGGCTGTTTAAACAGATGCCTGAGTCACTGGATCCTTACTCCAAATACCACAGTCTGACATCAGGACTGGGCACCAACCACATACAACCACGCAAGGTATGGCGGCACATTACAATGGTAACATGACAACCGCTGAAGCTTAAACAGCATTGTCTCCTCCTGCCTCACAATCCCCGTCCTCTGTGCAGATGAATGTGGACGAGGACATGTCCGAGGCCCTCTATGAGAAGCTATTGGAGCTTGAGTACAAAGTAAGGAAGAAAGAAGAGGGATGGAATAGCTCTTCATTGTCGCAGTAGCCGAACTCAGACAATGTGCATTGAAACCAATACTGTAATTTGGACCAACTTGAATAATATTTTGAAATGGTAATAGGATTTTATAATATTGAATATGCAGTGGATTATTCGTTTTGTTTGTGTCTATAAGAAATGTAATGTGGTTTTGTTATAAATGTATCGCATAACGCATTTAAATGTATATGTACAAGTACGTTTTAAATACAAATAGCCTATATATTCATTTAGAACAGTGAAAAATAAAACATTTGAAAACGAAAATAAACGTGAATGAAAATAAATCCACAAAATATGATTGTCAACATGCTATTTATACACTAAGGGAAATAAAGCAAATACATAGGCTACATATCACCTTGACAGTAAATATCTGATAAAACAGTGTTGTCGCTGTGTCGGGCACACTTAATTCATAAAGATTAGAAGTGGAGGATATCTCTTCAGAAAAGCTAGACTGGACTGCCCCGGCTCTTGTTTTCTTGTCTCGCTACGTGATCAGCAAAGCCAAAGTCGTTGCGATCTATGAGTAAACTGTCAGTGTCCCCACCGAAGTTAATGTAGGTGGTCTTAGCGAGCCAGTCTCTGGTGTTCTGCTGCTGCTCTGGGTGGTGCGCAGCTGTGCGGAAAACCTCCTGGGAATTCGGAGCTATTTGCCACAAGGTGTTCTTGGGTGCCTCGAGCTCCATCTCATTGAAATCATCTTCCTCGCCGCCGCTCAGTACTGGATTGCAGAAAGCCCAAACCATTCCACAGAAATAGATGAAAAACGTCCCCATTACCATGATCATGAGCGCATACGCTTCTATCATCGCTTTAGTGACTGGAGACATCATCATATTGAATGCCGAAGTTTACCTCGCGCTTTTAAAAGTGTCGTAGATTTGCAGCAGAAGGCGAGGTCGTTGTACAGCGGAGTCCTGCAATTCCCAAGTATTTAATTTTCGGTAAGGATCCAACCTATCCGCCCGCTTGAAATGCGTCTAAAGGGTGAGGTGATGGCGATTGCATTACCTTGTCCGTAGTTGAATTGTTGTCTTGGATCCTTTGGCCATTTAATATGCCAGCCGTCGTAATCACCTCCTCTTGTAACCTGTACGTTATCATGCACGGGTCCCAAACTAAGTCTCCATCTCTTGCTGCGCAGCAAATATGTGTGTGCTGCACACTACGGCACGTCTTGCAGCTATAAACTAATTCATTTTCATAGTGGAAACTTTCCACAGAAACAGATGAAGCAAATAGGCTACTAAAAGTTTCACAATTTTTCTTTCAGGCACAAAAACGTTTGGCATCTGGATTGGTAGAGAAGAACACACACACACACACACACACACACACACACACACACACACACACACACACACACACACACAAATGGTAATTGTTTACAATGGCACAAGAATGGGCCATTCAGGATGTGGATGGGCATATTTAATTGTTTATTGTATTAGTATTATTGTATTAGTAGGCCTAGGCCTATCTAATCATTAAAAAAAAAAAGTGATCTGTTTAAACAAACTACATTGGGACAGCCTAATTGGAGCCACTATCCCTGGTGTCTTTTGTACGTTAGTGTGGATTAACATGCTATTATGCTATTCTATAGTGTAGGCCTATGTTGATATATGACATGACAGTAACAAAAAGCTGTCAAGACTGAGCACTGTTCAATAAACTCCCCAATCATCTTACTGCATGACATTTTGTGTCCACGCAAATAATACAAGTATTGAGTGACACATCAAATAACCTGAAGTGAGTGATAAGATAAGATATTCCTTTATTAATCCCCCTTAGGAGAAATTCACATTGACCATTGACCAGCAGGAGACTGGTGTGATTGGGCCTTATTGATTAAGATCATGAATTGAAATTCCTTTGACTATAACAAGAACCCAGCAGGTCTACTCAGTTAACCCCTTGCTCTAAAGTCGTTAGCACCTGTTGTCTTCAGTGCTTTTCTTACATCTCCATTGACAACACCTGTCGCCCATCTATAAAAGACAAAAATGCTGTCTCCTTAAAATGTGTACGTGTAAAATGTTAACGCTTTGTAAATAACACGAACTGTTAATGTACTCTGAACCGCATCTTCTTTAAGGCAAATCGACCATATGATTTAAAACGAAACGTTTGCAACTGCAAGGTTGAAAACAAAAATGAAGACTCTGGGTAATGGTGTTTTTGGGTTCGGCTTGTCCGCTTGTTTCCACCTGTTCAGTTTATTTTAGAAACTACAAGCCCCACCCCGCGCCATCTCAGAGGTCCCGGATGTCTATCGCGCCGGAAGAGAAGAAGGTCCTTTTCCTAGCCATCTTGTGGCTTCATCCAGCGAAGTGTTCGCACCAATCCTCGTAGAATCGGAGGAAAATCCTGCTGAAGGGGCGCCATCATGCCCGTACAAATGCAAGAAAGTTTTGGCTGTGCCATAACCAATCGGTTCGACCAATTATTTGATGATGAGTCGGATCCATTCGAGCAGTTGAAGCAGGCCGAGACAAAGAAGAAGGACGCTCCCGCTCCTGGTACCTGCAAGCCTGTAGTCCCTGCTGCTAAACTACAGAAAAAGGAGTCACAGAAAGACAGGAAGACTCCCCTTGCGGACAAAAAGGAGGAGATCCAGGCACCCGCTCCCATCAAGAAAGATGGTAAATTTGAATCCTCAATTATAGAGTAAAACTTGCTTCTGCGCTATGGGGTTAGCTAGGCGTTTGCTGGCTAGCGACCAGCGACACACAACCCCCGTGACATGAGGTCCACGCCATTCCTCTTGTATCAGTTCGGCGCCATCAGTTGGATCACGGCATTTATTTTAACGAGTATCTCCATAGCATTGTTGTGCATTGTGGTTCAGACTGAAAATCGCCATAAGAGTCAATCTGCATGCAGGCTAACTTGTTTTGGCCTACCCCCTCCGGCCTTCTTCTATTTGTGCGACCTGCAAGCCTAGCTGCGTTTATTGCGGCATCACAACCTAACCATCCAACGCAGACCCCAAGAAAGACATGTCCTCGATACCCTTATTAATGTGTACTTAAACTATGTATTTAATTTTGCTGGTGTGCTGCTATATTTGACGTCGTGCGTGACACCACGTTTAATGTACAAAGGAAACGTGCGTGGGTCGTAGAGGTTAAAGATATTGCTATCACATGCCGAACCCCCCCTCCCTCCAAATGTGTTTTGGATCACCGTACATTTTCCAGTAATTTTTCTGCATTTCTGTAGCGTTGCGATTCTCTCCGAGGTAAACCTCGTGGCTGCAGTGTGGGGCGTGCTAACCCTCCGAACTGCCACTTCCCCGTGGCTCACAACACACCCTCGTGGTATGATGTCATTCGCAACCTGAAAGGCTCGTTTCAGCGCTGGCCGCACATGTTTTGTGTGTTTGATCTGAATGCCGTTTGCTGGGCCATTCTGCGCGGATCTTTTTTTTGGGGGGGGGGGGGGCGTTATTGTCATCCTAGCGCCGGTGTACAATAAACTCACGAGTCGGGTGATTTACGGCGTCGACAGTGCACGTAATTTCGGTAGAATTTTCAGGAAAGTGATGGGACACCGTGTTTTTTTGTTTTTGTTTTGTTTTTTTGTTTTTGTTTTGTTTTTTTAGACCTTTTCTAAAAGCTGTCTGAATCTAGTTGCTGGAGAAGTGATGGGACAGGTGCACTTGCTACCATGCCTCAGCTGCCTTAGTAGCTGGAGGATGTCTATTTTGGTAGCATGTGAAAGGGCTACTGGGAGGGACTAGTCTGACTGGGCAGTACATTTATTTATTCACGTATTTCTAGAAACGTGTGTCAACATCTACTTTAAAGCCTGAGGTGTACAACATCATTTTGATAAGATGTTAAAAGCTCCATTGTTATGGCTAGAACTGCACATACCCCCTGTACACTGGTATTACAGCTTTCACCGTAGTCCATGCCGGAGCTCCATTGTCTAGTCGATGACTTTGTAATCCCGTTTCTGTGTCCCTCTAGGCATGAGGATGAGGGGAATGGGGCGGAGGCCAGAGGGTGAGGGCCACAGGCCCCAGGGTGGCCAGGGAGAGGGGAGGCCCCCAACAGACCGACGACCTGTAGACAGACGGCCCGCACGGCGCTTTGATAGAGCCCCTGGCGAGGGCGGCGAGAAGCCCGAGGGAGGCGAGTTCTCGGTGGAGAAGTAAGTTCCATTTAAACCGAATCTAATAAGTGCATACAAAGGGGCCCCACATTACGCCACGGTAATACATTCAGCTGTGGTGTCGGCCGGTATTCTTCCGACGCAGTGATGTCACCGTTGTATCTCTTCCTCCCCACAGGCCCATAGGCGACAGACCAATGAGGGGCCGTGGTGGACCCAGAGGCGCCCGCGGAGGCAGGGGGCGGGGCATGGGCCGCAGCGACGGTTTTGACTCCCGGGGAAAACGTGAATTCGACAGACACAGCGGCAGCGATCGATCGTGAGTGCTTTTCTAGGTTTCGTTGGCGAGACTGTGAAATTCGATTCACTACACACCGTTCCACCGACTGTCGTTTCAAAAGTTGTAGCCCCCAAGCTAAAGCAAATCTTGTTCCAGTGGCCTGAAGGGTGAGGAGAAGCGAGGTGGCAGTGGATCCCACAACTGGGGAACCGTGAAGGATGAAATGACGTAAGGGGGCTTTGGATTTCACATGGCCATAAAAACGCCGCCCGCTTTTGCATCCCTGTCACAGTACAACGGCCCGCTAATTTGAATATTCTCACGCTGTGTGTATTATGTAACGCGGCACTCTTTTTCTCGTTCTATTAGCGGTGAGCTCGACCAATCAAATGTTACCGAGGAGAACCCCGAAGGAGAGGAGCATCCACCCGCTGACTCCGAGAACAAGTAAGTTGACCTGCGTTGACGGTGCCAGGGCGGCGCTCTGCGTGGCCGCACGACGAGCCACCGCAGGGCCAAGGCACCGACGGTTGTCCTTCTCTGTCCAGGGAAAACGAGGCAGAAGAGGTCAAGGACGAAAGCCCCAAGGAGATGACGCTGGACGAATGGAAGGCGGTGCAGGACAAGGAGCGCGCCAAGGTGGAGTTCAACATCCGCAAGGCCAACGAGGGCACCGACTGGAAGAAGGGATACGTTCTGCACAAGTCCAAGAAGGATGAGGTGGGCTGGCCTTGCAATCCGTCAACTTCCAGTGCCGTCCATGCATTGCTTGGAATGCGGAACTCGTGTTGTTCGATAGAAGAGCATTCATTAGTATGTGTCGGAAAGAAATGCTTCAAGGTTACTTGCCAATGCATGTCGGCGATATCCCAACGCTATTTATCACATTCAAAAGACTTCTTCCATTTTGGCGGGTGTGTGATCTGAAGTGCCTAGAAATTGTGGCGCTTTTTAATTCTGGCTACATTCCCCATTGGTAGCATGTTCTACTTGGTAATTTCTCCCATCTTTTTCCCTGTCAACAGGAGAAGGGTACTCTGATTGAGGCTGATGGCGAAGAAGGCTCAAAGGTTTGTGCAAGTGTTACTGGTAATCAATCCTCAAACGGTGCTTTTGGCGTCTTGTATGAATTGCGTATCGATGGTCCACCGCCTCCCTCTCCCAGTGTCGGAAAGAGGAGTAACCTCATCTCTCTCTTGTCAGGCTGAGGACGAGCACCGCAAGCCTGCCAACGACATCACCTCCCAGTTGGAGATCAACTTCGGAGACCTGGGCCGTCCAGGCCGTGGCCGCGGGGGACCTCGCGGGGGCAGGGGCGGCCGGGGCCGGGGCGAAGGTCGCGGCGAAGGTCGTGAAGGACCCTCAACCCGGCCGGCTCGCGGCGGAAGGAGCGACAAGGTAAAGTGACGGCACCCTCTCAGACGCCATCCTTAGCTTTTTTTATTTCGCTAACGGCCAAGTCGGTCACGGCGGCAATTTCTCATTTTCCTTTCTTTTTTTTTTTCTTTCCTTTTTGGTGTTTTCCTGACCTCCCCAGGCAAGTGGCGTGTCTGTGCCCAATGTGGACGACCCTGAGGCCTTCCCGGCGCTGGCCTAAGCCCAGGCCCACAGGAGCCGCCAGGCACCTCCACTATGAGGCTAGCATGTCCCTGGATCCTTCAGCAAAACGTATTGATGGAGAAGACTGTCATCCTCGATGGCACTCTACTTTGAGGACTGAATTTTACCAATTAAAAAAACCCCAGAAAAAAACAGAAATGAACACAAAAAAACACAGAAAAAAGAAAAGGACTTCTTGCTACTCTGGAGCAGATTACTGGTAGAGGTTTTGTACTTATAAACGAAGTAGCAGGGGTGTTTTTCATACAGTATTTTTTTCAGAGGTTATGCATTGTTCATGGATACTTTGTAATTGCTGCTTAAAATATTTCCAAATATAAGAAGCGCATCCTTTTTGGCTTGGTGTTCGTCAAGTTTGCTTGCGTGGTTGCTTCCAAACAAGCCTGGTGGCAGGTGTCAAAAACCAAGCTCATAAACTGTACCACACTGGGTATTTCATAAAGTTACTGCCTCACTTCACTCGCTCAGATGTCAAGGACTTTTATTTTACGTGGGCAGTTGTTTTATATTTTTTTCAACGGCCGGTCTATTCTTTGTTACTAGGCCTGTACATCTCAACTATTTTCATAAGAACTCATTGGGAGGAACTATTGCAGAAGGCGCTGGTAAGGCAAACCTTCATCTTTGACCTCTAAATCAATTTGTTCAGAAAGACTGCGTTACGAAGTCTTTGTAGTTTCCTCCCTTCGCCCTACGAGACTCCAGAGTTGTCGCCTTTTAATTCATTCGACAGTGTCAACAGCGCGAACACAGGTTCGACCTGTTGACCTCGACCCCAACATCCGCTTGGAGTGCGCCTCATTGTGGAAAAACTTCTACCCATCGTCCTGTTTCTGTCTGCACTGATCATAAGCTTGGAAATTGAAACGCCTCGGGGAGTTTTAATTTTAATCAAATGGCGAGGCGAGAAGTGTTTGCACAATGGAGACGGCGCCGTAATCCCGCGGATTGGCCGCGTCTTTACCACAGTTTACACACTCCAGTGAAATGGATGTGACGCTGGCCCAGGCCCCCCCAACACCACCACCACCACCGTGTTCAGTCCTTGTGCATCATTCTTTTTCTTGACTCCTTAGCCTCCACAGTGACACCACTGCATAATCACTCTGAAAGAAATAGCTGTCCATGCTCCATGAACAGCCGAGTGGTCTACGCTAC
This sequence comes from Urophycis tenuis, assembly GCA_036785325.1. Classification (NCBI taxonomy): domain Eukaryota; kingdom Metazoa; phylum Chordata; class Actinopteri; order Gadiformes; family Phycidae; genus Urophycis; species Urophycis tenuis. The sequence goes on along the minus strand of JAXIVH010000003.1, from coordinate 5,136,014 downwards.
GGGATGTGTGAACGCTAGCCCTGCTATTTAGACCTCTGTTGGTAAATAAAGATGGTCGATTCATTTTTTTCTTGCATTGTCGTTTGTGCCAAATCTCTATTTTATTTAGTGGAATCTTAAAAAAAACTAAACACTCAAGTTGCCAAACTTAAAATCTTAACTTTGGGATGGAGAACTTAAAATATAAGTGATGGTGGCCATTTGTGTCAGGCTGGCCACACAGATTGGTGGTGTCCGGTATGACTAACCTGATCAAACCAAGATTGTGAACCAAGGTTAATGTCAAAAGGATCTAAAAGAGACATATATATAGTTGCAAGCACCAATAACGGGGTCCTACCTGGTATGGTGAGTGGCTTAATGCATACATCATAGTACAACAGACTACATTTTGAGAAGGAGTCTTCCATTTATTGGCTGAATCTATTATAGTGGTCAGACCTATAAGCAGGTCCTCACGCACATATGCTCGCTCTGTGGTCTACCACTTGGCTAGAAGGACCTGACCATTAAGTTGGGCAGATCGTTACCTTCTGGTAAACAGTCTTCCATGTTTACCAGAAGTTAACGTCTTAATCATCAAAGCTGTATCTCAGACAACCAGTGGCAAAACGTATTTACTTACATTCATAACAATGTGTTTGGTTCAGATAAGACTCAAACCAACAACCTCACAGTTATCTTCCCCATGCTGTACCACTGCGCCCTATGGACATAAGGTAGAGAGTATGGCGGATGAGACTATCTTGAGAAGCAGCAGTCTTCCCTACATGGAGGAAATGCTGTGTTTGGTATGTATAGGAAACTGGAGAGGATGACAAATTGGGGAAAAGGGTATTAAAAAGATTGAGAGAAAAAATAAAAATGATGGAGAAAATAAAAGGTAAAGACACTTCAGAGAAATCCCATTTGGCAGCATGTAACACTGCTCTGAATCATTTGTCCGTCATAGGCTGCAATGAACCAGTTTTCAACATTTCCAACTGCCTTTCTGTAACTCGCATTCCATGATTTGAGTGCATTAAACCAATTTAATCTGAGTAAGTTGGAACTTGAGCTAACTTGCGGTGCAGTGCACAGGAGCCTGCTATAAAAGCTCTGTACTGCTTGAAATCATAGTGGACACAAGTTCTGACACGTTCACTGCTGGTTATCGAAAGTTATCGATAAGTTATCGAAACCGTTTTATTAGGGTAAAGATCTATCCAACTTCAATACAGATTTCACAACAACTCTTATCTCAAGTGCAAACAATTGCAATAACACCCAGGACCTGTGCTGCACGTGGTAGGGTACACAAAGGACTTCCTTGCATACATATTCAGCATAGACAATGAAATGAACCGAAACGTAAAATGGATACCAAAAACCCTGTTTAACGTGTTAAACGTCTGAGATTATCCACGCTAACCTTTAATCCAGGGATATATACATTTACCTAAGAATCTAAAACAGCAGCCTCTAGATGTGTGAACCACAAGGGCAAATGAAGTTGTGCCCTTGCTCAAGTTGACTCACCATATTCCATATTTTCAAACGATGTGCAACAAAATGACCTTAATATCACAGAATTATTACAATGCCGACCAACGAGGCAGTTGTGAGTCTTAGTTTCGAGCCCCACCAGGCCTCATATTGTCCCCATGCCTACAATGAGTCAAGATAGTTCAGCAGATCACCTCCTGTAAAAAAGAACAAAAAAAAAACATGCCCTCTCCCCGAGCACATCCTTCATGTCTCGTCACAACGCATTCTCCCACAAGTTTCTGCAGTCAATTTTCACCGCGTCCAGAGTCAGCCCCCCACCAAACACCAGGGGTTCACCACCAAACACCAGGGCTTCACCACCAAAGCCGCTGCTGGGGTAGAAGTCTGCGCGGCCCTCTTCCTCATCCTCCTCCTCCTCCTCCACCGGGCTCTCCACCCCGCTCCCCGCCGCCTGCGAGAAGATGTAGCCGCCGCCGCTGGTGGTGGTGCCCGTCTCCTGGGAGCTGTGCGTGTAGGCGGAGCTGTCCGAGTCGTGGGACAGGCTGGTGATGTAGGTGGTCTGCAGCGGTGCTCCGGCACCCCGGGGGTCATCGGGGTCTTCGTCGTCGTCGTCGCTCCCCTGGGAATGCTCGATCAACTTCACGATGTGCTCCTCCTCCTCCGTCGAGGAGGAGGCGTTGCTCGGGTACGCGCCGAGATCCATCTTGCCCTGCAGGGGGGAGTCGAAACGCAGGTTTCACCAGCAAATACAAAAAAAAGGTAACTGTAAAATTAAAATCAATGATGTGTATTCAGTGAATTCAATGTTATTGTTTGTCGTCATGAAATGAAGATAGCGACTCATCGGGATCCCTAGTTTTATAGTCCAAGTGAACAACAAAGAGAAGATATGCCCTTAACGTGATCGAAATACGAGGTTTGAAATATTTGAGCGCAAATGCTAATTTTGTGATATTTATCAATATTGTGGGCATCTCCTAATAATTGTCCTGATTAATGTTTTCATTCAGTGGGACATTTACCTTGTTATCTGTAAATGCCTTTGCCCAATTGCTGTCACTGGGATCTGGTATGTCTTGCAGAAAGACTGAAATCATCTTCGGCCTACAGAGGAGGATAAAGTATTCATGGCAACATGTCAATGTTGTCATATCAATGCATTGAATATTCACTTTCACAAGAAACCAAAAAAAAGACACTAGATCTCCGGACTCCTATAAGGGAAGATCAAGAGCCAGGTGCTACTATTGAATTGTCATCTGAATTGTGTTCTTACCTTTGGCCTCGCACTAGCACCTTCAACAGATACAGCAGAAAACCTATCCCGCAAACTACAATGGTTGTGGCTAACGACCATTGTAGTGTGGTGTCCTCTGCAAGAGTGAAACCCATGTTAACCCATGACATGTAGACACTGACATACAAAAAGGGGTTAAATGAAATGCATAGTGTTAAGGTTAACACTATCCCTAACCTCAGATTCCACCAGGGGGAGCTATTGGACAAATCAAAAGTAGTTGACTGAATAGCAACAGAATGGGTCTCACTGTGGATGATAAAATTGATGATTTCTCCAATGGGTCCTTCGCCTTGCTCTGTCCAGGCTGTCATCCACACTTTGTAGGTGGCTGGAGGCAGAACCTTGATGGTGTACTGGCGCTGCGACACGGGGACAGGGTCTGCAACGCACAACGCCGGACGATACATCCACGTAAGGAGCATTTTCTGGAGCATGGGAGGCAGGGGGGGGGGGGGGGGGGGAGGGTCGAGCAGGTGGCTCATGGAGTGTGTTTGGTGGGTGGTGGTGGTGGTGGTGGTTGTGGTGGTGGTGGTGGTGTGGTGGTGGTGCTGGGGTGGTGGTGGTGGGGTGGTGGGGGAGAGAGAGAGAGAGAGAGAGAGAGAGAGAGCGAGAGCGGCTGGGTGATGGGAGTGGGGGACTGACAGGAGGGTGTGCGAAGGTTGAGTCTATCGGTGGGAGACGTCAGGCCACTGATCATGTGCGCGCCGGCCGGCAGCAGCAACTCTGATTGGGCTGATATTAGGGTAATTACGGCCCGTCGTCATCGGCTTCGCCGGCGCTTCTCCACTCACACGTGCGGCGGTCCCCGCGGTCCTTGCTGTTTTCCACGTAGATGGTGTAGTTGCGGACACAGCCGCAGCGCTGCTCCCGGGGGACGCTGGTCCAGGTCAGGGTCACGCCGTGCTTCCCGATGTGCTTGTCGACCGACGGAGCGCCTGTCGGAACTGGGAAGCAGCAGAGAGAGAGAGAGAGAGAGAGAGAGAGAGAGAGAGAGAGAGAGAGCGGCGCGGGGTCACGGGTCGGAGACGAGACGGAGCGTGGAACCTCGGCAGAACGGTGCTCAAAGGTTCGCGGGGTGTGTTCCCCCCCTGGGGAACACCTGTTGGCTACGGAGCTGGCAGCTTCACTTTAGGAAATGATCCGTTTCAGAATACAATGGTGTCATTTTGTTAAACAATGTCTTTCGGGCGTCTTTTTCGAATAAAACCTGGAGGTTGGGGCGGGACAAGGCTTCTGTAACCGTGAGTTACAGAAGACCATGAGTTACAGAAGACAATAGAGCAATGTAATTGGACAAAATAGGTTGAATAATTGCATTATTCAATAATTCAATTATTATTATCAGTCTATATTGTGATATTGAAGTAATTCAAACGTAGGTAAAATAGGGAACTTTAAGTGACCTCATGTCTGTAACCGTATCAGAAGTAAATAACTAAAGTGGCTTATTATCTTCATAGTCTACATTAGAGCCCTGCTTAGGAAAGTGAATAATGACCAGAAGCCCCTGAAATACCAGACACTGTGGGGCTGAATGCCTCCCATTGGAACCAATGCATTCAGTTCCCAGCACAGCTGGGAGCCCAGCTGCCACTCTCCCAGTCCCTTGGTTGGACACGTGAGCTGCTGCTTTTAGGAGTATTCAATTACTGACTCAGGTTTTGGGTGGTTAAGATCTAAAATTAAAGTTTAGATTTAAAGTTAGAAAGGCATCTATCCAAAGTGACAAAGGTTTATACCAAAGGGATGATTGCATTTACTTAAATATAGTTACATGTAAATTCAGTAACAAAATAAATAAATAAAAATAAATAAATAAATAAATTGGAGTTAGGGGCGGTTCGGAGTAGGGAAGCTGCTAAGAAGCCGTGTTGACCAATCACAGCCCCGACATTATGAGGTGGGTGGGGCCTGGCAGAGTGGCTGCAAGGGGGCTTCCCCTGGGAAGACGGCTTCAACACGAGAGTCTGACACTTACCTGACACCAGAGTGTTGACACCTGTGAAACTGGCCTTGCCCAAAGAGTTTTCATAGAAGACATACACGGCTCCATCATAGCACTCATATGGCTCAAGCTCTGCAAACAAAATGAGAAATAGGAACACAATTATTCGGTTGAGAAAGACAAATGACTATTAAGAAGTAATCAAATAATAGGTTTTGGCGCTGAGTATGTAAGCATCTTTTCTGGGTAACTGTGACCATACCTGTGATTACTGCCTGGCTCTTTGCGTTGGACAGTCGCGTCCATCGGAGCGTTTCCAATTGCTGGTCTTGCAGATACCACTCAACCAGATAGCCAGTGGTTAGCAATGTAGGGTCTGTCTTTCTCCAGTAGAGGGAGACATTGTCCTTGCTTTCAATGGCCTGCAACTCTTGAGGGGGTTGAGCTGAAGGAGGAGTGGGTAGTTGAGGATAGGGTTAATTGAATTTGAGTCTATGATGTAAAGGTCACACCACACTGTACCCCACAGTATAGTGATATTGTAGTAATAATACAATAACATGATAATAATCTCTCACACAAAACCCAGACCAAATAATTCTATGAATGTTCTCATTCATCCAGGTCATGTTTAATCCGGCCAACAGTTAAATCGAACGCAACTGGACTTAGATTTGTCTGTGAAGACGTTTCGCCTCTTATCCAAGCGGCTTCATCAGTTCGTAACGCATCAGTCTGACTAGTCCGCACTAGTCTGACCGACAGTAGAGTTAGACCCAGGTATTTAACCTCAGTGGAAGTGTCCACCCACCAAACTCCTAAAACAATAGCTCATTAGTGTAGCTTCACCTGACCATTGTTTGGGGCCTGTGAGTCATCTTGGTGGAAGATGATCATTAGGGGTGGGTGGGGCCACTGGAGAACGACCGTCGTTAGGTATGATGTGCAGTTACCAGTGAGCGACAGTCGTTCTGTTCCATAGAGCCACTTGAGGTTTGTTTTCGGCAGCCTTTGTTGTTCACCCTCCTGGGAATGGCTGAAAGTGCAGCATTGTAGATGGGGGATAACTGATGTCTCAGACCCCCTCCCCTGTTGAGAGATGGCTTTTCCACTTTGACATAGATGGCTTCTTTTACCCCTCTTTCAAACCATCTGTCCTCTCTGTCCAGGATTTTGACATTGCTGTCCTCAAAGGAGTGAGCCTTTTCCTTTAGGTGTAAATAGACAGCTGATACTGGACCTGAGGAGTTTTCCCTTCTGTGTTGGGCCATGCGCTTGTTTAGAGGTTGTTTAGTTTCACCAATGTAAGAGTCCTTACATTCCTCACTGCATTGGACTGCATAAACCAAGTTACTCTTTTGTGAGCGTGGTAGTCTGTCTTTGGGGTGTACCAGTTTCTGCCTGAGAGTATTGCTGGGTTTGAAATGGACAGGGATTTCGTGTTTGTTGAAAATCCTCCGGAGTTTTTCAGATACTCCGGACACATAGGGTATCACTATGTTTCTGGGTTGGTTCTTTTTCTCTTCACCCTCCAAGTTTTTATTCTTTCTGCATGTTGTCTTGTTGAGGGTCCAACCCGGATAACCACAAGTTCTCAAAGCACCCTTCAGATGTTGGTGTTCTTTTACTTGGGCTTGAGTTGGTGTTGGTATATTATCCGCCCTGTGTTGCAAGGTTCTGATAACCCCCAATTTGTGCTCCAGAGGATGATGGGAGTCAAAGAGAAGGTACTGATCTGTGTGAGTGGGTTTCCTGTATACCCCAATGTGGAGGCTCCTGTCATCACCAAAGTGTACATCACAGTCCAAAAAAGGTAAGTGGTTATCTTTGGCATCCTCTCTGGTGAACTTGATGTTTACGTCCACTGAATTAATGTGTTCAGTAAATGCCTTAAGTTCTTGGGTTCTGATTTTTACCCATGTGTCATCCACATACCGGAACCAATGGCTAGGTGATGTTCCTTTGTAGGATTTTAAAGCCTTTTGTTCGAACATTTCCATGTATAAGTTCGCCACAATGGGGGATACTGGAGAGCCCATGGCACAACCATGCTTCTGTCTGTAGAAAGTACTGTTGAACTGGAAGTATGTGGTGTTCAGGCACAGCTAGTGTCTGGTTAGTGTGACCACTAACCAGACTTGTGAGACTTGAACATTACTTTTTACTGTATTGTTATATCCTGTCTGGGTCTGGTATGTACTGTGCTGTGTGTGTGTTCTCTTCTCTATTTCTATTTTATCTATTATTCGTTGTCTTTAATATTTGTATTTCCTTTTATTATTTTCAGGGACTACGGATGCAAACTAGCAGCTTTGCTATAATCCGGCATATTTGCAGAAATGTATTTGATGCTCATTAATGTGCATTGTCCCTATCCAAATAAACTGAAATTGAAATTGAAATATTTTTACATTCATATGTTTTATATATTTATATACATTTAAATGCATGTACAATATTTGTACACTTGAATAAATAATAATCAAATGCAGAGACAGTTACTTAACAATATGTTAAGGAGTAGATAAATGTATATAGTCTTACAGTTACCACCGGCCCTTTGAGCGCAACCATGATGCTGATGTGGCCCGGGGTGAAAATGAGTTTGACACCCCTGCTTTACACCATGAAAGAGGATAGAGAGCATAAAGGCTTCTTGCCATTTTCCCCAAAGAAAACGGCCCACCTGTGCTGAAGTGGGTGGGAACGCGTGCCGCAGGGGAGGAGCCTTTGGAGTTGTACGCCGACACCGTCACCGTGCAGGTCACGCAGGACGGCACTGTGACGCGCGTGGCGGCGGCGCTGACCTCCTTGGTGCTGCCGTCTTCCCCCGGCTCGCCTATGTGGACCCTGTAGCCCTGCACCATCCCTCTGGCCTCAGCACCACTCAGCGGCTGCGGGGACAGAAGGGGAGATATACACACACATATATATATATATATATATATATATATATATATATATATATATATATATATATATACATATTTATATTTATATATCTCTATTTATGTTTTGTTTTTTTCTTTTTAGACATTGACCTTCGACATTTAAGAAATGCATCGGTTTTGGTTTCGGTTTCATCAGTCGTACCACTCCGCAGGAAGCGTTTATATGCGTCCATTCATGTTGGCTAAATAAAACACACTGGGAGCATAAGCAGCATAGCTGATTCCTCTCTTGCCAGTAGGTCTCAGTAGGAAGCGCGGGTGGACGGAGCGGGTCGTCCACTCACCGTAGGGTCGGCGGTTCGATCCCCTTGATCCCCCCCTCCTCCTCCTCCAACTGTCCACATGTCGAACCCGACACATGTACTGATTGTAAGTCGCTTTGGACCAAAGCGATGGTCTGCTAAATGCCCCTTTATTTTTTTTATTTATTATAATTCTCTCCACTGTTTCCCACCGGCTATGGCCTTCTTGCAGTAATCGTTGTGTATAAAGGGGGCGACTCTTGCAGCAACTGCATTTCAGAGTATCTATCTGTGTTTTTAAACCGCTCGCGTGCGAGCCGGTCCGGGAAAGGTCATTGATGACAACTTAGCGGTACACCTGAAGTCAAAGCCTGGGAAACACTGTACCAAGGTACATGTGTGTTGCTACAACCACCACGGACATATTCACCCAAAGAAGGAACAGAAATGCAGATTGATGTCATTCCTGTGGATGGGCTGCTTTTCACATAAACTGAAACTGATTTTGTCTGGTTTTCAGTAGCTTTTCCTGCTATGACTAATCAGCCATGTGTGTGTGTGTGTGTGTGTGTGCGTGCGGTGTGATGTTTCTACATGATTATGAGGTCACCAAAATGGTTAAGAGCTGACCTTTAATGTCTAGAAAATGGTAAGTACACCAACCACAACGTCTACAGCAAAGGAAATGTGTGAGCTGTCAGCTCAACTAAACTATACCATGCAACTGTGGTAGGACAGCACATTTGCTAAATGTGTCCTTTAGATTGAATGCGCACAAGACCAAGAGGTTACAAAGCACCTACCTTCCAGTAAAGAGTCAAGGAGTTTGGTAGAGAGGTAGACTTATGGAACCAGACGTCCAGCTCCTTCTCAGGGGCTGAAAAATGGACAACACTCTCTGTCAGCTACTGTGGAGAGAGACTTGGGCATGCTTTTGTAAACGTTGTGCATTTAAGAATTGCGAGGAAGGGGATAATTGTTTGTGGAACTGAGATCTTTTTGAGAAGTGCTGTACATCCCCCAGGGGCCTGAGATGACTGAGGTCTTTAGATCTTTCTTTATCGACACCCTAGATCACACATTTAAGGCAAAGGTAACCTTTGAGCCCCTTTGCATATTGTAGAGACAAAAAAAGCATCAAATACAAATTCATCAAGATCATCCAGATCTCACAAGGTGAAACTTTGACAAAATATCATTTTCATCATATCATAATTGCTCAAACCCATTTGGTTAAAGTACAAACAAGCACAAATAATAAGTTGCCAACGACTAGTTCTCTAGTTCAAATAAAGTGACAACTGTGCTGTACTTGTAATGCAGTCACAAAAGGTCACAGGAACCCAAGTGAAATGAAAGTGAAAGTACAGAACAAAATGAGTTAGCAGGACCCCACTCGCCTTCCTCTTGAGTCCTGTTTGAGACCACTGTGCTCCAGTCACTCCAGTACAGACTGTTTGGCAGCTTGGCTCTGGCTCTGAAACAGTACTCCCTGGACGGTTGTAGATCATGGACCAGATGACCAGATGAGTTGGCCTGCCAGACCTGAAGACAACCGCACGACAAACACAATGTTATTCCCTGCCGGGCTCATCTGTAGGTACCGGTCATGTTTAAGCAGGCATTGTGAAAAGAAATGTCAGGCTGAAAGTTAGTACACACTTCCGTCACAATGACAGCAGATCTAGCCAGGCTGGATGTTTGTCATTCATTGTTGATATGTTCATTCACCACTACATTCACCATAATTGGATAAATACACTGTATATATGATATCAATATTTGCAGTCGACATAAACATGTAATAAATCCCTACTGCTATATTCTGGTTATTCAACCTTAGCAGAAGTGTAGAGACTTTATATGTGGCCAATTGCAGCAAAACAAAAGTCAAGTGTAGCTTTTGACTCCTACATTAGTTTTGCATTGGTTCAAACAAGATAAACATGTGTCTGAGGTACATCTCTGCAAGGTCTCTTGCGAATGCCTTCACTGGCATCATGACCTTCACGGCTTGTACATCACAATGACTTCATTTTGGAAGCATGGGAGCATTGGAATGTTAGTTATCATGTGATTAGTCAATGTTTTTTGGTTCATGTTTATTAATCCATGGGGAGACATGTGTTGTGTTTGAAAGTGCCACAGCGTTTTTCATTAAAGACAGAACTACGTTTTCATTAGCCTAGGTTACGGAACATCCACGTTGACTTTAGGATTTTACTGTACCACAACTCCCTTGGCTCTTCTCAATACGGCAGACCATGCCAATGACAAGATGCATTCTGACGTGTAAAGGGGGCATTTAGCAGATGCTTTTGTCCAAAGCAACTTACAATCAGTACATGTGTGGGGGTTCAACATGTGGACAGTTTGAGGAGGAGGAGGAGGAGGAGGAGGGGGCATCAAGGGAATCGAAACCGCCGATCCCTACGGTTAGTGGACGACCCGCTCTGTCCATCCGCTCTACCTGCTGAGCGACTGTAAAGCCTAGTTTATACTTCTCCGACTGCGTAATCCGTCATCCGTCTGCGTAACTACGGAGACCCCTCGAGCCCTCATACTTCTCCGTCGTGGTGACGGATACGCAATGCAATTTCCGGCTTGACCAGTATGGGTCGCTACGCAAGACTGGCCATGACATTCAAGCAAATAAGTACAAAAGGGAAAATTAGTTCAGAGGGGATCAATTATTAAATAGAAAAGGGGATACGTTATAAATGAAATGCTTTTAAAAGTAAGAACCGTACACAAACTTGCAATTTGCCACCGTCTCTTTTAAGTTTCACAAGTTCAAGTAGGTCGGCTTGCATTTTGGAGCTTTATGCGTCCATATAGTAAAGCGTATATATGTAGCGTATATATAGCGTATATATAGCGTATAAAGCGTATATACATAAATGGCGCGGCCAGTGTTTACGTTGTGATAGAAGTCGATAGCGATAGAATGTGATTCATTGTGAGTCATTCATGTGTAAATGACGTGTTTAGAGGACCAATCGCAGCCCTTGCGGTCTCCGTTGTACGTAGACGGAGTGACGGATACTTAAAAAATATTTCAGGCCGACGGAGACGACGGAGAGGCTCTCCGTCAGGCTCTCCGTCGACGGAGAGGGCTCTCTCCGTATCCGTCGTCCGTCACTTTACGCAGAAGTATAAACTAGGCTTAAGCCCTATAACGTGTCCGATGTGAGCTCTTACCCAGTCTGCACTGGGGACACATTCCTGCTCGGCCGTCCTGAGATCCGGAACCTCCAGGCGCTGGAACTCCAGGTGGGTCTCCAGGGCATGGTGCCAGGTGATATCACAGAACCTTGAGGAGCACTCTGGTCTCGACAAGACGGGAGGCAACGGCTTCGCTGTGGAAATTACAACAGCAACAACAAACAGCGGTCGACAAACAGCGGTTCGACAATCAGCGATGAGGACGGATCCCTCCTCGTGATAGTGAATACCTCAACAGAGCGCAGGTTCGCACACAAGAGCTGACGGGTTGATTATCATCGACCACCAGAGGAAATGAGTGAGATAAACAACAGCGGCATCTACGTACCATCTAAGTACCTGTGACCGCGCGTACGCCGTGCGTACGTATTGATAGTGAGGAGATTGTTGTTGATGCCGAAGAACAAGAAGTACCAGGAACTCTATATTGTTTAAGCTGAAGTTGTTTATTGATCTTGTACGAGGAGAAGCAGAGGATTTCATCAAGCAAGAGATTTTGCGTGAATCTTCCTCAGTTGCTCTTCTGCTCCCTGAGACGCAGTGTATTATATACAAGTCCCAAATCGGAACAGCATGACAGGAATGTCCCATTCTGATTGGCTTATAATGTATAAAGATTACATACTAAAAGATTGGACATGACGTAGGTGTATCCTTCAATCACTTCAAGTTATGTCTCGAAGTTCCAGAGAGCCAGACTTAAAGTCGCCAAGAGGATCTAGCGATGGTATGGTTAGGATGGTTAGGATGATGATCTGATCATCCTAACCATACCATTGCTAGATAACATTTTTCCTAACACGTACGACGCACACGCTCCAACGGACCACCATGATCCGTCAGCCATCCTTGTTTTACTTTTAACATCAGTTGGTTAGTTTGATGAACAGCGGTGGACAGCATTATGTAGTGTTACGCATGTCGAGCGACAAGTGAAAACATTTGACAGTAGTGCGGTTTCGAGTTGACTCAGCCTCTCGTACATCCGTCACAGGCTGCTCAAAACTGTCAATGGGCTCGATGCTGCGTGTGTGTTTTGGAGAGGGCGGCGGCGAGTGGGCGCAGCGGGGCTTCCATACCGATGGCGCCCAGAGTGAAGTTGTAGGTGTCAGACTCCACAGAGCCCAGCTCATTGTGCAGGTGGACCTTGGCGTAGATCGTCCGGATGGAGCTGTCCACCGACCACCGGAACGACCCGAGATCCTCACGGAACGTGACATTCACGGAGGAACCCGTGTGGTCGACGGACTCAGACCTCACCCTGGGACACATGACGTCTTCATCAGTTCAATTGAATGCACTCCATGTGCGAGATGTTAATGCCGTTATAATGACCTCTGTCGAATACATATTGTCCCATCTGCAATCACTGTAATGCCATATGCATTCCCTCACCCAAGCCCGGAAACTCATCTAGGCCATAAAACCCCATCAAGTTGTTGAGTATAATCTTACGTGGTCGTGTTTTGGTGAAACCTGAGGATGCTTGACAGGTCAAGTAGAAAAGACCTGGGGCCTCATTTATCAACCGTGCGTACACACAGATTTGTGCTTACGCAGTGCGTACGAACATTCCCACGCAAAGTATGGGATTTATCAACTTGTACTTGTGCGTAGGAACGTGCGTAAATTTAAGCACAACTCTGACCATGCGTACGCACAAAACCTAGTGGTAGAATAGTGAAACTACTAAGAGAACCCGTTAAGAGTCACAGTGTTCAGCAAACACAAACGTCACACATGTCCCCTGTATCCTCTAATTAATAACAATTCTCATTTAGTAAGTTAGCAGACATTTTTGAATAATTGGTATGACAAGCTATAAAAGACAGCTGGGACAGGACAACCTAAAAAAGACAACTTGAAATAAGGACGATGGCGCATCTTGCACTTTTGGAAAATTTAGAGAACCGTGCGCTTTGCAGGGAGCGCGTTTTCAAAGAGCGTGTGGATTTGCTCAGTCAGAGCACAGAGTGGCTTCTCATTAGGTACAGATTCCCAAAAAATATACTTGTGGATTTATGCCGGGATTTACAACATACTATATTGGAGCAAGAGACCAAACGAACCAAAGCCATCCCAGTGCAAACCCAGCTCCTGTCCACACTGGGATTTTTGGCCACCGGGACATTTCAACATGCGGCATTTCACAGCCGACACTGAGTAGAATCATGCCAGCAGTGTTGGATGCAATCATTTCTCTAGCCCCACTTTACATTCAGTTCCCGTTAATTCCACGCCATCGCTGGATTCGCAAATATAATTGGAGCCATATTGATTGCACACACATCACAATAAAAGCACCATCATACAATTAATTCAGTTACGTTAACAGGAAAGGACTTCATTTAATTAATACACAAATAATCTAATGCCAATATGTCTCTATAAACGTTGTTGCCCGGTGGCCTGGAGGAACGCACGATTCGTTCATTCTGCAGGTGGGTGCACAACTCCAAGCAGGAGCTATTGAGGATGGCTGGCATTGACGTTTTCATCATAGTTTCTGCTGCACAACAGGTTATTCGTTCATATTGCATAACTGGTCATTTCTTTTAATTTCACTGCATAACTGGTCATCTCTTTGCCCAACTGGTCTTTTTTCCAACATAGAATCTGACATGCTACATCCTTGCGTATGCTATCACCTCTCAGTGTATGCCTGGTTGTATGTACATTTATGTATATTTCTTTATGTTTGTATATTTTGTATATTGCTTACATAGGTTTATATTTTACATTGGTTTATTTTACATAGGTTTGTATTTTATTTTATATTTTAAATAGGTTTATATTATATATTTATATTCTAACACTTTACTTTACGTAGAGTGTCTGTTTCTTCTTCCTTTTGGAGTATTGTATTGTAACTAGGGATGTCCGATAATATCGGCCAACCGATAATATCGGCCGATATTAGCCTATTTTTGTAATATCGGTTCATATCGTTATCGGTTTTACCACCGATAATGTGCTTGTGCATAAATATGGCACTTTTCCATAAGTTGAAATAGTGTCCTTATTTTTTATAGACAGTGTTAATTTGTGAAATGCAATCTAGTGAGGCATCACAATAAAAGTAGATGATGTGTTAATTCCACAACAGGAGATATGGGACCTAAAATTAGTCTGGGCAAAAATAAAAACGCCTGTATATATCGGTATACCATATCGGTTGATATCGGTATCGGAAATTAAGAATTTGGACAATATCTGCTATCGGATATCGGCAAAAAGTCAATATCGGACATCCCTGTAACGCATTGTAACGAATGCAATTTCCCTCAGGGATTATTAAAGTACGTCTGTCTGTCTGTCTGTCTGTCTGTCTGTCTGTCTGTCTGTCTGTCTGTATTATTAAAGGGATTGCCGCTACCATATATGGTCAATTGGAGGCGTTTCTAAATGCAAATGACTCTAAACGTGCACGAGCATGGTAGTTGAGAACAGGCGGGATTTATCATCACGGATTACTTACTGGTGTGCGTACAACCCACGCACATTTGATGAACGCAGATTTTTTTGTACTTACACACATTCTAAATTTCATGCGTACGAACGAAATTGGAACTTTTCCTACGCACGGTTGATAAATGAGGCCCCTGGGATTCCTTGAAACCTTGTACACATACCGAGGGCTTAGTTAGGTCTGCTCTAACGATCAATGCCCCGAAGATAAGATAGCACACGGAATCAACTAACTAATACCCGTTAGATACGTCAGATAGGGTATGCTCACAAGAGCCAATCAGGAGAATCTTCCCATTTAGGGAAGCTTCCCATAAGTTCAGTGTTCACTCACGAGACTGACCCCAGGTTCACTTATTTGTCTCTGTTACTGTGTTGTTTGACCAGAATAAACTCAGGTATCTTTTAAGGTGTTTCCTCCATATTCTCTAGTCTCTAACCATTGAACCCAAGTGAAGAACTACTAGAGCTCTCTACGACACCTCATGACATTTTTTTAAAAACAGATATCTACATCTGTGTCTATATCCCGTAATACTATTAGAGTTACTTATTTACTGGAAACTGACTGATTATTGCATCCTGTAAACCACATATCATTATTATAACTAATTATTACTGATTATGTGCCCGTTTACTGTGCAGTTGATGGCTTGTTCACTCACAATAAGATAGATGTAGTGGGAAAAAAGGTTTCCCTCGCAATGCTCCATCTGCACTCCACGACACCTGGTTGTATGTCAGTTACATGGTTAACGCAGGTCAGGGCTTTTGGTCTGTCTGGGGGATCTACAGCACATCAAAAAAAACAACAACAAGGAAACCCAAACCAAGTTAGAAAGAAAAGTGAAAAACAAACACGTTTCTCAACAGTCGAAACATTTGGAAAGGTCTGTATGCAGCAGGAACGAGTTGGTCTCACAGCTAACCTCCAAAAATGACCCCTTTAAACATTTCAATGAGAGAATCGTGTTTTGGAGACTGTTCTGTTTTCACTTGGCAACTCTGCTCCCAAATTAAAACTAGCTTTTGTGTTCTGATCTGAAAAAATATATCTGGACTTGAAAAAACAAATGTTACAGTTGTTATAACGCCTGCGTGTAATTCAAGCATCAATTCCAGCGTGGACAAGCAAAAAAGTTATTTCAACAACCAACAAACGGCTGTAGGGCAATGAGCCTGCTTAAGATGTCTTTTAAAGCAACAATACTTACATCCTGTATGAATATCGATTCCACATGGTTCCTGAACGCGGCCAGAGCTGCACTGGCAGCGGTACGTCGCACTGTCACCTATGTCCTCTACGTCCACGTACACGGTGCTGGCGTTCAGAGGGATGGGTTTGAGCAGGGTGTCACTGTCGTCTACATACATGGCTCTGCTACAGCTTGATAGAAATTTGCAGAAAATGCTAAAATTGGAGCCTCTCTCCATCGCCGCGCCAGCGCTTGACCAAATCTTGCACGTTTTCATTTCTGGAAAGAGGGCACAAGTCGACAATGTTGAGCTTACACATGCACCGCGTAAACTTATTCCCGTTATCAACTCCTGCTGGCCTGAGTTTTAAAACGGCAATTGTCGCGTTATAATGTTTAGGACGGGTGCATGCTATTCTTCAGAAACGTTCTAGATCAGATATTTTTGGACTGCAATGGATGGCTGCTGTAGAAAAGTGACATATGGCGGAGGTTTAATCAGGATTCATGGCGGGGCTTTAACTGTGTTCCAATACTTTTTCCCCCCCATCTGCGCGTAAAGATTTTACTCAACATGGGATAATTTGGATATGAAAAACATTTATAACCATTGAAACTCACCAATAGACAACTGCATAGCCAGAGCTGTGACCACAGCACGAAGGAACCATGGTGGGAAGACTGGAGCCATTCGTTTACGCGCAGCGACGTCCCAACGAGGACTACATCAGCAAGTTAACAAAAAGCAGGCCTAGTCGACAAAGTAACATAAAAACGTAGTTTGTTATAGACAAAGCCATAGCTATAGCCAAAGAAATATAAATTATGCTAATGCGATATCACACTCGTTTGCTCGTATTAGGCCCACTGTACACCGCCAACTATTGTGTCTATAGTATATGATTATATAATTTATAAACATCTTTAATTCTGCACTTATAAATAAATAAAAAGCATTTTAGAGAGCTGTTAAATCGCAAAGAATATACGCAGGTAAAAAAATACATACGTCGTTGACTCTTTCCCTGGAGCGCAGCATGTCTTGCCCATTTGGTCGACCTAAACCCTAACCCTAACCCTAACTATGAATGTACATGATAAAGATCACCTGGGACCAGCGGTAGCGTGCTATGGTGGACATCTGTCTGTCTAACTGGCGAATGGGCGGGGTGGTTGTTGGCCCGTAAGTATAAAGCTATCGATCTAGCGATCTATTAGTGAACTAAGCCTCTAGGACCCTGAGGAGCAGGGACAAGGCAGCCAGCCCCAAACCAACTAAGTCCAGCCTAGTTCTTCCTTTTGCTTCCTTTTGGTTTGCTGCTCAGATATCCAGATACGCTTGGGCATTCTATTTGGTAACTGAATATGCAACTAATTCATTATTAGTGATTATGTTTAGTTATGGCTGATGGGTCTCTGTAGGTTTTGGTCCTTTGTGTGATGTGATCTGTTCACAAGTGTTATGGTGGTGTTCAATTGATGCACCCTTAGTTTGATTTGTTCTCCTCTTATTCTTGATGCTGTTGATGTGCCCATCACTAAAAGGAGGAAAAGGTCGGATGGCGAAATCTCAAGTCTTCTCCGTTTTGACACCGCAGTGGTGGAACGAGCTCCCTGCCAATGTCAGGACTACAGAGTCACTCCCCATCTTCCGGAAGAGACTCAAGACTCACTTGTTCAGAGTTTACCTGAACCCTGCATAACCCTACCCTCATGCTCTTGGCACTTTAATCGCTTTGTAACTTGGCACTTAGCCAGAGATGTTGTATACTAGCAATGGTTAACCTGGCAATTGAAATGCAATTGAAACTTGTTCTGGTGACTTTCTTACTGTATTAGCAGCAATGAAATGTTTCACCTTCTTATGACAAATGTACTCTTTGTAAGTTGCTTTGGATAAAAGCGTCTGCTAAATGCCCTAAATGTAAATGTTATAAATTGGCGCTATATAAATAAAATCTAATTTAATTGTAAGGAATTGATCTATCCATCCATCCATCCATCCATCCATCTATATCTATCTATCTATCTATCTATCTATCTATCTATCTATCTATCTATCTATCTATCTATCTATCTATCTATCTATCTATCTATCTATCTATCTATCTATCTATCTATCCATCCATCCATCCATCCATCCATCCATCCATCTATATATCCATCCATCTTTCCCCCTCTTGCTCTTTTTTGAGCCATGGATCAATGGATATATCCATCTATCTGTCGATCTCGATCTATTGATCTCCCTCTCTCTCAAACTCTCAAGCATGAGCACATGGTCTTTTCCCTGTCATTGGCAAATTACGGCAATTAGTCATCGTCTGTGCTCAGCTGTGATCTGTCTGTCTGTCTGCTTGTATGTATGACCTATGTATGTATGACCTGATCTATTATCATTATTTAGAATGTTAGGCTTGTAGTAGTTCACTGTAAATAGTTCAGTAGTAGTTCACTGTAAATGAGAGCCTGTAAAGATTTCACATCAACGCCATCTAAACTGGCCACTGCAGCAATACACATTTAAATTAAACACACAATTCAAATCTGTGCGGGCACGGTGGTGCAGTGGTTAGCACTGTCGCCTCACAGCAAGAGGGTTCTGGGTTCGAATCCACCTGGGACCCGGGACCTTTCTGTGTGGAGTTTGCATGTTCTCCCCGTGCTTGCGTGGGTTCTCTCCGGGTACTCCGGCTTCCTCCCACAGACCAAAAACATGCAGGTTGGGGATTAGGTTAATTGGTGTCTCTAAATTGACCATAGGTGTGTATGTGAGTGTGAATGGTTGTTTGTCTATGTATGTTAGCCCTGTGATAGGCTGGCGACCTGTCCAGGGTGTACCCCGCCTCTCGCCCGTTGCAGCTGGGATTGGCTCCAGCCCCCCCGCGACCCTCGTAGAGGATAAGCGGTTACGATAATGGATGGATGGACAATTCAAATCTGCTGTGACATACTAGGACTGTTGGATCCCAGATTACCAGTCTCCTTCCCTGAAAGGCCTTTAATTTGTACAAAAGATGAAATGATAAATAGACCATTTGCAGGCACACAGCGGTGTACAATATTTTTAACAGCAAACATCAGAATCAAGTTTATGTTTTCAATTGTGTTGATGGTTTGATACTCTGCATACAATTTCAGGGAACACATTTACATTCAGGGCACCTTGCACCTTACAATGAGGGCACATTAATTAACCATTAATGGTTACGGGACTGATTAAGGGACAATAAGACAAGAAAAAGATCTTGGTGGCCCAAGATGGTTTTAAGCAAGGTTCGTCTTATAAACATGAAAAAAACATTGACAAAAGTGTCCATTACATCCCTTGATTGCATTAACAGTACGTTTTTTTGTTTTTTTGTTACTTCTCAGTAATCCAGCATTCTCCTCTTTGGAAAGCTATCAGCAAGACTTAGACTGCTGGGTTTCGTCCAATAGGACGTCAAATACCGCTTTGCTGTATTGCCAGTGCAGCTACCCAAGGACATTCAGGAACCCTAAAACAAAACATCAAATGACACTGAACACCTTCAGAACCCCCCCATCAGGGGTCCCCCTCCACTTCCGTTGAGTACCAGAAAATCCCTGTGTCCTCAGTTCCCGAGGGGTCACCCTCTCCTCTGTCGTATAACCGGCACACAGTCCCTTGGTCCTCTGTTTCGCATGCCCCGAAAATCATCCCTCCATGTAGGATGCTGGACAGACGTTCTCCAGAGCTCTCGTTGAACTCCATGCCTACGATGGTGTCTGTAGCAGGCAGACCCCCGGCCTCAGCGCGGAACAACCTCATCCCCGGAGGCTCCCCGGGCACGGCGGGGCCTCCGCTTCCCTGCTCCCACGCGGGCGTGTCACTTGGCGCGTCCCACTGCTCTCCGCCTACTCCTCCTCCTCCTCCTCCTCCTCCTGGTCCTCCTCCTCCTCCTCCTCCTGGTCCTTCTCCTGGTCCTCCTCCTCCTCCTCCTCCTCCTCCTCCTCCTTGGCCCGTCTCCTCCCCGTCCCCCTCGGTACACACACAAAGGGCGTGCGGCTTGTAGACGACAGACTCCGCGGGGCCCCCGGCGGGGAGCGGCGTCCCCGTCTCCGTCCCCACCGCTAGCCCGGGCCAGGACCCCGGTACCGGAGGGGGCCAGGGCCCCGGTGCCGGAGGGGGCCGGGTGTCGAGTGGGGTGTCGAGGAGGCTCGTGACCTCGGTGACCTCCTCGATGTGCGGGAGCAGGGAGTCGCGGCGGAAGGTGATGGCGGAGGAGGACGATTGCTCCAAGGAGGCGTGGATGTCAGTCCGCTGGTAATCAAAAACACAAGCATACAGGTGGTTACCGGTGGGTCGATTCTCCCTGGACGGCGGGGATTATAGGTGTGGCTGAATGTGTTATGTGTTATGGTGAGGATTGACTGAGAGCATAGTTTTCATCAGGGGGGAAACGTAGCCACATGTCTCCAAGAGCAGTAGGTAGACACAGTAGGTGGCACACCCAGGGACACATTGGAAGTCGATACAACTTTATTCTTCATTGTTGGAATGATTACCAAAAACCATGGGAACTAGGGCAGGGGATGACGTTGTGTTTACATTGGTAATTGGTCATAATAATTTGGGGCAGCCGCGGCCTACTGGATAGGGCTTCGGACTTGTAACTGGAGGGATGCCAGTTCGAACCCCGACCAGTACGAACGGCTGAAGTGCCCTTGAGCAAGGCACCTAACCCCCTCACTGCTCCCCGAGTGCCTTGCAGGCAGCTCACTGTGTGCTTCACCATCACTGTGTTCTGAATGTTTCACTAATTCACGATTGGGTTAAATGCAGAGACCAATTTTCCCTCACGGGATCAAAGGAGTAACTCTTCTTAATCTTGAAGCTTTAACACAGAATAGCAAAATAGTAATAGTTGGATTAAAGAGCTCAGAGATTACCTTCAAAAGTGTATTGGCTTTACTGTTTTCAGGTTTTGGTACATTTTCAACAAGCCAAGATGGTCCCCAGGAAATGCATGACTGTTTGATTCTGTTGCAAAGAGAGAGATTATGCAAAACGTTGTAGGGTACAGATTTCAAAGGACAAATGGTTTGAGAAGTCATGGTTCGCGTCTTATAGAAGGACTCTGTGTGGATGTCTGTGGAAAGGGTTCGGGTCAGATACAGTACCAGCTTACTCACTACAAGAGAGGCGAAGGAGCAGCAGAAACTCTGTGACAGTTTATTAGACATAATGAGAAACAATAACCCTATTCAATAACCAGAGACAATAAGTATCCCCCTTCGTGGAATTTCATGCTTCGTTCACTTAGTGCCTCAGAGATATGACTCGGAAATGCAACCGTTAAAAACACTACCACGAAATGGCAGGCCTCCTGTAGCTCACCTTTTTCTCACAGAGCTGCAGCATATTAAGGTAACTGCAGCCATTGAGAACAGGGTGATGGTGAGAACGAAGGCAGTCACCAGTCCGGCTTGGGTAGAGCAAGAGAGAGAGGGAACAGAACTCAATCAGTGGACAAATTCACAGCCCCACAAGGAAATCATAGCAAAGGTTTACACAACTTACTACTGGTGATGGGGTTCACAGTAGGGGGTAGGAACTGGACGAGTGCTAGTTTTACTGAACTTTGGTTTTTCCGATGGGGTTCAACTTTTTAAGTGATAGACATGTGGGTGGTGTAGTAAATGTGTAGGGGGTGTGTACTGAATGTGTACAGGATGTGTACTGGATGTGTACTGACTGTGTAGTGAATGTTTACCGAATGTGTAGTGCATGTGTAGTGGCGGACGGTGAACAGAAGAGGAGGTGTACTGCACGTCCATCGGAGGATGGTGAACTGGATGTGTAGTCGATGTGCACTGGATGTGTACCAGATGTGTGTCGGAGGAGGGTGTATTAGAGGTGTACTGGAGGTGCACCGAAAGAGGGCGGTGGAGTGTGCTGGAGGATGGTGAACTGAATGTGCACTGGATGTGTAACAGCGGCATACTGGAAAAGTGAATGCACCTTGAGGATGTGTGTCTGGGACTTGGTAGGGGAGCCTTTCTCCCTGCGGTCCCTCTCCAGCCGAGTTGGAGGCAGAGACACTGAGGATGACACTGTGCTCAGAAGAGTTCAGCCTCAACCACAGTGGGCTGGAGACACGTACCCTTACTGGGGAGAAATAACATGGCAATCCCACCGCACGGTGATCAATATTATCGCCATCATTCTATATTATTTAGACAATACAAATTAATCAATTTGTCTATGCTAAATGGCTAAAGGTAAAATAGCAAGGAGTGTTCAAATAACACCAATGCACAAACATTATAACCATTATTTTCATATTTCCAATTGTTCACGTTCTTTAAATTATTCTAACCTAGTCATGCTAGGGCCAAAGGTATAAAGTTATGTTATAAAGGCTAATACTAACCAAGCAATAGGTTTTAACTATGTTGAAGCATGTAGGAAGCCTCAAAACAACAGCTGGAAAGCAGTAAATACATGTTTTCAACCCGTTTGTGTCGGAATGTTTCACTTTTTATGCACCAAGCAGCAGAAAAAACACAAACACACGTCAGGCAAAGCGTGACCTATAGATATGCTTCTTCTTTGTAAGTACAGCATGTGACCGTCCCTCGCAGGCCTGCGAGAAACGCAGTTGTGGCGACATGGCTTCTCATGCACAGCTTCCTGTTTGTGGTCAGAGGCATCTCTAGAATAGTCTACCATGGCTACCTCGCACGATGAAAATTGTACGTGAAAAAAAAAAAAGAGTGTTGAAGGTTGAGAATTTCTCTTGGCTCATAACCTCCCGTTTGCCTTTTCCATATTTCAACACAAAAACCCCCAAAACAAATAAATAAATAAATAAATAAATAAACAGCAACAGCAAAAAAGGAACTGCTTTTTGGTCTCTGTTGCTTTAAGTCTCTTGTGAGCCCCCATGATGCGTTGCGGAAAGTGATTCAGGGAAGCTGGATGACAGTTCTGAGTGGTGTTCATCAAAACAGTAATGTGCACCGCACTGCACGGCAAGCCCCTCCGCGGGTGCATGCAAATCGCTGTGCACAACAGAAGCACTCCCATGCAGGTGAAGCCCATACACAGACATATACCGCAAACTAAATGAGTGATCCGTGCATAAGGACGTGGAAATACCAAACTCTATATAAATACACAAATATACACACGCAGACACAAATGCACATGCCCACCCAACCATACAACCACACTCACACACATAGACACAGACAAAGACGCATGTAAATCCACCCACCCAACCACACACAACCACACGCACGCACACACACACACACACACACACACACACACACACACACACACACACACACACACACACACACACACACACACACACACACACACGAGTCTCGAGGCTTACTGCTCTCTTCCCTGGGGCCAGAGGGAAACGTGCGGACATACACGGTGTAGCTGGTGATGAAACCTCTCTGCTGTGACGCGGGGAGCTCCTCCCACTGGATCAGGATGCGGCCGGCCTCGTGGCCCACCACTGACACCTTGGGCCCCAGCAGTGGTACTGGAGGGACACATGGGTGCAGGTTGACAGTCTTGCGCCACTTTTTGAATCAAAATCTGTTCATTGAAGGATTTTCACATCAATGTGTCCAGATAGATATGGATTGGGTAGTATGACTTAAAGAGAAACAAAACAAAGAAAACCAACACACAGAAAAAACAAAAACAAAAACATAACAAAACACACAAATGTAACGAAATACACAAAAGAAGGAAAATATAACAAACAGATAAAATCTTCATATGTAAAATAATCCCTCCCTAGTCACTGTCAATACACTACAATAATATGAGTACACTTGCACCACTTTGATACAGTTTAATTAAACAATGCCCATGAATTGTCATGGGGGGCGTCATTGGGTGAGGGACATTTGCTAGATTGTACAACGTGGATAGATTCACAATACATGGGTGTGGTCCTATGGTGGTGAAATTCAAGTCATTTGCAGAAGAGGAAGGAAGGAGAGTTTTGAAGCTTACTCAGTTCTTTGGAGTACACCAACGCTGAGGATGGTTCACTGATGTCCATGGTTGTCACAGTATACACAGAGAAGTTATACAGCACACCGGCTTTCAGACCTGTAACAGTACAGACAGTGGAAGGTCAGGGGCAGTGGTCTGTTATCCATTTCGTACAATGGACGAGTGAAGGTGGCAGCAGTTGCGTTACGAAAGGCTTGAGATGGCATTTGTGATGCCCCAAATGTCCACTAGAGTGCCCCATTGAGTCAGGGATAATATTCTCTAAAATCTACACAACTATGGAACGCCAAATTCAACAATGGTCTTGGTGGCGTTCTTTGTTTAATGAACTTTGTGGCCATAGTTTATGCTGACGTCCTTTGAAGAAGTGAGTCTATTTGATTTATTTAATCAATCAGCACTGGTGCCCCCCGGGGGTGTGTGTTTTCTCCCCCCCCCCCCCCCCCCCCCCCCCCACCTCAGGCGACCTCAGTCTGTCGAACTCCTGAAGGTCATCACCCTCACCCAAGTTGGAGATGAGTCTACGTACAGACTGGGTTCTTTGGACTGCCATCACTGTCTGGTGTGATATGTATGTATGTATGTATGTATGTATGTATGTGTATGTATGTATGTATGTATGTATGTATGTATGTATGTATGTATGTATGTATGTGTATGTATGTATGTATGTATGTATGTATGTATGTATGTATGTATGTGTATGTATGTATGTATGTATGTATGTATGTATGTATGTATGTATGTATGTATGTATGTATATGTATGTATGTATGTATGTATGTATGTATGTATGTATGTATGTATGTAAGTATGTAGGTAGGTAGGTAGGTATGTATGTATGTATGTATGTAAGTATGTATGTATGTATGTATGTATGTATGTATGTATGTATGTATGTATGTATGTATGTATGTATGTATTTATTGTATGTATGTAATCGCTCTTTGTAATTTGGCACTTTGATCGCTCTTTGTAACTTGGCACTTCGTCAGAGATGTTGTATACTAGCAATGGTTAATCTAGCAACTGAAATGCTTGAAACTTGTTCTGGTGACTTTCTTACTGTATTAGCAGCAATGAAATGTTTCACCTTCTTATGACAAATGTACTCTTTGTAAGTCGCTTTGGATAAAAGCATCTGCTAAATGCCCTAAATGTAAATGTAAATATATGTATGTATGTATGCATGTGTACAAGTGTAGTCTGTGTATGTACAAGACAAAAAAACATCAGATTCCTTGTATGTGTGCCATGACTTTTGACCTGACCTCTGATTATGGTAGTGTTTTGATCCCCGGGCTCCTTGTTCCAGTGTAGGTCCGCGGGCCCACTCGTCCATTCAGTCACGTAGCCGACCGGCTCCCCCGCATCACCTGGGCCGTCGTGACCAGAGTGAGGCCCCGACCAGGAGAAAACCACGCTTTCGTGCCCTGCAGGGAGCGGCCTCTGTAACGCAGGCCCAGGAACATCTAGAGCGAAGCACAAACTCAATAAGCTGTCACGTTAAGGCGAGACGTCGCAAACGTCACACGATGTCGCGTCCCGCCAGAGGAACGCGACAACGGGGAACAACGTTGTCAACGGGAACGTGACAGGAACACGACGGCGTGTTTGTCGCGGCTAATTGTCCCGCGATGCTACGTTGTCACAGGGCAGCGTGTGATGTCACGTGACAACGGGCGGCGGCACCGCGTCACGCTACGGTCACCTGAGGGTCTGAGGTGGAGGGTGGCGGGCGGGGAGCGGCCGTGGGAGGTGACCGCGCTGACTCGCAGCGTCCGCACCTGCCGAGGCACCCGGACTACACACGGGCTGCCAGCGGGAGGGCAGGTGATCGCCTCGTCCTCCGGACCGCCCAGGAGGACCTCGTAGTGCTGCAGGCCACCGCTGTAGTCCTCTGGAGGAGGAGGCTGGAGGGGAGATGAAACGCACCGGCTTCACGAGGGATGATTTGTATTTGAAACCGATACATGTCTTTAAATGTTAACAAGGTAGTTCGGAATTTTGGACATTGGACCTCCTTTCCAAGTTAGCCAGTGTGCTATTTATTATTGGAGACGTTTTCAACAAATTTCATTCAGGTCTTCTAGTTGGAGAGTTCGCCGGTGCTAGGCTAGCGCAAGTCAGCGGTTTTGGCTAGCTTGCTAATAAAAACGGTCTTACCCACTCCACAGTACACACGAGGCAAATAAATTATAATGCCAGACTATCGATGTAAATGTCTGTGTTGATAGAATAATGTTAAAAAAAATAAGAAGAAAATAAAACTAACCTTGCATTGCATGAATCATCACATTTTGAGGGACTAGTTTCTGCCGGTAACCTAGGTAATATCAGTCCGCCGCTGCCGTAGCCTACTACCAGGAAGTATAACGCTGCTGCTGAGACACAAGTCCCTCAAAATGCAATGCCATGCAAAGAAATTGATTGAAAACATCTCCAATGATAAATAACACACATGTCCAAAAATCCCAACTACCCCTTTAAAGGTGTGCAGAATATACTTTTCATCAACAACCATTGAACCTATACATCAGACGTATGCATTATATTTGTGTTGTGTATGTGCCATCCTGGTTCCTGAAAAGAAACCCACTTAATCAGTGTATTGTCTTTCCTCATTGAATAATTGAACAATGAGTGACATCAATACCTTCCACAGAACAGCCACACTCTGCAGGTCATTGTTGTCACAGTGACCGAGGGTCCTCCATACCTGGAGCTCCAGGGAAGGACCTGGGCCACAACAACAAGCAGACACGTTCCCCTCAGACCGATGTTCTCAACCTCTTTGTACTGCATGCTATGTTCCTGAATCACCTCAACCTGCACAATTTAACCTTTCTACTGCCACTATTTACTCCATGAATAAAAATCAGAGCAAAAATGTTCTCAGGTATAGGATGTTTTTCTGGAAAGTTTTCTCTATTAATCATTATATTCTGGCCCAGACAACTATCATCTGAAAAACATATAGCTCAAACTGTTGCTGCAACTCAAGCCAACCGAAGTTGCTCATGGGAAAACTTACATAATGCAGGTATTATAATAGCTAGTATTGCATAATACTAGCTATTATTGTTGTTGTTGTTGTTGTTGTTGTTGTTGTTGCTATCAATCATAGTCGTAGTAGCTAGCTTACCTTTGCCAGGGCTCACCCTCCTGATAGAGGGGCTCCATTTGCTGCAGCGAGGCCTTTGGGAGGAGATGACTGGAGATGTGGGACTGGACCTGGATGTGCTAGTGGGCCTCATGGCAAGACCACCTGCATGTATGGGGTAGCAAGCTCTGGCTTGGAACTCGTACTCGGTCAGGGCCTTCAAACCTTCCACTCTGATTAGGCCTGAAACGTTCCATGCTCCTCCTCTAGATAGCTGCACAACACAGACACACCCACCCACCCACACACACACACACACACACACACACACACACACACACACACACACACACACACACACACACACACACACACACACACAAACACGCACACACACACACACACACACACACACACACACACACACACACACACACACACGCACACACATTACATTCCAAAGAGATCGATGGTCACGTGCCAAAGATGGGAAATAGTTTGAGAGCGTTGCAAGGTTTACCCATGGAGGGCCGTTTCCTGTCCGGACTTTGGCATGGTAGCTGAGCTGTTTGGAGGACTCTGTGCTGTTACAGTGCACCGTAGCGGTAGAGGAGTCCTGACCAAACTCTATGTGCACAATGACTGGGGTCTCTGGTAAAACTGAAAAGCACAACAGCAGACACACAGGTAAAAAAAGCCATTATATTATTACTAGGGATGCACCGATACCACTTTTTTACAAACCGATACGATACCAATACTTTTATTTGTGTACTCGCCGATACCGAGTACCGATACCGATACTTTCTAGATTTGGTCTCTATGAAAGAAGTGCAATTCATTTGAAGGCAGATTTTATTTTCTCCTCTGAAGATTATGTCAAGCCTTTAGTAAGGCTATACCAAATGAACAGGCTATTCCAAGCCAAAACTAAACAGAGCTTTCTGGTTTTAACAAAAAAGCCTTCAAAGACAAAATGCCATCACATTAGACAAAATGTAAATATAACCAGATAAAGCGAATAACAACAAAAACGAACGATTGCTTAATAAGCACATGATCACATTTCAGTTATCAAAAGTATCCTTCTTTCAAGTACACAAACCATGTGGCACTATTCCCATGTTTCTTCAGAAAGGATAAACAAATCAACGAACTATGTTGTCAAATGACGTCAACGTGATCTTTCACTTTAACATACACCTTTGGAAATATCACATCGGTGATGTAGAGGTGACTGGGAATCTCATATATGGGCTCTAGCACTTTTAAAAGACAGCGAAATCCGACATTATCAACAACTGAGAGTGGCTGGTCATTGAGCGCTATGAAGTGAGTAAGTGCCTCTGTTATTTGTATTGCCCGTGAGTTGTCTTGGACATTTTCTCTCGCTTTTGCAAGACGTCATAAGGTTGGCTGCTTCGGTCTTACACCGCTAGCATTAGTGAACTCTGTGTACTAAGCACTATGGTGCGTGTTAAGATGTTTTATCAGATTGCTTGTATTAAAGGAAGAACTTTCCTTTCCGCCTCTCGACACCGTAGCATTACAGATTTAACACTCTGCCGGATGACGCTTTATCTTAAAATTTGCCCAAATCGCCGACATGACTTTACTGTTTCGTCTTTTTGCAGTGAACTGTCACACACACAAGCCTTTGGCAGAATCTCTGAGTTCCTGCTCATTATCTCCCCCGAGTTAGCTAGGTAGGACAACTCATCTCTGCATACGGCCAGTTCGATGTAGGCTACTGGCATGGTGGTATCGGTGTGTGGTATCGGCAATTAAGAAACGAATACGAGTACGAGTATTTTAATGAAGTATCGGCCAGATACCCGATACTGGTATCGGTATCGGTGCATCCCTAATTATTACACACAGATTTGTAAAACTAAAACTAACCCCAACCATATAACCTAAAACCCTAACCCTAGAATTGAGAACCAAACCCTCGAACGCCAGCACTAAGAACCCCTAACCTTAGTACCAAACATGAACCTAATAAGAAACCCTAACCCTAGTATTAAATCTTAGAACCAAAAAAGAAACCCTAAAACCTGACCCTAATTGGAACCCCTAGCCCTAATATCAGCCCCAAAACCAGAAGCCAAACCCACGGGAAACCCTAGCCCTAATACCAAACCATAGAACCAAAAAACAAACGTGTTTTAATTAGGTTGCATCTGAGGGCTAAACAGGTCATCAATGTTTGACGAATGTACACAGAGACAACTAACCAGGTCAGGTTAATCACAATCTAGCAATGCCCCTAGGGGAGATGGCACAGGGCCTGGGCAGGACACTGTGAAGTGGAACATGCTGGGTAACATTTTGTTTCCTGTTTGGTTACAGAGATTCTGCAGGGCAACTGATTTGCACGATGAAGCTTTCAGATTCAAATTAGTGTATTACTACTTTTTAACTTTTTTTTTTTTTTTTTACTACTTCTGGCTGAAGCATGACAAAGGGTGAAACAACCTGATCACCCTAACCCAGATCTAGATCTAGATCTGAATCTAGACTAGTCATAATGCAACTCAGACGGTTAAAAAATGTTTAACTGACAGATCCCATCATTGCGATTTATATCAAGTAAAACATATATTTGTTACTTTGTCTGCATTCTGATATTATAGAAATAAATATGTTATTATAGCGATGCTTAAAGAAAATGTTTTTATTGTTCAGGTATATTGATGTTGATGAATATGTATATTCTGCTCATACTTTTTTACACCGTATACTGTTCATAGTGTTTGTATATATTCGCTACTCTTTTATTTTGTATTTTGTATTCTTATTTTATATATTTATATTTTGCATACGTGTCTCACACCAGGGATCAAGGGAAACGGCATTCCGGTTTTTGTGTATGTCCTGTGCATTCATGAAAACTGACAATAAAGTTGACTTGACCTGACTTGACTTGTTGTGTTTGTGCGTGTGTGTATTGTTTTGTGTGCGTGTGTGTGTGTGTGTGTGTGTGTGCGTGTGTGTGTGTGTGTGTGTGTGTGTGCGCGTGTGTGCGTGTGTGTGTGTGTGTGTGTGTGTGCGTGTGCGCGCGTGTGTGTGTGTTACTTACCGACATCCTTGACACAAAATCTGAAGGGTTCTGACATTGATTCTCCCATGGAGTTGGAAGCACTGACTGTCAACTGGTAGTTTTCATTCTCATCGAGCAGAGTCTGGGGCATCGTGAAATTCTCTCTCTGGATGACAACATTATAAATTTGGGTTCCGTTTGCACTGTTTACAAGGCACACAAAGATGTGATGGTCAACGTTAAATACAGCCCTACACCCTTTATGACAAGGATATAAGTATAATGTATAGAATAAAAACACGACATAGGACGAAGCGCCCAACCATACATTCTATAGGGCTGGCGTGTACTGAATAATGTGTGACCCAGTACCTGATGAAAGAGATGTTGTAGGAAGTGGATAGGTATGTCTCCTTTCCTTTGTTCCACCAGCAGTCCAACAGTTCAGAGTCCCGCACTTTCTCACAATTAACATCTGTAGGCTTATCAGGAGGCACTAAAGTACAAATACAGAATATTTGTAGGCATATAATTAATATATAATATACAATAATACACAATATGATACACATGTGTATTTGAATTGTGTTTTATGCTTGGCACATACATCCACCATGGAGGACAAGTCCACACACTGAATATGTCATGCCTGACTTGCGGATCAAACACTCCACAATGTGTACAGGTCTGCTGAGGGTAGTCAGTCTAAATCTGTCTGTTGTGCAGTTGACACGTTTTTCAGCTTTCACCTCCACCCCATCGAGCAGCAGTGATAACGGTAGCCTGAGAGGGAATAAACAGGATGTGTTAATCTGGAAATATTGGCTTTAGTGCAGAAATATAGAATCCCTACCTTGGGGGCTCATACACACACACACACACACACACACACACACACACACACACACACACACA
Organism: Urophycis tenuis; assembly: GCA_036785325.1. Taxonomy (NCBI): domain Eukaryota; kingdom Metazoa; phylum Chordata; class Actinopteri; order Gadiformes; family Phycidae; genus Urophycis; species Urophycis tenuis. Next base: position 5,105,127 of record JAXIVH010000003.1, on the reverse strand, counting down.
CACACACACACACACACACACACACACACACACACACACGCACACAGGCTTTACCTACTGCAATCCCTATCATCTGTGATGTGGCAGTACATAGTCAGGTTTGAACCCAGTTGAAATACCCCAGCTGGCTCTACGGTCAGATATCCCAGGCACTGAACTTCTATAGCAGCTGACAGCAGGTGAGCGCCTGTCCACAAATCACACCAGAAATGAACACTTCTGTTCAACATATAATGGTGGGTGGCAGTGATTTGTGATTTTAAGGCGCAACGCTATTTTCTTTGACGGAAACTTAAAATATGAAACCAGATCCAACTTACCCATGAAGTAGAAAATGAGGAGAACCCGAATTGGGTATCCGTAAGTCGTCGTGAGGAGATTCATCATAGCTCATCTTCTCTGTTGAATTCCGTGGGATCCCTTAGAAATTGAATCCACAATAGGGTGCTCATCCCCGAAACAAAAATAGGCTCCACTGGATTGTGACTTGTCATGTTTGACTGATCGCTTGTGAGTTAACCTCAAAAACGTCAAATAATTCGCCGAAGCTACCCAAGAGGGGCCACCCTAACGGTTTGTCTTTCCAACCATATTTCAGATACAAAAACCGTGTAGGCTTTTTTGTGCGTCAACGGGTCTTCTTCAGAAAAATGAGTCACACTTGATATTCACAGATTGCACAAATCCAACGTACTACCAGACGGCAGGCTCGACTACGCGTTTGTCGTGAGACTAAAGTTTTAAGAGGTAGACCAGGATGAACAGTCTGCACCACTTTCATGTCGCTTATGCGAAGCGTCTCAAACGTCAAATGACCTAGTTTGGTGGTATTTTGTCAGATGCACAAGCGTTGAAGTCACAAAAACACCTGCTGCCCTACTTCGGTAACCCCTTTTATTCTTAACCAGTAGGCCTACGATTATTTAGGTTACTGGGTGTAGTCGTGGTTAGAGAATCATATGCTTATCAAATATTTCATCATTTACAGTAACAAAACAGCAACATGGTAAAATGATACCCTTGTTTTCAACAAGTACGCTTTAAGTGTCAAAGGTACCGTTTGGTTTATACTGTAAAATCATCTTTTTTTTATTGGTGTGTGCGTAATTTCTGGAACAAGTGCGCCTGCCAAGTGCGCCTGCCCACACGTCTTCAAATTCTGAAAAGTAGAAAACAACCAGTAGGGGAATTCCAATACGTGAGAATTTCAACATATCAAGACCAAGACAAAGAGAAGTTTTGATGCTTTGTGCTAGTTCAAAGACATCGTCATCATCATAATGTGCTAAATAGAAGAAGAAGAAAAAACGGACCGCAGAATCAGACCAAAGGATTTATTTTTGGTCTCAACAACAAAATCAATTACGCAAATTAACTGAACATCACACCCATGATTGGGTGTGACATGTGACAGTGGTGTGTTCAGGATATAGTAACTTCTCTAATAGCAATCAACAGGATAGAGAACAACTGTTGTAAAACACAATTATCTTCCAATATGATGTTACCTCATTTTGTGTCTTTAACAATGTCTTAAACAAAATAAAATTGTATTCTTGCAAAGTGTCTAACCATTGCAATGATACGTGCACGGAATCGGTAACTAATTATAGAAACGAGCATCCGAGAGAATCCCTCAATCATCCAAAAAAATATGAAAAGTTTCCCTGACTCAGTGAAGATTCCTAAAATGGTAGCATGCAATGTGTTATACTGTGTATCATTCATGGTTTAATGTGGGTTCATTCCCATGCTCTGATGGTCCTATGGAAACCTATGACTCGGGAAACATTTGGACCCTGGGAACACAGAACTCTTGTTTCCATCTGGTGCTATGCTAGAGGTTTGATCGGGGAAAGGCTTTGGGCTTGAGGGCTTCAACGTGCCGTGACACACAGGCGATAGGGCGTAGGACAGTTTGTCATCGCAAATTCCCCGTCCAGTTTGAGCTTTTCCCCAGGGGGGGCGGAGAAAGAGAATCTCTGAAGGAGGGAGGTGAAGAAAAGATAGAGCTCCATCCTGGCCAGCTGTTCCCCAGGGCACACACGCTTCCCTATAAGGACACACACACACACACACACGCACACACGCACACGCACACACACACACACACACACACACACACACACACACACACACACACACACACACACACACACCTACATGAAAACTGACCTATACATCCCCCCATTGATGAAATGATCTACTGCATAGAAAAAGATGATACCAACAGAATGTGAAATATATTTCCTTTGGTGGGTGCTGTTATCGCAGTATGTACTCAAAGTACTACAAGTGTGTTGAGTAATAGTAGTATTAGTATGATAAGTTGTAGAAGTGCTAGTAGGATACGTAAAATAAGTAACATTATTATGATGAGTACAAAGGTCGAAATGTGATGACGTGTTGAATGTTTGAATGGTTAAAAATTGACTGAGTGGTGAAGTCTAAAGTGGGTCAAGCGTAACTATGACAATAAAAAGTTTAATATTTAATATTTAAAAATACATTTTTATATTTTCTTTAGAAAACAGGCCTAAAAGCTATCGAATGCCAATATTAGCGGAACACTTAAGCATCTGACTGCAGTCTCTCGTGGATGTCGACACACCAGTCCAGCAGACTCAAACAAAATGGACGTGGCTGCCTGACGTGACCCAGGGGGCCATGTCAGGCCGGGGTCCGGGCTCCTGTCATCTCGCTTCCAGACTATTTTTAATTCCCTCTTCAGGGGGGCTGGTCTGCCTGCATGTGCCATTCAACCTCTGTGGCTCATCCAGAATGCATTATCCACAGTTGGTGTTCATCCTACCCAAGTTCTCCCACACTACACCACTCCAGTGAGTGATGAGTGACTCCTGTTTTAAGTTCCTGGCCTAACCTTCTGTGATTTGCTCCAACCCCATCCCCATCAGCCATGCTCTGTGAAGGCCAAAGGACTTGCTTATTCCTCACTAAGGGGGCACCTTGGAGGATATTAGTCTTAATCACTTTGGAGGAGATTAAGCATTACTCTTATATTTACTGGGAGCTTGTGGTCTTCATTTGTCATTCCCATGTTTTTTAGACATGGGAACGAAATTCGTTCTCTGTATTTGACCCATCCTATTGTACATAGGAGCAGTGAGCTGCTATGATCAGCGCCCAGGGAGCAAGTTGGGGTTCAGGGTTCAGTGTCTTGCTCAAGGACACTTCAACATGCAGACAGTTTTGGAAGTGGGGATCAAGGGGATCAAACCACCGACCCTACGGTTAGTGGACGACCCGCTCTGTCCACCCGCTCTAACCACTGAGCTAATGCCACCCTTCCCACAATATGGGAAGATGAATAAAGAATCGCGCCAGAGAAGAACATAAGCTCAGCACTGCCCTGATAGAGATGAAGGTCCATTTTATTGGAAAACATCTTAGCTGGCAGGAGTATTCTCAGCCGAGATCTTCAGTAAAATCTTAATCTCAACATCCCTATTCACGGTCTGCTGAATGTCAAAACAAGAAATGCTCAACGAGTGGTTGGAACACTTATAAATCCTCTTCCAACAACCCCAAACTGTTGCCTCTCTTTACCTCTGTGCATGGATACCCACCAGCTGAAAAGGGCAGGAAGGCCTCTCTCTTCCTAGCCTGGCCGTCCTGGTCCAGGAAGTGGTGAGGGTTGAAGGAATGTGGCGTTTCCCACTCAGACTCATCATGTAGAACAGACTCCAGGGTGGCCATTAACACAGTGCCCTGTGGGAGGAATTATGGCAATAAGGAAATCAGCTGGGACCTTTTTACAAACAAAAGTTGGACTAATAATGAGACTGGACTACTTTGGAATGGGTTTATACTTTTGGGATGGTGTACTTTCCAAGGGTGGTCTCCCTGGTAGCCGAACGGACCACATTGAGTGGCAAGATGTTGCCCATCCTTTGGGTCTCTTGTATGACAGCGTAAGTATAGGGAGTGCTGTCTCTGTCAGACATGGAGGGCTGCCTGGATGAACCAACTACGGCGTCTAGCTCAGCCTGGACCTTCTCTGCATGGCAAAAATAAAAAATGATTAATTAGAAGGTACGAGGCCAATAATGCTCAATGGTCGAACGTGAATGCAACACTAGCATCCTCACTTTGAATGTCAGGGTAGTAGGCCATATAGAGCAGCCCCCAGTGCAGAGTAGTGGTGGTGGTTTCAGTCCCAGCGAAAAACAGGTCCATTACACAAATGCTCAGGTTCTGGAGGTCAAATCCGGATTCAGCAGCGTCACTCTACCAAGAATCCAGCGACAAAACAGACCAACACCAAAATAACATGAGTCTTGCATTAGATACAGTGGTGTAGTGGTTAGGGCTCGGTTTTACATGGGCTAAGCTTACACGCATTGCTGAGTACAGGAATTTGTTGTACACCTCCCTAAAAAATTAGATTAGATGAGAATGAGCCATCCATCCAATGATTTATATAAAAGTTATTCATTGTGTAAATTATGGCGGCACCTATGTGGTGAGCTATGTTAGAAATGTTTTTCCGGCCCAGTGTAGAGCCACAATATTAAGCGGTTCCCTTTAACAACATGTGGAGTGTAATACCCACCACATGTCTACACGTACACTAGAGTGCGGATCGGCCGAAATTTTCTGTCCGAGCCTGGCAGAAAGAACAGTAACCGAACCCGACTCGAGCCCGACAGGCATCAAGCTTTTTATGTCCGAAGTTTTTTTTTCATACTAATGACAGATTTACGTCTGTGTTTATGAAAGCTCACCTTTATTAAGCAACTGCAAGGCATTTGGAAATGGCAACTAACCGATGAGCGCAACTCCGCGGGTTAGCGCGCGGGTAAATTAAAAATGTCAAATCGCGCAGCTGTGACCGAGCCCGACCCGAACCCGAGCATCATTTCTAAATATTTGTCCGAACCCGACCCGGCCCGTCGGGTACCGTCGGGTCCCCGTCGGGCTCGGGTTGGGGTATCCATCCTCTAACGTACGCACACCTTGAGCATTTCTGTGAGGAAGCAGTCGATGTAGTCTCTGGGCAACGAAGGGTCGTGATCCACTCTGTGCTCTTTCACCTGCTCTTCAATGTAGGACAGGACTTTACTAATCAGAGGAAACAGCCTCCTGTGAGGCCCAGGGAAGTGCTTCACCAGCCACGGAAACGTGTTGTACAGCTGCAGAGAACACAGAGGTTGAACGAAGACACAGCCATACGTGGTGAGGAGATGAAATCAAGACCTTAAATTCATGGCGTAGGTCCTGTATGTGTGCCACGGCTTACCATTGCCCCACGCCCTCCTTGGAGTTTCAGTATTTCATGGAAGTCCACAACAATAGACTCATGTTGCTTCTCAGTGTAGTCAAAGCGCTTTCCAAACATCAAACAGCAGGTGATGTTTGAGGTTGCCTTGACCAAAGATGTTCTCAGATTGAACGGCACTCCTAACGCTATTTGGAATCAAGTTATTCATAATAAATTCATAAGAAATCTGATTCATGTAAAAAATAGCGTAACCAAGGAACATTTTGGCTTGGTGCCTTGTTAGCAGGAATATTGAGAAAGCATAGCCTGATGAATTTAATTAACCCCAGATGTCAAGTTGGCACATTTCTTGCCTACATTTGTCAAATACGCAGCTGACAAACACATTGCAGCATATACTATACAACAAAAGCACTCGTCCAGTAGGCCCACCTTGCTGCTGAGCAATGCTCTCAACCAGGTACTGGCATTCCTGCTCCATGGTTGGTTCCAGACGAAGTTTTCCCAGACCCAAGTTTCTGAGAGTGTACAGTGCAAATCTCCTTTGCTGCTTCCATGAGCCACCACTTGACATCATCAAACCTGTTGGACATACATCATCGAAGGCTTCATTGGCTTGGTGGTATATTTGCGTGTTAGTTTGAACATGTACAATGTTTTCACTGAAACCATCACTATCCGATTTCTCTGAAATGATGAGTGTCTACAGAATGTGCCTCATCCCAGAGATTTCTGCAGCCAACAACAAAATTGCTTTTTCTTGGTTGGGTAGTACATACATTGTTTGTAGTTGCTACAATATTGATTGCATGCTTCTAATATGCGTTAAGCCAGCTACATTTTTGTTGCCGGAATCTACTAAGACTGCAAAAAATGTGTGATGTTTTTTCAAAGAAATGCAACACACAATACCTTTTGTCCCAACTGTTTCGTACACCAATGGTAGAACTGGCCGATCTGCATAGTCTTCTCCACTCTTAGCCAAGGCTTCTTTCACAAGCTTGTATCCATTGACAACCACAACTGTGCCACCAAAAATTCGAAGACTAAAGATTGGTCCATATTTCCGAGCAAACTAAAAGAAAATGTAACGTTGGTGTGATTTAACAATGTCAAACTGTACAGAGACAAGGCATGATCAGTCAAAAGAGATGAGGAATAGTGAGGGCATTTTTTTTTTTTAATAATACCCTCTTACTGTTACAAATAATTGTGGTCTCTAACAAACATACCTGGTTAAAATCCTGATTCATTTTGTTGGGCTCCACTCGGTACGTGTCCCTAATAATAGGAATAAACCATGGTCCTGGAGGAAAATTGGAGGGGTGTCGGTTCTTTAAATAGTCAGCAAGCATCAAGAAAACGAAGACAAATATCAAGACACCTTGGGTGTCCATCCAGTCCAGGGCTAGAATTTCAGAAAACACTGCCATTTCTTATCTACGGTGTCTGGTCAAATCAGTGTATTGAGAGTGGAAGCCTTTGCTCCAATGTTGGCATTCAACCACTGAATCTGTATCTGTGAGTCTGTATTTGTAGGCTCAGTGCACCAATAAGAACATGCTCTGTCAATACTGACGTAGTAAAAAAATTGACTCTTCCATTTTTTTTTAAGACACAAGGATCATTTAACATTATTTCATTTCTATTCTCTTCATCTTGGTTTGTTCGTTTTAACATCTGGATTTATGAGTTTTTTTATGAGGCAAATCTGAGGCAAATTGTTCACATTGTAGTTCTTATCCATAAACCCCTCTGTAAGATTTGTTTTTATGCATTATTTACAGACCCAATATTACATATGATAAAGATTATAGCCAACACACAATCAAAGGACACACATGACCTTTGAGCCCAGATATTTCCTGTTGGAAAAGGGTTTGATTGCAATAGAGCCCCATCTTACATTGTCTGTTACTGTTACTAAGCTAATGTTTTGTAACAGTAACAGATAATGTGTCATCGCCCCTTTTTAAATCAGCACGTTTGCACATCTATTGATAACTATATAGTCACTGTTTAGTTGGAGAAAAATGGAGAGTAATAAAAGTATCTATCTATCAAATGATCAAGAGCTATATAAAAAAAAAATCCATTCCAGTTCAATATTCCAACTGAGGGAATTGCAACACATGTTAGCCCAGCATCAACAACAACGGTGAAAGTAAGTTTGAAAGTAAATATCTTTTCTTTAATGAAGGGAAAATCTATAACAGGAAAATAGTTCAAAGTCATGAAAGATATGTTAACATAAACATGTTTAACATAACTATTTTATTTAACAACATATTTATCTAATAACAATCACAATTAAATGATTTTTGCCAATTATTGCTTCTGGTAAAATGTAACAATTTGTAGGCCTATCCTTTATTATGTTGCCATTTTTGGCTTATGTAACAATAAGTTCATCCTACCCAAGTAACAATATTATTATGTACAAGTGAATAAATAAATAAATGTAATCCTTTAAAACAGCCAATATAAGAATGTAAACCGAAGTCTGTTTAATCAGTGGTGGGCATTTTTGTCCAAAGCGATTTACAATCAGTACATTTGTGGGGTTCGACATGTGGACAGTTGATGGCGGGGGATGGCGGGGGTCGAACCGCCAACCCTACACGGTCGGCTTAGGGTCGGGGCCGCTCTGTCCATCCGCTCTAACCACTGAGCTACTGTCACCCCTTTAAGGGGTAAAGGGGCATTAAAAAGGGTATGGGGGCGTGTGTGTGTGTGTGTGTGTGTGTGTGTGTGTGTGTGTGTGTAGTGTATGCATGAATGGAACATGGGAAATGTTGAATGGTGGGAATGTAACGCAAATAATAATCCCAAAGCAAAAGGACCAAAACCATAAGATACAAAACCAAAAAGGCAGCCTGCCTGTGTGGATAGACCAACTTGCTGATGTGGTAAACCTTGAAAAGCCTGCAGACCAAACCTGAACAGCTGTACCAATATCAGCAGACCACCCTCTAAGCCCTGCCCACTGGCTCCCTGCCCCAGAGAGGCCAATGCAGGGGAACCAGCAGACCGCTCTCGGCCTGAGTGTTGTCAGGGTGTCATCACACACAGTTTATCATGACTATCCATCAGCCTTATGGAAACTTGCGCATAAGTAAATTATAATCATTCAATCAACAACAAGAGAATGACTAAAGGTCCCTCAGGCTCAAATAGTGTTCTCAATTCTCAATTATTATTCCAGATAATTTTAACGATTATTGCAGATAATTTGACACACACATACACACACACAGCAGTTTGAACAACTGCTGCTAGTCTACTTAATACAGTACTTACTCAAGTATGACTAGAGTGGGAACCCTCGCCTGCCATACAAGGACGCATAAATGAAAACACACAGGCCGCAGAATCCAATCAAATATTTATTTTGGTGTGTTGGGTTTTGTAGCGGTCACAAAATCTATGAAGCAAATAAGGTCAACGTCGCGCTGACTTACATTCACATTGATATTTAGGCAGATGCTTTTATCCAAAGCGACTTACAAAGAGTACATTTGTCATAAGAAGGTGAAACATTTCATTGCTGCTAATACAGTAAGAAAGTCACTAGAACAAGTTTCAAGAATTTCAATTGCTAGGTTAACCATTGCTAGTATAAGGTTAACAATGGTTAACAATGTAGGATTGTGTCGTAATATCTCTAAAAACAAGCAACATGTAGTCTTGTACATGTGGTGATATGCATCATTAAGTCATTATGGAAAAGACCATCTAAAAGAATCCCAAACTCAATCATCAAACGATAGTTTAGAAGTAGCTCAGACTCCTGAAAACAGCATGTTTTTTGTTTGTTTTTTTATCACCAACGTTAATCATTTATGGTCTACTGCTGGAGGTTCTGTAAGTGCAAGGTGTTGGGCGATGGATTCAGCGCGGTGTGGCACACAGGCGGAAAGGCTTGGGGGAGTTAGTCACCGCAAACACAGGCTCCAGACTGAGCTTCTCCCCAGGGGGGGCAGAGAAGGAAAACCTTTGGAGGAGGGAGGTGAAGAAAAGATAGAGCTCCATCCTGGCCAGCTGTTCCCCAAGACACACACGCTTCCCTGTGAGGACACATGCACACACACACACACACACGCACGCACGCACGCACACACACACACACACACACACACACACACACACACACACACACACAAGAACAGACCAACACGTCAGGTAATCTGTCCAACATGAATGAAGTTATCCCTCGCAACAGAAATAACTAGAAACGTCATTTCCTGCAAAAAATGAGGTGAGTGCTGTGGTGTGTGTAAGATGTTGCCAAAGTAGTATGATGAAGTAAGTTTCAGTATGATAAGTAGTAGAAGTGTCACCATGATAAGTAGTTGAAAAAGTATTAGCATGATAAGTCGTAGTAGACGATGACATGTAGTAGAAGTACTCTCAGACGAGAAGTAAAGTCTGAAGCGGTTGAAGGAGAATCACTCATTGACTTCCATTATAGAATAAAACAATTACAGTGAATATTTTAAAAAGTATGTCATATTTTCATTGGACAAGTAGGAATCTCAATGAAGTCTCTCCATGAACATGAGGAGATGTCAAAATACAAAGATGGATAAACCCTAAGAAGAACATAAGCTCAGTACTCCCTGAATGTTATTGGAAGAACATCTTAGCTCGCAGGAGTATTCTCAGCTGATATCTTTGTTAAATCCAAACGTATCTCTTCACTGTCTGCTGAATGACTAAACAAGTAAAAATCCTCTCCCAACACTCCATAACACCCCCACAACACCAACACACAGCTAGGACGGCAGTAGCTCAGTGGGTAGAGCAGGTGAACAGAGTGGGTCGTCCACTCACCGTAGGGTCAGCGGTTCGATCCCCTTGATCCCCCTCCTCCACATGTCGAACCCCACAAACGTACTGATTGTAAGTCGCTTTGGACAAAAGCGTCTGCTAAATGCCCCCTTTATCTTTAGCATCTACCTGTTGCCTCTCTTCACCTCTGTCACCCTTCACTTATTCGCCACTCCCTAGTGACACTTCACCAATTTTGTTTCACAAACCATCCATTCACCCACCGGCTGAAAAGGGCAGGAAGGCCTCTCTCTTCCTAGGCTGGCCGTCCTTGTCCAGAAAGTGGTTGGGGTTGAAGGAATGTGGCGTTTCCCACTCGGACTCATCGCGTAGAACCGAGTTCAGGGTGGCCATCACCGTGGTGCCCTGTGGGAGGGAGGGAGGAATAAGGGCAGTAAGGAGATCCGATTAGACCTTTTCAATGTAATTGATGAATGGACTGAACTATTTATGGAACGGGTTCATATACCTTTGGGATGGTGTACTTCCCAAGGGTGGTGTCCCTGTCAGTCATGCGGACCACATTGAGAGGTATGATGTTGCCCATCCTTTGGATCTCTTGTATGACAGCGTAAGTATAGGGAGTGCTGTCTCTGTCAGACATGGAGGGCTGCCTGGATGAGCCAACTGCGGTGTCTAGTTCAGCCTGAACCTTCTCTGCATTATAAAATAAAAGTGGAGGATATCAATATGGACTAACGTATAACCGCCAGTTTGATTATTCTTTAGTTGTAGAGTTACAAAAACATTTACAAAAACATTTGAAGTAAATAATTGTTCGAGGCCCATAATGTTCAATGGTCTCCAATGAATGCAACACTAGCATCCTCACTTTGAATGTCAGGGTAGTAGGCCATGTAGAGCAGCCCCCATTGCAGAGTAGTGGTGGTGGTTTCAGTCCCAGCGAAAAACAGGTCCAGTGTACAAGCAACCAGGTTCTCGAGGTCAAATCTGGATTCAGGATTCTCATTCTACCAAGAATCCAGCAACAAAACAGACAAACACCAAAATAACATGAATCTAGCATTAGATGCACTGGTGTAGTGGTTAAGGCTAGGGTCATTCGCGGGTGTACATGGCTAATACTCACTGCTGGGTGAGTACAAGCATCTGCTCAATACCTACCTAAAATTTACAGCATCCAGTGCTGTATGTACAAGCTATTCATTGTATGAATCACTGGGGGGCGACTATGTTAACGACAGAGGTGAGCTATACTATAATTTTTTTTAGAAACTGTTTTATTTGGGCATTTAATCGTCTAAAGACGGAAAATGGCCAGGCGTTTAAACAGCAGCCAAGCGACAGCGGTGTAATATAAAACCCTGGGGAAAAACACTCTGTGTTGAGCTATGATATTGAGCTGTCCCTTTTAACAACATGTGGAGTCATGCTAGACCCACCACAGATGTAGACGCGCACGTACACACACACACACACACACACACACACACACACCTTAAGCATTTCTGTGAGGTAGCAGTCGATGTAGTCTCTGGGCAACAAGGGGTCATGATCAACTCTGTGGTCTTTCACCTGCTCTTCAATGTAGGACATCATTTTACGAGTAAGCGCATACATTCTCCTGTGAGGTCCAGGGAAGTGCTTAACCAGCCATGGATACATGTTGTACAGCTGCAGAGAACACAGAGGTTTAACTAAGACACGGCAAACGGGCGAGGAGATTAAATCCACACCTTGGAATTCATCGCATTGGGACCTGTATGTGATGCGTACCTCGACTTACCACTGCCCCTACACCAGCTTCAAGTCTCAGAATTTCCTCGAAGTCCTCAATGATAGACTGATGCTGCTTCTCAGTGTACTCAAAGCGTTTCCCAAACACCAAACAGCAGATGATGTTGGAGACCGCCTTGGTGACCCCCAATTTTGGATTGAATGGCGCTCCTAACAATATTTGGAATCAAGCTATTCGGATGAGCTGTGCATGTAAAATAAGTGTAAGAACATTTTTAGCTGGGTGCCTAAATAGCAGCAAAAATTTAGAAAGCCTAGCCTGATAAATGTAGGTAAATGTTGGCAAGGTTCCTGTTAAATAACACATGTAATCAATGTTAACCCATGTAATACATCGCTGGTCAACATTACAGCCTACAAAAGACAAAAGAACTTGGGGGGGGGAAATCCAGTAGGCCTACCTTGCTCCTGAGCGAAGGCCTCACCCAGGCACTGGCACTCCTGATGGATGGATGGTTCCAGACTCTTTTTACCCAAACCAAAGTCTCTGAGGGTGTGCAATGCAAATCTCCTCTGCTGCCTCCATTGGTAGCCATTTGACATTATCAAACCTGTTGGAAATGCAGAGCATTCAGGGCTTGGGGTCGCAATGTGTAATATTTCAACGCGCCCATGGCTTAAAATTAAAAAGAAATGTACATTGACGATACGTGTTGTCAATAGTGATCGATCGTGATTTCAATAATGTTATCGACAGAATCACGTTCTATAACTGATCCACTCTACACATTAAAAATGACTCTCTTTGTTAAAAAGAATCATGCTCCCGCCCCCTCCCTCTTACGCCAGCACGCCTTTCCAGCTATACAATAACAGACTACCATGACCACCATGATATAAAACAGACTCAATTCAAGATTCACTTGTTCAGAGTTGACCTGAGCCCTGCATAACATCTATCCTCTATCGGCCCCACATCTTGGCACTTTATAATTGCTCTTTGTAACTTGGCACAGATCTTGTATACTAACAATGGTTAACCTAGCTTGAAACTTGTTCGGGTGACTTTCTGACTATATTAACAGCAATGAAATGTTTCACCTTCTGCTGACAAATTTACTTTTTGGAAGTCGCTTTGGATAAAAGTGTCTGCTATATGCCCTAAAGTTAAATGTAAATAATGAGTCTACAGAATCAACCTCATCCCAGAGATGTCTCTCTCGCAGATGTTCTTAGGTCATGTGTGAAGAGAAAGTTTAGCAAAGTGGTTCCCACCCCACCCTTCAAGATCCCCTTCAAAGGTACTCCCCAGAACCCCTATTGGCATCAGCAAGGTCTGCCTAGCCCATTGGTTCCCAAACGGTGTGCCGTGGGATTTTGTGACAACCATACATTATTATTGCAATATAAAACTACACAAAAATAATTATTTTTCAATTTAGTTTATCAGTACTTTGTATGGACTCAATTCATAATAGGGAGGCAAAATATACATAAAAACAATTCTTTAATTCTTGACTCATTTTTAATTTTGTGACCTGTCTGGTTTAAATGGGTGTGTTGCTGCTTTGATGAAGCCTAATTTGATAAAGTTTCAAATACATTTTTGAAATATTTTGTTATTTTACATGATATGAGTGGTAACACGTGTTATAAAGGCTATTCTGTACAATAGGTGTGCCTTGAGATGTTTACTTGTCCTTTGGTGTGCCTTGGGCACCAAAAGTTTGAGAACCACTGGCCTAGCCTTATAGAAGTGGCGCATGCGCAATAAGTGCCATTCAATAATTTAATTCCTGCCCAATTAAATTATTGGACAGTCTCACTCCCAGAACGTCAAATAGTGACTGTCGGTAAGGGCACTTAAGCGTCAGTCACTGACGGAAAAAGTACCCTTCCACGTCGTCTGCAGACGGAGAGGGGGTTCAATTCACTACAGTGTGATGCCGTCTAACCCTAACCCTAAATATCACATTGTAGTTAATTAAACACCCTCTCCGAGGGGGTTCCATTCACTACAATTCACTACTACTATAAATAGCCTACAATAACTTTAAACAACAAAAACAATAATTGATACATAATTTGGAGATTTATTTAAAGAAACGCTCCACACAATACCGTTCATTCCGATCATGTCGTACAGAAACGGCAGACGTGGGCGATCTGCATAGGCTTCCCCGTTCTCGACCAGGGCTTCCCTCATGAGCCTGAATCCGTTGACCACCACCACCTTTTCAGCCATGATGCGGAGGCTGAACACGGGTCCATACTTTTCAGCAAACTAAAGGAAAACGATGATGTCATTTAATGTCTCAATGCACAGAGATTTACGGTTAGTCAACAGAGACGAGGAATAGTGAGGGATTGTTGGGGTCTGAACATGGGGTTTCTGTAGCCTAAATAATAGCCTCTTAAAAAAACGGTTACAAATAATGAATATATGATAACAAGAAACATTTTTATATAAAATAATAAATAATCATACCTGTTCGAAATTCAGATGCAGCTTGGAGGGCTCGACCCGGAGTGCGTCCCCAATGATAGGAAGAGGCCAGGGTCCCGGAGGGAAATTCTTCGGGGATCTCTGCTTTAAATAATCAGCAAAGAACAAGAAAACCAAGAGAAATAAAAAAACACATCTCGCGTCGATCCACTCTAGCGCAAAAATGTCCGAAAACAGCCCCATTTAGTGATAACACGGTGTCAGGTCGAAACAGTTGCAGTGCACCTTTCAAGCCTTTGCTTGAAAGAAAACATGTAAGGGCTCAATCTGGAACAAAGTTCATATGACACGCCCTGTAGGCCTATTGCAACAATATTATTGTAGTAGGCCTAATATGTAATTTGATAAGACAAATGATGAAGACGTACGAGTCATCTGTAGTTAAATGTTACACAATGCTTTCACTTTCAGAGCTGGGTTTAGATTTTTTTTTATTTATATATATATAGATTACGCAAAGGCCTAACATGTTATATGCTAAATTATAGCAAGCACACGACCACTGCTGCAACCACACTGTACAATCATTGGACACACGTCACCTTAATTCCAGGTATTTCCAGTTCTCTTGCAGCACCAGCTCCCGATTTCCAGCGTCAGAGAGAGAGCCCCGTTTTGCACATTATTTTGAAATCTCCCTGACTGATTTCTATTAAGTCCAGTTCAGAGGACACAGCTTATCCTCTGGTACTATTACTGTACTACTATGTGCTGTGAATGCCTCATGTAATTTCTACTGTTTACTCACTACGTTTACGTTTCTCATGTTCCCATTTCTGCAGACACGGTTTCAGTTCATTATATTCCAACTGCAAAAGTTGCAACACATGTAGCTCAAGCGCTACCACAACAATGTTATGTGTGTGTATCATTTTGTCTAAAAACAAAGCAAGCATTCTAAATTATGCTTTTTTTATTCAAGGGATCGATCCGGTTTTAGAGAAAATAAATCCATCAACGAAAAACAATAATGTGTAATGATACAAAAGGGTTGACCCGTTAACACATTTGTACAATCACACTTCTGATTAAATGTAATTATTAGCATCTTTCTCTTTTATTCTGTTTCCGTTTTGACTGCAAAATGTAAATAACCAATCTGGTAAATAGTGATTATCATCACTGTGCATCAACATTATGGAAATTAGCACACACACAGAATCAACAACACAACTGCATTATCTAAAGCAATCATTCAAAATTATGTTTTACCTAAAAGCGTTTCTACGATAAAACACATTTCAACAACTTCTACAGCACACAAATAGAGTCATCATTCAATCAACAACAACAACAACAACAATAACACCACGGCTAAATGTCCCTCGGGCTCACATTGTGTTAGATTCTCCAAATGGCAGCAGGCCATAGATGACTACGGCTGCAACCAATTACTCATACTTGACTGCTATATAGTAGGCATTTTGTAGTACGTCACAAATATAGCGCATCCGAATGCTCAGTACGCATTGTGTAGTAGGCAAAAAGTTTCCGAATGCGTACTACTGCCACAGTGTACAACGGTAGGTCACTACGCTATCCCACAATTCAGCGCGAGTCTGGTAACCGAAGAAGAAGAAGAATGCTGCAGAGAAAATTAAAAAAATAACAGCAGCGATATCAAGAGCCATTCACGCAGAAAGAGACATTTTTAATTCACTAGCAACGACGACAAGACGGAAAACTATGAGGTAAATTATCGGAGGTGAATTTTTAATTTTGACGGCACCTGATCTGCTGCGCACAGAGGGGAAATACGTCATCTCCAAACATCCGGTGGCGTTTTCGGTGGTGTTCGGAAGCGTTCGGAGGCGTTCTACGCATAGCTGTAGAACGTACTACATTTACGGTCAAGTAGTAGACACTGAACAGAAATAGTATATACTTGGTATTCGGATGCAGCCTACGTCAAATTGCTAAGATGCTTCTCCAGAGGTTTAATGGTGGGAAAGGCTCGGGAGACGGTGGCTTCTAACGCGGTGTGGCACACAGGCGGTAGGGCTTGGGACAGTGAGTGGAGCCTAAGACGAAGTCCAGGCCGAGCTTTTCCCCAGGGGGCGCAGAGAAGGAAAACCGCTGAAGGAGGGAGGTGAAGAAAAGATAGAGCTCCATCTTGGCCAGCTGTTCGCCGAGGCACACACGCTTCCCTGTGAGGACATAGGCACACACAGGCACACACACACACACGCACGCACGCACACACAATTAACCAAAACAAACTCAACCGGAGTCCCGTTCTGAAAGGCTCAATCGGAATTTGGTTTTCTTTCGGTTTGTGAGGGATTATACGCATTAGTGTGACCTCTCAAGTAGGGACTACAAGGACACAGGGATGGTAGGGAAGCTCCTAGAGCCGTTATATAAAACAAACCACCCACACATCGCTGTGAGCCACCCATGACTGTGAGGGTGTAGTACCCTGTCAAACTCACTGGATCGGATGATGCAAACGCGTCAACTTAGATTTCCTTGTAAGTATACCGGGGCCTCAACTGCTGACGATTTCCCCCATCTCCACTGCTGTCCCTTTCCTAACCCATCAACACCACAATAGGAGTAGATACATACCGGCTGAAAAGGGCAGGAAGGCCTCTCTCTTCCGAAGATGGCCATCCTGGTCCAGGAAGTGTTGAGGGTTGAAGGAATGTGGCGTTTCCCACATAGACTCATCATGTAGAACAGAGTCCAGGGTGGCCATCACCATCGTGCCCTGTGGGAGGAATTAGGGCAATAAGGAGATCAGCTGGGACCTTTTCCAAATAAATGTTCAGACCAATAATTGGACTAAAATATTTTTGGAATGGGTTTATACCTTTGGGATGGAGTACTTTCCAAGGGTGGTGTCCCTGCTAGTCATGCGGACCACATTGAGTGGCAAGATGTTGCCCATCCTTTGGATCTCTTGTATGACAGCGTGAGTATAGGGAGTGTTGTCTCTGTCAGACATGGAGGGCTGCCTGGATGAACCAACTACGGTCTCTATTTCAGCCTGGACCTTCTCTGCATGATACAAGAATGGTACATATCACCACCAGTGTTATCGAAATGGAATGGTTAGAACATCTTTGGAAAAGGATCCTTGGATATGGGAAAGGACTATTCACAAAGTGCTGTTGTGATGTGATGTCAATTGTCACTAATCCCTCAACCTTATCACCAATTTTACAGTGTCCTCTTCACTAACACTCTTTCATAGTCAGTAGAGGGACCTGATAACAGGGCTGTAGTCCAGACGATAAAATGAAAAAGCAGATGAGATGAAGTTGAAAAATTAGATGACCTTTTTCTGTGTGACATGGTCATCTGTTTGCTTCATGCCATCTTTGTTTGCTTCTGTGTCTCTTTTCGTGCACCGATTCGCTTAAGCTGCACAGCCAATCAGAGTGATTTTCGTCACTGACGGCTTCAGTCGCCGATTCAACATGCCGAATCGGCCTAACTAAAACTGCAGACCAGGGCCGACCAGGGCCGACGGTGCGGGACACACTGCAGAAACTCGGGCCACAGATGCTCAGCGACGGCCCCACATTGGCTGACAGCAGACCATTGGCCCGGTGTGTCGGGGCCTTTAAAGCAACCTACAAAGTTATCCCAAAAACCTGAAGCAGTGGGTTTGAGGAGATCCAGCAGGTCCACTCGGCCAAGCAAATGCAAGCGGGCTGGAATCAAACCCAGGTCGCTGTTAAGAACCAAGCCTTAATGGCACGCGCCCTACTCGGTGAGCTACCAGGTTGTCACCAACATCAGCATCTCTGAAGGCGCCCACACACCAAGACGACTGCCCGATCGGAGTCAGGCTATAATCTCACCGATTCGGTCAAAAAAGTGTGAAATACACACCTAGACGACTACAGACGACGCCGTACGTTCTGAGCTTGCGCGAGATGTAATGTCTCCAAAACAGCAGGCGGCGCTAATCTGTATTGTGGTCCAAAAAATGAACCAGGACCTCTCTCTAGACCAAAACACAGAGCACGCTGTTATCAGTCATTGTCAGCAGAGAGTGAGTAGTCAAGAAGGATTGTAGTTGGAACTACTCGCTGAACGGAAAAAAATCTAATTAAAACGATGCCGAAAACAATGCGCGGAGAGAGTGTGTCGACATCGTCTGCGCTTTCACTGTCTATCTCACTTCCGGGGCTTCACTGATTTGCCTGTCAAGGGCTAGCCCTCCAATCAGTCTTTACCAATCAGATTGGTAAAGACTCAACGACTGTAGTGGCAGATTATACATGTTGAAAACAATGCCGATGACATTAACAACGGCCGACCTCACCAAACACACCAAAGAGACTCATGTCACCAGCCTCTCGAGACTCACCGAGGACCGATTTTGGGCGCAGTGTGTGGACGCCTTAAGGGCGCTTCCGGACCTGAGCTGTTTGCACTGTTTTAATACAACCCCCTATAGTATGTCTTGTTTGTACAAGGTTGGGTTGGCCTAACAAAGTCCAGTGTGAACTCTAACCAAACCAAAGGAAAAATATAACAAAGACAAAGAAAGTAACGATAGGTGTGAAAGCACCTAAGACACATCCAGAGAATTACAGCCATCGGCCTGGTCCATTCTGCAGCAGTCCACATTGTCTTCAAATGACAAGTGAATAAAGAGTGGCTCCCAGCCCTTCTAACAGCCACCCCTAGTTGAAAACCCCTTTCCACCGCTATGGGTGAAAGTGGAGGAGGATTGCAAAAGGGATGCTGGGGCTCACTATTGAGACCTCTGGAGATTTTTGAAGGAAGCTTGTTCCTCTCTCCCAATCAAAACATTGTTACATGTATTCATTTTGTAGCTGTAATATCATGCGGCAGCAAACTTCCTGCATGTGTATATGAAGATAAAGACACACATGGTCCAAAGATCCGCCCTTACTTTGTATGTGAGGGTAGTAGGCCATGAAGAGCAGCCCCCAGTGCAGTGTAGTGGTGGTGGTTTCAGTCCCGGCAGAAAACAGGTCCACTGTATTAATAATCAGGGTCTCCATGTCAAATGCAGAGGATGAGTTGTCCTCATTCTACCAAGAACACAGCAACGCACAACAGAGAAACACAAAAATAACATCAAAAACGGTCAATCATAGCATTGGATTTATAGCAAGAAATCAGGGGCCACAATACATTCACATTTACATTTAGGTGCATTTTAGCAGACGCTTTTACCCAAAGCGACTTATACAATAACACAATAGCCACGCGCGCAGACACACCTTGAGCATTTCCGTGAGGAAGCAGTCAATGTAGTCTCGGGGAGATGAGGGGTCATGATCCACCTGGTGCTCTACAACATGCTTTTCAGTGTAGGCCTTCAGTTCATCCACCAGAGAAAATAATCGCCTGTGAGGGCCGGGGAGATGCTTCATGAGCCACGGCACCATGTTGTACAGCTACAGGGGAGCACAGAGGTTTACTAAGACAGGACTATTTCAAGCCAAACCTGCATCCAATCCATCCAACAATCCGTAGTCGACCTGGTGTCGTATACTGTCATGTCATGTGCTGTTTTTTTTTATCATGCAGACTATTACGTGACCTGTGTACCCATCTTGATTAGCAACATGCTGGTTATTCTGACTACATATCATTACAACTGAACTGAAGGATCACAAGCTACATTAAACACAGCATACAAATATCTCCAGCATCACATACAGTGTACCTTATACACCTGGTACCTTTGGGAAGATACATTCTGTAGGCCATAGGTAGGGTGAATATAGTCTAAAATGCATTCAAAATGTAATACCACAAAATTCATACTTTCAAATTAAATTCAATACCTCCAAATGAATAATACTGAACCTAAAAAGGACCTAACCTAAGGACTTACCTGTGCCCCTGTTTGTGCTTCTAGGTAAAACAGCTCATTTAGGCCCTCAATGATAGCCTGATGCTGCTTCTCAGTGTACTCAAAGCGTTTCCCAAACACCAAACAGCAGATGATGTTGGAGACCGCCTTGTTCAACGCCAGTTTGGGATCGAAGGGGGTACCTAATAAGTGCGAGAATCTTTTTAGACAAGCTACGAGTGTTGGCGAGCGACCAGATTTTCACACACACCAACAATGACACGTATATTAAAGCTACATTTCTATTGTCATTTACACACCCAAAATACAAAGTGAGCCAAGTCAGCCTCGGTAGGCCAAAAGCCCAGCAGTAGCCTCTACCTTGCTGCTGATCAATGGCCTCCATCAGGTACTGGCACTCCTCCTGGATGGATGGTTCTAGACTCTTTTTACCCAAACCAAAGTCTCTGAGTGTGTGCAGTGCAAATCTCCTCTGGTGTCTCCACTGGAAACCATTTGACATCAGCAAACCTGTTGGGAAAAACTGATTAGTTTGAGCATCTACAAAATTGACCACTGTGAGCATGAGTTTTGCCATCAAACATCATTTTGTGATGTTTAAAAGAAATGCAACACACAATACCTTTATTTCCAATCATCTTTTCGACCAATGGGATGGTTGGCCGATCTGTATAGTCTTCCCCTCTCTGGACCAAGGCTTCTTTCACAAGCTTGTATCCATTGATGACCACAACCCTTCCACCCATGATTCGAAGACCAAAAATTGGTCCATATTTCTCAGCCATCTACAACAAAAATAGGAGATCCTCTGAACATGTGTGTGTGTGTGTGTGTGTGTGTGTGTGTGTGTGTGTGTGTGTGTGTGCGTGTGCGCGCGCGCAAGACAGCAGGGGCGGGACTGTCAGTTTCATAAGGTGGTGAGAGGCGAGAGAGATGTTGAGACATCTTCTGATAGTGGGATATCCGTTTGCGTTAGGTTTGGGATATTGCAGCGTCAAATTCTTCCAATTCCACATTGGTCAACCATTTTGTGTTAATTAGTGGGCTAGCGTTTAGCTAGCGCACTATTGTTATTCCCACTCTTTCTTTCTTTCTTTCTTTCTTTCTTTCTTTCTTTCTTTCTATGTTCTCTCCAAAACTTTGTTTTTGTCCCATTAAAATGAATGATGGAATGTTCAGTTGTTAGAGTGATGGCAGTTAGTGATTTGAAAGTATCCACACATTTTGTAAACTGCCGCCACTCCTACAAGTTTCACAGTACTTTCACATATTATATATCAAAAGTTTCATATTTTCATGCATACATTCAAATATCTATGTGATACCATTTATTGTTTTTGAATTATTAATGTTTGTTTGACACTCCACTCTTCCAATACAAACACATGGGCGCTCCACTCTAGGTCGCAATTGGTCATTTAAAATTCATACCGTTTTCTAACTTAGTCGATACTCCTACAATTTGTAAGCTACGCGGACCTATTGTATATCAAACTGTTTGTCTGTTTCCCTGGATTCTCACGGTGTAGATATCTAAGCTTTGACATGTACACTTTTTGAGATATAGATTTGAGATTCATCATAGAGAATAGTGGCAGTTTGGAGAGAAGCAGAGTGAGGGACAAAGTGGCAGCTGCAATCAATACACACGCGCAGCAGGAGGGGGGGAGTGGGTCCTTGAGGACTGGGTTGGGAACCTCTGACCTAGTGCACAATCCTATCACAACCATCAACGTAGGCGATTATAAAAAAGGACCCAGGCAAAGGAAAAATGGCATTCTGTGCATTAGAATTACGCAACACAGAGCTGTTTTGCTTAAGCAATACATCCGGTTGCGGTCAGCTAGCCCACTTCACATTTTCCTCAATAAATGTACTTTCTGGTGTTCTTTAATGTTCATTCTTCGTGCACAGGAGGAATTACCTACCAGACACACCACCACCACCACACTTTGGACTTGACTTGCCCTGACGGGTGATGTTTAAGCACTGCTACGGACACACAACTAAAGCTGGAACTGATTCACATCGGATGTGTACAACAAAAACATACCTCGTTGAATTGCAGATGAATTTGGCTGAGCTTGATTCCGTACATGTTTCCAATAAGAGGAAGAGCCAAGGGTCCCGGGGGGAAATTACGCGGAGTTCGATGCTTTAAATAATCAGCCAAAAACAGGAACACCAAGACGAATATAAAAACCCCCTTGGCGTCGAACCACTCCAGGGCTAATATTTCAGAGTACACCGCCATTAGTTATTTAGTTTAGCGCCGTTGTTGTTGAGAACGTTGTTCGACCTGACCACATGAAAGGAGTACAAAGGTTTCAGGCTCATAGGTGTGTTTGCGAGTTTGCGCACATCTTGCGTAAAGTTAGAAAGTTGCAGGCGACCCCTCGTCATATGGAGGTTGTGGTCCATTCAGATAAGAATACTGTAGCGTTCGTGACAAATGATGAGGCGTTAACAAACTTGCCTTTATTGCAGAACGTCCTGGTTACTGTCGGCCGTAACCACGCCAAAACAACACACGAACAAGCACAATCTCACACTTCAACTTCACTCCTCAGTCGGGCTCCGTTCACTCCCCCTCCACACCCAGGCGCTCTACCTCTCCCCCGCGCCCGCGGCCCCTCCCTCTCACACTCATCACAACACGTTCACAGACCATGGGAAACACAGAACTCTAATATGAACATTATAACATTGGAAGATTATTGCAGGATCGCTACACTGCCCACTGCCCCCCCCCCCCCCCCCCCCCCCCCCCTTACAAAGACCCTCGCCCCGAGGGGTCACATAAAAAGTCCCTGAGGTGGCCCGGGGGTCTCCTCTGTATCCGAGGAAGCCTTGATGTGAACAAAGGCGGCCACACCTGCAGTCCTGGACCAACCTGTGGATGAACAGGGGGCGAGTTAAGGGATGGGGAAGAATGTGGGGCATTGGTATGGGAGTACAGTCATTGAATCTGGGGCCGTGGCTGTCCTGTTCCTCCGGACAGGTGTTGAGGGCCCAGAGCGCTGATGTGGGCGTGCATCACCTCTGTATGGGGCCTACCTGTCTCCGTGGAGGACCACCCGTCTCCCCCTTGGCGGCAGCTGGACCCTATAAACCATCTCACCCAGCTTCTCCAGAACCTCACAAGGCCCCATCCAGTGGCTGTCCAACTTAGGACATCGGCCCTTCTTCCTCTTTGGGCTATACACCCACACTAAGTCCCCAACCACAAAGTCTCTCCCTCGGCCCCTTGTGTCATAGATTCTTTTCTGTCTCATGCCTGCTTTCTGCAGCTGGTCACGTGCAAAGGCATGAGCCGACTCCATTCGGTCCTGGAGCCTTCGGGCGTATTCTGGTCCCGGTGGCACCACTGGTGCATCTGGGGGTCTTCCACACGACATCTCTGCTGGCGTCCGCTGCTCTCGCCCCAACATGAGCAGGGCAGGTGTGCACGAGGTGGAATCTTGCACTGCTGATCTGTAGGCCAATAGCATGAGAGGGAGGTGCTGGTCCCAATCGCATTGATGTTCTGCAGTGAGGATGGCGAGCTGTTTTGCCAGGGTTCTGTTGAACCACGCGACAAGCCCACCACTCTGCGGATGTAAAGGAGTAGTCCGAGTCTTTTGCATGCCCATACGCTCACACATAGCAGAGAACACACCTGACTCCAAGTTTCTGCCTTGGTCGCTGTGAATGACCTCGGCTGCTCCAAACCTGGCAAACATGCCCTCCACCAGCGCATCTGCTGCGACGGTTCCTGCCTCCTGGTCTGGTATAGCATACGCCTCCGGCCACTTTGTTAAATAGTCCATGGCAGCTAAGACATAACGGTTGCCGCTGTCTGTGCGAGGAAACGGGCCCATTATGTCCACCGCCACCCTTTCCATTGGGGCACCCACTGCTAGCTGCTGGAGCTGAGCGTGAGACTGATCCAGGGGACCCTTGTGTGCTGTGCAGAGGTCACAGTGGCGACAAAAGTCCTCGACATCTCTCCTCATCCGACCCCAGTGGAAACCCTGCCGGACACGACGGAGGGTTTATGAGACTCCAAAGCGTCCTGCCCCAGTAGTACCACCATGAGAGGCTTTCAGCACCGTCTCTCTCAGTGCTCTGGGGACCACCACCTGCCGCCTCTCTTCTCCTGTAGCTGGCTCCTTCCAGGCTCTCTGGAGCACTCCATCCTTCACCCGAAGAGCCCCAAGCCTTTCAAACAGTCCTTTAGTGGCAGGAGAGCATCCAGCAACCTCGTACCACTGTGGCTGTTGTCATGGGCGTAGGTTTCGTTTGAAATGTGCTGGGGACAGAGACGCATTCGGAAGTGCATTTTCAGAAGTGCTGGGTACAATGACGCGCATTCATTTTTTCTCCCTTTCGCGCAGGTCATGTTAATTAATAAAAATGTATACAAAAATGTGATGATGACACACACACACACACACACACACACACACACACACAGACGCGATGTCTTGACTATGCTCACGCACAGAGCTCTAATACTTTTCATTGGATAATGTGATTCAGATAGATGCAGTTCATGGCCGTGTCTACCTGCTGAATGTAACCGCTGTGAAACAATCGGGAAATAACGTTTCATTTCTCTGATTAACGGCTTTATCGAGACCGGCGCTCGCTCTCTGTTAATCGTTACTCTATGTCTCTCTACCAAAGTGCTCTCTCTCCGTCTCTCTCTCGTCATCGGACACAAATTAAATTAAATGTTGTTTATATTTTGTGTAAATGAGGTTAATGCTTTTGTGTTTTCTTGTATTATCAGTTCAAGTTGTTGTACTTGCCTGAGGAAATCGTGGATATTGTAACGTGTTGGGGGAGTGTTTCCCAGAATGGATTGCGACATTCTGGCATTCTGTGTCATTACATGTTATTGCTATTAGATAGGGTTTGGAGGCGAATGTTCAGGACATGGGTTGCATTTCACTGTTTCATTACGTTCACTTTGTTGACTGTTGTTTTTGGGATGAGTCAGGGAGCACCATTACTCAACGCACTATGGCATCTTGCCATACCACTACCACTCCGTTCGTGACGGCGTATAAAGTCCGCTTGTGACCCTGTCATTCTAAAGCCACTTCTAAGAATAGAGTTTGTCTCTCTTTGTTGAGCTTGACGTATCTCAGACTGTATTTAATGACGCAGTGGTGAAAGACACCTGTTCGAGTCCCACACGGGGGATTCTTTCATAAAAAGTGGTGGGTACAAAATGACTGATGACGAAAACTGGTAGGTACGCGTCCCCACCGTCCCCACCGTATTCTACGCGCCTGGCTGTTGTCCTGACTCCGTCCACTGCAGCACAGGGTGCAGATCAGCATCCTGCTGCTGCTGCTGCTGCTGCTGCGCTCTCCGTTCAGGTGAGTCAACGTTTCGTTCCCATATCTAAAAAAAAATATACTGAGAATGAATGACCACACCGAAAGTTCCTCTCTTCTTTTATCAACTATTTCTGTTCCAACTGTTGTTTGAGTTATTGTCTGTTAAATGTTGAGCATACAATGACACTTTGCACAATTGCAGGCCTACAACATCAGACAATTGGGACATTTGGTGTAACACAAAAAACTGTGGTTAGACTTGGGTTCCCGGTTGGAATTTCAGTTGGGTGGTCGGGGGTGCCCGTTTCTTTAGTAAAAGACTGCTCTGGTTTTCTGGTGTACTGGTTTTTCCAAAAAACATCAATAAAATACGATTGAGATTAAAAAATCCTAATACCAATCAACTGTAATATGTACATTGTTATATAAGTGTTGAGACTTCCCCATCACTCCCTCCACTCCCTTTTGTGTTGGTATGTATGTATATGTGGGAGAGAGGAGAGAGAGAGAGAGAGAGAGAGAGAGAGAGAGAGAGAGAGAGAGAGAGAGAGAGAGAGAGAGAGAGAGAGAGAGAGAGAGAGATAGAGAGAGAGAGAGAGAGAGAGAGAGAGACATTAGCCTCTCAGTGTCCATCTCTTGCCTGCCTCACTCACCATGTGGCTCCAGGATGTGTTTGTGGGTCTCAACCTCAGTGGACTATTGCTCCTCACCTTCATCACTCTACTGATATTGGATTTACTGAAGAACAGAGACCCACCCAACTATCCTCCAGGACCGCTGGCTCTCCCGTTGGTGGGCAACATCTTCAACATTGACCCCAGACAGCCTCACATCTACCTAACCAAGGTCAGCACGTTTTTACTGTACACCCGTACACTAAACCTAGACTACTAAACCTAGAGGGAAATACATGAAAAGCAATGAGTATTATTCAGCACAAAATTTCTGATTTTATATAATATGTTATAGATATAGATATGTTATAGATAGCAGTCACGAGAGTTAGAAATAGCAGACCATTGTAAAGATAAAGAAGAAGAAGAAGAATTACTCTTTAACTAACTAACTTGCATACGTATCTTTTTAATTTTTTGAAGCAATTTGTGATAAGCTAATGTTTTACACAAGCCATCACCAAAATACACTTTTTGCCAGTCAGACTTGCTTTTCCAGAGACAATGTGGGGTGAGACATGCGACGCTGTTATTGCTGTCACATGCCGGTCCAACAACAGACACCTTATGCTCTGCTCCGGCCTGCCCAGTTGGCCGCCGTTCACGGGAAATGTGTTCAGCATGCGTCTGGGCCGAGACAGGACGGTGTTTGTGTCCGGCTACAAGATGGTGAGGGAAGCCATCGTGGCGCAGGCCGACGTCTTTGCGGAGCGACCCTACAGCCCCCATGGCGACCAGGTGTACTCTGAGAACGTTAGGTAGGAACATAAGCCAAGCGGGCGCGCGCACACACACGCACGCACGCACGCACGCACGCACACACATACACACACACACACACACACACACACACACACACACACACGCACACACACATACTCAAGACACATCCATTCATATACACTCATGGATACCCGTTACTCCCAATCATTGTACTACACACATGCACGCACGCACACACACACACACACACACACAGACAAGACACATCCATTCATATCAAACCACCACGACAAATTCCTCGTAGGTGCAAAACCTACTTGGCAATAAAGTTCTTCTGAGTTCTCATATAGACTCATGGATTGCTACTCCACATCATTCTACCACACACACACACACACACACACACACACACACACTCAAGATACATATAAACCCACGCATGCCCACCAAGCCAATCATTCTACTGCACACACACACACACACACACAAATAAATGCATATGTTACATAATACCCCGTCATTAATGATCATGCTACTGCAACTATGCAACAACATCATTACTAAGATCGATGCATTCTTCCCCCCCCCCCCCCCGGGTCTCCTTCACCTCAGGGGGGTTCTTCTTCAGCAACGGGGCCGGTGTGGGAAGAGGCAGCGGCGGTTTGCCATCGCCACGCTTACGAAACCTGGGCCTGGGGAGGAGCTGCCTGGAGGACAGCATCTGTGAAGAGAGCCATCACCTGCAGCTGGAGATGGAGGGCATGAAAGGTCCGGTAGAGCAGGGAGAGAGCGAGAGAGAGAGAGAGAGAGAGAGAGAGAGAGAGAGAGAGAGAGAGAGAGAGAGAGAGAGAGAGAGAGAGAGAGAGAGAGAGAGAGAGAGAGAGAGAGAGAGAGAGAGAGAGAGAGAGAGAGAGAGAGAGAGAGAGAGAGAGAGAGAGAGAGAGATGTGTTGAGCAAGTAGGGGATGAATAATAGCCTCATGAGACCATGATCTCACCAGTTTATATCTGTTTCTCCTCAGGTCAGTCTAGCTAGCCTTGAATGCGCTGAAAGCCTTTTGAAAAGATTTTGAAATGTGAAGACCAATCAGCGCTCAGGGGGAAGGACTTTCAGTTCATGAAAAGACGAACAAAGAACGTGGCAATCTTTTACAAAAGAAATGGCGGCATCCAAGGGAAGTGCAGGAAAGTGTGTAAAAACGGACTGAAAAGCGATGCTTCAAGATGAGCAGAAATCCGCACCAAAGGCTGGATTGTTGGATTACAAAATGTTTTGATTTACTTTCAACCAGATTAGGCAGGAGCAAAAGAGGGCACTAGCACCACTCTGATTGGCTGAAATTGGTTTTGAATAATTTAAGGCCGCAACCATATTTGGAAATCAATTGCTCCCCAGCCAATGCCAGAGTGATATTCATCGTATGTCAAGATGGTCTCGTCAGGGCTTGGGTAATGATGCGTAAACTTGTCCATTTGTTACTTTGGAACAAGCTTAGCAGTGTTCAGGGTATGAAGACTTATCCTACTTCATTGCACAATGATCAAACAGAAGGAAGGAAGACCCTTTTTAACCCTTTTTTTGGTAAACCAAAAAAGGGTAAAAAAGCTGATTAGAAGAGCCTTTCGGCACCAAACATAGACTGACAGACTCCAGTACACAAGTCAGGTTCAGTGTTTTACCAATCGGAGTGGCAGAAAGGGCGTGCCAACTACTTTTGCAATGAATCAGTCTGGCCTTTGTTGGGCAACAACGCAGCATGTTTTTTTGTTTTTTTCGGGATGTTTGTAAAAGTCTTTCAGCTGGATTGAATGCCAGCCGGACCGATTCTCAGAAAGACACAAACTAAACTGCCGAGAACGTGATGGTGCACTGAACTTATCCGAAGTATGTCCGAAGTATATCAGTGGTGTTGTCTTCTCATTGTGTTTCAGGATTATAATTCAACACATCCTTTCGTGGAGAACCTCACAAACTCAAACAGCCATAGTTTGCCGTTTGCCATTTGATTTCATTGATTTGATTTGATTTGATTTATTGACTTGATTTGGTTTGATTCGATTCGATTCTCAGGTGAGCCATTTAACCCGCGCAGTTGTTCAACAACGCGGTGGCCAACATCATATGCCAGATGGTGTTTGGAAGACGTTTCGAGTACGATGACGTGAACTTCCAGGCCATGCTGAAGAACCTGATTGAATTGGCCCACCTGGAAGGCTCCATCTGGGCACACGTAGGAGAGACACTCTTTTTTTTTTTTTTATCCAAATGGTTGATTAGTTTAAAAAAAAAGAAAGACAACCACAACCAACCAGTCACACAACCGTTTACAACATTTACACTTTCTATACATTTATGTGAGCTTCATGCTAGGACATGAGCCGCCCTCTGCCTCTCGCCCCGTTGTAGCTGTACGACGCCTTCCCCGCGCTGATGAAGCACCTACCCGGGCGCCACAACGACATCTTCAGCAACTTCCGATCCCTGGAGACCCTCATCCGTGGAGAGCTGGAGAGGCACAAGCTGGACATGGATCCCGGCAACCCCCGCGACTACATGGACGCCTTCCTCATCGAGATGAAGAAGGTGAGGAGGCGGACGCCATTTTAATTCTGTCTACACCACTCCAATACATAACAGATCTAGCACCACTAGGCTAGTAAAAGCTAAATTATTTTAAGTGTTTCAGGGATTTTTTTTCTTATGAAATATTATGACGAATAATAAATAATCTGGTCATGGCTGTGCATTTGTGCATCCGTTTTTATATACCTGTTCATGTAATTTGTCTGTATATGACACATGTTTGTGATTGAGGGGTTTCTCTTGCAAAAGGGGTGATTAACCTCAATGGGGTTTAATAAATAAATAGATCAATAAAATAAACATGTTTTTCATAGGACTTAGCCAATCAGGTCCAAGCTTGTCAACATGTCCTTTCTCTTGGGCAGCACAGAGACGCCCCCCGATCTCGGTTTTGATGAAGACAATCTGGTGCTGTGCTGCCTGGACCTCTTCATGGCTGGCAGTGAGACTACGTCCAAGACGCTGCAGTGGGCCCTCATTTACCTGATAAACAACCCCACATGTTCAGGGTGAGGACCCCGCCTCCACAGGAAGAGAGCCGCCATCAGTAATCAGTGCAAGAAGTCTGGCGGGACTCGCGTAGTGCCAAGGTGTTTGGCTCCTGGCAGCGGGCGATTCTAGGTTCTGACTTTGGTGGGGCTGAGCCCTCAGGAAGCCACAGGGGGGGATTTTGAATATGGTAGATGTGATTTCTTGCATTCTGCTGCATTTAAGGGTGACCTGGTGGAGATCCTAAATTTATTCGGGTGGGGAGTAAAATCTATTTATCTATCAATCCAAGACTTGTATATTGTATATATGACGGTAGAATATTAGATTTGAGGACGAAAATAGAGGGTGGGTTAAGGCAAGTTTTGGGTGGGCTTGAGACCGCCCAAAAAAGGTCCACAGCTTCGCCACAGATTTTCATCATTATTATCCATCCATCCATCCATTATCGTAACCGCTTATCCTCTACGAGGGTCGCGGGGGGGGCTGGAGCCAATCCCAGCTGCAACGGGCGAGAGGCGGGGTACACCCTGGACAGGTCGCCAGCCTATCACAGGGCTAACATATAGAGACATACAACCATTCACACTCACATACACACCTATGGTCAATTTAGAGACACCAATTAACCTAATCCCCCAACCAGCATGTTTTTGGTCTGTGGGAGGAAGCCGGAGTACCCGGAGAGAACCCACGCAAGCACGGGGAGAACATGCAAACTCCACACAGAAAGGTCCCGGGTCCCAGGTGGATTCGAACCCAGAACCCTCTTGCTGTGAGGTGACAGTGCTAACCACTGCACCACCGTGCAGTGGTTATTATTATTATTATGGTGGTTATATTATTATATTATATTATTATTATTATTATTATTATTATTATTATTTTTATTATTATTATTATTATGTTTTTTATAATTTTTTTAATTTGACGGCACAGAGATCTGGGGCTACTCCCAAAAGATCCGGGGCAGTAGCCTCGAATGCCCAGGTCTAGGCGACGCACCTCGTTCCACCGCGGTGGTGGAACGAGCTCCCTGCCAATGTCAGGACTGCAGAGTCACTCAAGACCTTGACACTTGTTCAGAGTTCACCTGAACCCTGCATAACATCCATCCTCTAAAAAAAAAAAAAAAACGTTGATGTAAACAAGACGTAATCGCTCTTGTAACGTGGCACTTAGCCAGAGATGTTGTATACTTACAATGGTTAACCTAGCAATTGAAACGCTTGAAACTTGTTCTGGTGACTTTCTCACTGTAGTAGCAGTGATGAAATGTTTCACCTTCTTATGACAAATGTTCTCTTTGTGAGTCGCTTTGGATAAAAGCGTCTGGTAAATGCCCTAAATGTAAATGTAAGTACGGCTGGTGACTGGTTCGATCCACAGTGTCTACGGTCTACCTTCAGGCATCCTTGTGCAAGAAACCTTAACCCTAACCTGCTCATGAATGCCATGCATGGGCGCATGGCTATGAGGTCCCCGAGGTTCCAGGCCTTAGTGTGTGTGGTGTGTGTGTGTGTGTGTGTGTGTTGGTGCATCTTTCCCACCACAGAAAAGGTCCAGGCGGAGATCGATCGAGTGGTGGGACCCGGCCCGCCAGCCCAGCATGGCGGACAGACCCAGCATGCCGTACACGGACGCCGTCATCCACGAAATCCAGAGGATGGGGGAACATTGTCCCCCTCAATGGACTCAGAAGGGCCACCAAGGACACCACTCTCGCGGGATACTTCATACCAAAGGTGACGTGGACCTGGTCTACATCACAATGACTTGGCATGTTGTCCCGTGCATGTATGGATCAATAGATTTTCAGTGTGTGTGTGTGTGTGTGTGTGTGCTTGCGTGCATAGGGGACAACTTTGATGCCCAACCTGACATCTGTGCTGTTTGACAAGACTGAATGGGAGACACCAGACAGCTTCAACCCTGCACACTTTCTGGACTCGGACGGAAAGCTTGTGAAGAGGGACGCATTCCTGCCGTTCTCTGCAGGTGATTCAAGCCCAAAGCCAAGAGCTGGAGTTGATGTCCATTTAGGTCGAGGGAGGCCCAGAGTCTCAGGAAAAACTAATGTTTTGGTTTGGGAAACCTCACTTAACTAGCCAAACGTCCAGAGCATCATAACACATCTGCTAAATCTCCTTCCTAGCGCAATCTACACACAGACTCAAGTTAATATTATCTTAATCTAATCTTAAATTAAGATAAGACGTTGTCTTTTTTTTCTCTAGGCCTAGTAAGCCCTATATTTTATGAACTCGAATTCACATTTGAACATAATTGTTTGTGTACTGTTCTCCCTGCGCGTTATGTAGCTCTCCTACGTTATCGCAGTTCAACAGCAAGCCAAACTCAGGTACACACTTGAGCCAGGATCGGAGCGTCTTGCTCCCTTTACTTCCCTTTTTAAATTGTGGAATACCGAGAGTGAAACTGTAACAGAAACAACACAAAAACACAACCCTTACAGCACAAGTTGTTAATAAACAGAATTGAATAAAGCTATCAAAGAATAGCTAGGACTACGCATCAAAAGTGAGTCCGCTCATAAAATACAATAGGCTTAAAGTGATGGTTTGGAGTAAAATTCACCCTGAGGTAATTTCCACCAATAATCCAGCCAAATACCCCCTCAGATGCATTTTTAGCGACGGTCAATATTTATCAAGTTTAGGGGTATCAGCCGAATGGCTTAGTATTGGAGTGAAAGGTACAATGTGTATATCTCGTAAATTACCCCACTAATAATGCATGGATTGTTACCCAACTTCTGTAGTAGTACATATATGGTCTGTACTCACAAAACGAGTCATTTTAAAGTTTGTAAGTACATCAGGAGTTTATTTAAAAGAGCACTTTACGGATAGCTTCAACTCTCTGTTGCTAAGGCTACCGCTGCGTCGAAGTCACTTCCGTCTTTCCGGATAAGTTCGTAAAAGTCCTCTTCAAAACTCACAAGTGTAAGGAAAAAGTTAGTGAATTCAACACTTCATCTAATTTCAAGTATTCAATTATTCCAGTTATCAATAAATTTCGATGGAGTGTTGAATTCATACACATATACACATTGTACCGTTCACTCCAATACTAAGCCATTCGGCTGATACCCCTAAACTTGATAAATATTGACCGTCGCTAAAAATGCATCTGAGGGGGTATTTGGCTGGATTATTGGTGGAAATGACCTCAGGGTGAATTTTACTCCGAACCATCACTTTAAACACCGTAATTGCCAACGCAGGCGCACACTTTACAGCTCACTACCCGGTTAACTGAACATCACACCCCCAAAGTGACATCTTCATTCATTCAAAGGACTACATTATAAACTTACAGCCATTGCTTTCGTGAGTGTGAGAAAGAAAAACAAGATTCACCGAGTGACCGACTGTCTTTACTACTCGCCCACTTCGGTTGCAACAAGTATAGAAGTAACCTCACGTAGCCTACTTTGACACTTCAAAATAAAAGTTCAGCTCTCAGAATGTAAATATTACTGCGTGTGTGTGTTTTCCCTCACATACTAAACATATAGCACATATAAGTTTTAATTACTACATTCATCCAAACACTTAAGTGCATTTAAATCTGAACATGAACACTATTCAGAGGGCAGAACAGTTTGCATCGCGGCATTACATTGTCAGTAAGTTTATAACTGTCTGACACAGAACGATAAGACCCAACGACACTACAATCAGTACAATCCCCTAAATATAAAAGTCTTAACAAGCCCCATCACCTTTTTAAGACTGCACACCCCTGTTGGTCACTACAATAGATTTATATTTGACTTGTATCTCTCTTTCGGCTTCTTAGTCCATCTGCTTTGGCAATGCAATCCTTTGTTTCCCAATGCACATAAAGCTTATTTTTCATTTGAATTTGGATTTTATTTTTTAAAGAGTACTGTCCATATTTTTTTTTACTTGTCTTGTTAGGTGTCCTTGAGCTCTTTGAAAGCTACCTTAAAATGCATTATTTCCTGAACCTCACCAAAACCCCATATGCATACCGTTGCCGTTTGCCCTGAGAAATCTTACTTAGCGATGCAGCAGTGAATGACTGACAGATTCTTTCATGGCCACGTGTCGGCCCCCCCCCATCCACACTTTTGTTTTCTCGGCAGGTAAACGGGCGTGTCTCGGGGAGAGCCTCGCCAGGACAGAGCTCTTCGTGTTCTTCGTCAATCTGATGCAGAAGTTCAGCTTCTCGACGCCGGGCGGCGGCGAGCTGAGCACGGCGGGGATCATCGGAGCCACGCGCACACCCCACCCATTCGAGATACACGCCACGCCTCGCTGAGCTCCAGCCCCCCCCCCGAGACCGCCAACAGACCCTTAGACCCCCACACGGACAGACTCACCCCTCGCTAAACCAGAGAAGACCCACAATTAGTATCACGAGGGGCCTTGTAACACTTTTGCACGTTTGTCCCATGACGTCGGCTCTGTGAGGAGGATCGGTGTTTTTAACGCACACACTATAGTTATTTATCCAACAATAAACCCTTGCTTTACCATCCTCTGTTTCAACTCTGGGTCAACCCCTGGGCCTAGCTAGATCAAACAGCCGCACTTCTGAGCAATGTTTGTGCATGCCGATTTGTTTGTCAATTTTAATGGTGCATTAAAAAACATAGAGTGTTATGTAACCAACTGTCAAAACAGCCAACACCAGTTATTTCCACTGGACCCGGTCCAAAAGGTCATCGCCCGAGATAGGACAGCTCACACGCAATGCCAACACAGAGTAAATGCCCGTTTGCTCTGCCGCCTTCAGAAGCCCACCTCGTTTGAACCCGAAGCAGCTTCAAACCAGCTGCTGCCACAATCCTGTAGCTCTGAAGATAAACATACACAACAACATGTGTGTGGAAAAAAAGGGATTTACTTTTGACAAGAAAAGGCCTTACAATTTTTTAAATTCCTATATTTTTCTAAACACTCTTCAATTTCAAAAACACATTCGTAATATACCTTCTACAAAGTGCTATATTTGATCATGAGCATTATATCGATGACTTTGCCTTCAAAATCGGTAGGTCTAAAAGTGTAATTCACCGCAAAGGAACAAAACAACACCTCTACTGCAAACAGAAAGTCAAAGACGTGTCTTAAGGTTTCCTCACAGACACAAACATGAGCAAGCAATGAAGAGACACGCGCCACTGCAGCGTCTCAAACAAGGTCCATGAGATCCAACAGCACCGCACCGGACCTCCGACTGTCGTATTTAAATCTCAAGGAGAACTTCTTCCACGCCCGGTTCACCTCAGTGGGGAAACAAAAGCATGTACAGCTACGACAGCCACTTCAAATCTGAACAAACCTGATTGAGGCAAACAGCATTGAATCTAAATCTGAGAATGACATGTGGGTCGAAAGCTGGTGTCACATTCGTCATTTCCAGAGCATCATAACAATTGAAAATCGGTCCGTTGATTAAGGAGGACAAAGCAAGTAGAAGCAGAAGAAAACATAAATCAACCTCAATAGGTGCAGCCAGGAAAGACAGGAGGAGTGTGGAAACTAGAACTGACCTGAATCACTTTGTTTGCATTATGAAGATTTGTTTTCAATAGAACATCAGACCTTTCCTAGTAAACATGATTCACCAACTTTTCAACAGTTGCATGTTTGCAGAATAAGCATTTTTTCCTTGTTAAAAAAGAACAGAGAGTCTGAAAACAGGCCTGTGTTTGTGGCTGGCGTCCAGCACCAGAACATGGCATACTGAATGCCACTGCCTTATAGATGGGTTGTGTACAATATAAGTATCTATCTTCAGAATTACAAGGCAAGGGCCTTCTTTAGCTGCATAGGGTATCAGTACAATGTCACAATCAGCAATAATCTTAAATAGGTTTTAGCTGGCATTCGATTAAACTTCATATCTAAAGTTATGATCACATTCATAGAGTAGGCATTCTTTATAATATGATTCTGCATTCACCACTCATCCTTAGTAACAATTAAAGAGCATTCAAATAAAAAGCAAATAAGAAAGTGATTGTACATGTACACCATTAAGCACTTCCTACATCCGACACCTGAGCACCTAGTAAGTAGCACACACGACAAAGTACCTAACAGTATACTGTACATAAATGTACCTAGTAGTATACGCAAGCATGTGATTTGCTGCCGCTTCCCAGGTTACCTAGGCTTCACTATTCAAATGTCAAGAGGGTATCGAGGAAGCGTGCGTCAACCTTGACCACCCCCCCCCCCCCCCCCCCCCCCCCCCCCCCACCGAGATCTGCAGTGTCCTGACACATGTTCCTCTTCCAGCCGGTGTCTCGCAGAACAGCCTGAAACGCACAGAGGACGACGACGACCCCGGAGGGAAGAGTTTGACTCCAAGCGCAGGCAGACCGGCAAACGCTATGGACGGCCGACGAGGCCAGCGCTTCAAAAACGGTATATAAGGCCACTTTGCGTGTTTCTTGCTTGTTTCTATGCGCGTGTGCGTACATGAATGAGGAGGATGAGATGGTGAGGGGGCGGTGGGGGGGGGGGGGGGGGGGGGGGGGGGGAGGGGCCGGCCGGCTCTACTTGGTGGTGGAGGCGGGCACGTTGACCGGCAGAGCCCGGCGCGTGGCGTTGGTGACCTGGCGCTGCTGCGACAGGAAGGACTGCCCCGGGGGCAGCGAGGAGGTGGTGCGGCCCCCCGCCAGGCGGGACTCCATAGCCAGCCTCTGGAAGCTCAGATCCTGGGCGGCGAAGGAGACAGCGGAGAGCGGACACACTGGAGTTAAGGCTGGGTTATGCTTCATTTATGCTTCCGCGTTGACGCAACGCTGGGGGGGTTGCGGACCCTTTACAGACCCTTTAAGTCCCCCTTGCGTACAACGCAAGGGGCCTGACGTGCACCTCCCAAAAATCCTAGACGCGCGTCGAGGCGACGCAACCCCAACGCAGCGGCTTTGGCTGTGATTGGTCCGCGAACTACATTCGCTAGAGATCGCTTTTCTGGTTTCCACTCGTAAACACCATGTGATAAATGCTTCGACTGATTGGCGACAACATATATATATACATAACTTTTGCCTTCATTTCTGTAAACTTTTTTTTACTTGCTAGTAATCCGTATGTAATGACCAGAATGGTCATTCTGGTCCCTCTACCGGTGTGGCATTGAATTGCATTTCGAGACGTAAACCCCACGCAGAACCATCACGGGCTCATGGCTGCGTCCGAGCAACTGTGTGGCCATTGCTTGATCACTACGTAATCCCTACGCAGAAGCATAACCCAGCCTTTACAGCTCCGCCATTGCTCGGGCGGTGATTTGCCGACACACATAAGCGTATGAACCCCACACGCATGCACGCACACTCCCTCCACACTCCACACTCTTACCTTATTATACCAAGCTGTGACGATGAGCTTCTCCTCCAACTCCCTCAGCTTGGCCTGCTCACACTCCCGCTGCGAGGCACAGGAGAAGCAGACGAACGTCAGCATCCACAACCCGTGGACTTCATACAGTCTGTGTCGCGGTTGTGAGCGCACAACTGCACGGCGCCCGTAGTTCAACGCGGGGGCGATGCGGAAGGCAGACACGGCTCATGTGGAGCGAAGCGTTATCATCACCGCGGCAAATCGACGCCGTGTGTCACACGCATGTCATAATTCATGCCTGTCTTTGATGATCGTGGGTGATCACATCCTCGATCAAGATCACATCCTCGATCACATCCGCTCCAGGTTGAGGTCATACCTCCAAGGTGAGGATGCGTCGGTCCCGTTCCAGCAGGTGGGTCTTCAGGGACTGGATCTCTGCGGTGGCCGGGCTCAGTTTGGGGTCCAGGGCTCGGATCACCTGAAGGCGTGTGGGAGGTTCAGACATGTCTCCAAACTTTCTCAAACTCTCGACATCGTATGCACTCGTATGACCATTGTGAACTCTCTCATCATGGTGGTCCATAGGAATGTTAACTAAATGCTATACAAAACATTCAATCAAATCCACCCAATAATTAACCGACTTTTATCTCACACACACACACACACACAAATAAATACAGAAATATAAATAACAAGCTAATACAACATCAAGATGAGTCCCCAGGTGACTCACGTTGCGAGCCTTCTCCAGGTACATCTTGTACCGTTCCTCCATGGCCTTCATGTCATCGTCCTTCTTCTTCAGGGCGGCCATCAGCTCATCCAGCCTCAACGCTGGCAGACAAATAGGAGATCACATTAAAGCTCATCACCTTAAAGCTCTACCAGCATGGCGTGTGGTGACAGCCTTGTGAGAGACCATCCAGATATTCTGATAAGTGTGCATTCTGCAGTAACACATCAGTCTGGCAGCGCTTGATTCCCATATATGTGTCAGGTCATGGGAACTAGGGACACAAGTCGTCCCTGGGGCATTTTTAGTTCACAGATGCTGAAAGTGTAGTTTCTAAACGTTCCAATGATGTGTAACACATCAAATCTGATAAGCCTCCTAAAGATTCACCTCTCTCTATTGGCACACCCGATTTCAAACACAAAATGTCTTCTTTTAAATAAACCAATACTCTCACTCACTCACTCACTTTCTACCGCTTATCCAGGGTCAGGTCGCGGGGGCAACAGTTCGAGCAAGGAACCCCACACTTCCCTTTCCCGGGCCACATCAGCCAGCTCTGACTGGGGGATCCCGAGGCGTTCCCAGGCCAGTGTGGAGATATAATCTCTCCACCTCGTTCTGGGTCTTCCCCGTGGTCTCTTCCCAGCTGGTTGTGCCCGGAACACCTCCATAGGGAGGCGCCCGGGGGGCATCCTTATCAGATGCCCGAACCACCTCAACTGGCTCCTTTCCACGCAAAGGAGCAGCGGCTCTACTCCGAGTCTCTCCCGGATGACTGAGCTCCTCACCCTATCTCTAAGGGAGACGCCCAAAACCAAATTAAAAATTATAAATAAACCAATACTGTTATCTGAAACATGGAGAGGCTTCTCTGTGATCTCAACTAACAGATTCTGCAAAAAAACGAAAATCATTCATTTTGAAAAAAATCACTTCTTTGTTAATTTGCACAAATGTTGTGTTGGCGACTTGTCTCCCTAGTTTCCATGACCTGACACATATGGGAGCTGTCGTACATTGCCAAATCCAGTTGGAAGTAAAGAAAGAACATCTCTTTTAACATTGTTATGCTGTCTGACTCGCACAAAAACAGTTTTGATGGCTCTGCTGTTTTTACACGCCATCCTTGGGCGAGGCCATTTTCTTTTCAAAATCTGCAGACTGTGACACTTTCACACCGCCCCGCCATCGAAACTCCCTCTGCCGACTGGTCTGAGCGTGTTTTCATTAAAAGCCGTCTCTAAAAAGACAGTGCGGTGGGGGGCAGAGCAGGTAGGAGCACGCCTCACAGGTCTGGGTGTTGTCTGGCTGCAGGTCCTCCAGCAGCTCCTTCTTCTTCATGATCTCATCCTGGGCCTCGTTCAGCTGCACCCTGCGCCGAGACGGGAGAGGGGAAGCAAACACATCAGGAAGGGAAGGAACGTGACTACCATCTCCTGGTGATGGAGTTCAACAACACAACGCAAGCTTGTTGTTATAAGGCTGGGTGTAACGGTATGATGACCACCAAAGCCCTGTCAAGGCATTGCACACAGACGGGGTGTAGAGATGTTGTGGTTTGTATTGATTACTACTACTGACGTATTACAGATAAACACGGCCACATGCTTAGTCAGCCTCAATCAAAGACGCAGCTCACACTTACATGTGGGCATCAAGCTTCCTCTTCAGGTTGGACTGAAAAACAAAAACAAAAAACATGCATGCTCATCACATATCACTGTATATTCAGAACTTAAAGGTAAGGGTCACTGTTTTGCTTTGCATTTATCTTTGATCAAAATCCCGAGGTCAATTCGCGATATTTAAATTAAGTTAAGTTATGTTAAAGTTAAGTTAAATTAAGTTTTTTACTCTATTCCATTGTCACCTACTTCATTGTTATCATTCGACCATTGCATTCATTCCCACCATGGGCGTGAATAAAGCGCCCATCTCCTCCAATCTACTACAATCTACTACATGCATCATCCGGTGTGGCCGAGTGCAGGCTGCAGGGGGGGGGGGCCCGGTACTCACGTCGTCAGGCTTGGCCGCCTGGCTCTGCAGGGCCTTCTGGAGGTCCTCCACCTGCTGCTGCAGCTCAGCCAGCCGCTCACGGCTCAGCCTGGACACACGCCGGCACCACGGCAGGGGAACAGGGGGGGGGGGTCAGAGGACGCGGGGAAACGATTACTTGAAATTGATGTAGTGTAGTGTGATTTATTTAAAAGGGTCTCAGAAGTTTTTTTTTTAAATTGTCCCCATTAAGTGCATGTGACGTACTGTACGCCACTAGGTGGAGTCTCTGTACTGTGAGCATGTACATCCTTATAACAATATGAAGGCCTCACACACCTGTTCTCGGTGTCCAGCTCACTGCGTGTGCGGTGGGACTCCTCCAGCTGGGTCTGCAGGAGGCTGATCTTCTCCCTCTCAAACTCCTCCTGCTGCACCCGCAGCATCTTGTTCTCGTGCTGCAGACGCATGAACTTCTCTCTGCCCGGCGGGACGACGGGAAACGCGGTTCACGCAAAAACGATCGGTCGTGTCACGTCAATGTCGGCGGGCCGCCAAATACGGGACTTCAAGACGCGACAATGAAAGTCAAAATAAGCACTTTTCAAAATGGGGTGACCTGTGTTCTATTTGGGTTACCTGTGTTCTATTGGGGTAACCTGTGTTCTATTGGGGTAACCTGTGTTCTATTGGGGTAACCTGTGT
Source organism: Urophycis tenuis (assembly GCA_036785325.1). Lineage (NCBI taxonomy): Eukaryota > Metazoa > Chordata > Actinopteri > Gadiformes > Phycidae > Urophycis > Urophycis tenuis. The sequence goes on along the minus strand of JAXIVH010000003.1, from coordinate 5,064,449 downwards.
GTTCTCTGGGATGACCTGTGTTCTATTGGGGTTACCTGTGTTCTATTGGGGTAACCTGTGATCTATTGGGTTAATCTGTGTTCTACGGGGTGACCTGTGTTCTGATGGGGTTACCTGTGTTCTATTGGGGTTACCTGTGTTCTACGGGGTGACCTGTGTTCTACGGAGTGACCCTCTGTTCTATGGGGTGACCTGTGTTCTATTGGGGTGACCTGTGTTCTACGAGGTGATCTGTGTTCTATTGGGGTGACCTGTGTTCTATGGAGTGACCTATGTTCTACGAGGTGACCTGTGTTCTACGAGGTGACCTGTGTTCTATTGGGGTTACCTGTGTTCTATTGGGGTTACCTGTGTTCTATTGGGATTATCTCAGCCGCCAGGTTCTCATGGGTGGGGCTGCCTGCAGGAAGCATTCCTGGGAGAACATGAAACAATCAAGGATGTCAACCACACGCTGGAGGAAATGGGCTGCAGTCACACATGTAAAAACGGCGCCATCGCCGGGCTCTGCGGGCGGGTCACCGCCTCAACGCGCACCTGCTTGTAGGAGGTGGTGCTGCTGAGCCTGTGTGCATCGCAGTTCCTCGTTGATTTCCTTCAACGAGTCTCTCTCAATGATCACCCTCTGTTGGCATCACACAAACAGACAGACAGTTTCACTACTTAATCATTTAGGGTTTTAAGTTTGGTCATAGAGCATCAGGGAGGATTTTCAGGGAACCTCACAGTGAGGGATATAAACACCACTGGCCTAATCTATTATGCCCTCTATGTGCGGAGTCATGTAACTACATTGTTAAGTGCAGACTACACCATGCAAGACTACAAATTCCAATAGACGAAAAATGTATTCAATTTTTTGCTTTGGGAAGTAAAAACGGTACACATATTGAACAGGAGCAGTCAGAACAAGTCTCGCTCGTCTTGCCCGACCTCCTTCTCCTTTGTCAGGGTTTCGTATTTCTCCTCAAACTTCTTGATGTCGTAGGCCAGGTTGTCGGCTCTCCTCGTCTCATCTGACAGCTTGTTGTGGAGCACCTGAACCTGTCATCAAGCGTCCCAGGTATAATGAAAGATTCAAGCCATGGTCGAAAACACAAAACACATACACACGCATAAAAACATATGTTTGGGTAAACACACAACGAAAGTGAAATCAGTGATTAACAGGTTACAGGTAGATACAGTAAATTGCTGTACAATATTATGTCAACATTGTGGTGGAACCCACACGCACACTACAGGACGGATACCCGACCCGAGCCCGACGGGACCAGACGGTACCTGTCGGGCCGGGTCTGGTTCGGACAAATACTTATTATACTTATTATTATTATGCTCGGGTTCGGGTTTGGGCTCGGTCACATCGATTACATTTTAATTTATCCGCCCGTTAACCCGCGCATGTTGCGCTCATCTGTTTGTTGACATTTCAAAATGCCTTGTAGTTGCTTAATAAAGGCGGGCTTTCATTAATATGAAAAAAATTGACTAACTGTCAGGTTAAAGTCTATTTTGTGTTATTTTGTGCCGGGTTCGGACATCAAAAGCTTGATGCCTGTCAGGCGCGGGTCGGGTTCGGTTACTGTTCTGTCGGACGCGGGCCGGGCTCGGACAGAAAACTCCGGCCCGATCTGCGCGCGCACACACACACACACACACACACACACACACACCAACACGCGCACGCGCACACGCACACGCATGTCTCCCCCCCCCCCCCACCTGTCTCTTGTAGGTCTCCAGCTGGGTGCGTGCGGCGTTGGCCTTGCTCAGCTCCTCCTCCAGGCTGACGGTGTTGTGCATGTACGTCATGTTCTTCTCCTCCAGCTGCTTCACCTGCCGCCGCAGGTCGCTCAGGTCCTCCAGCTTGCGGCGGTACGTCTCCACCGACGCCTCCAGCTTCACCGCACGGTCCGAGCAACTCCTGCGCGGCGTGGCGTTTTTAGAATGTAAATGATTGCCTACGGACGTCTGTTTTGATTGATCGATCGATCGATCGATCGGCTTTTGTCCTAATCTGAGATCCGAATCCTGGAAAGAACTCCTGGTGAGAACTAGAACTAGAAGTAGAACTAGCCAGCTAGCAGAAACCCTTGGGGTAGATGGCACAGAGCCTGGGCCGGGAACCAACAACGGCAAGGGGCGGAGTTATGGATTGTTTCCTGTTTTGTTGTGGAGATACTCTGCTAAAGAGCAAGGGTGGATGAAGGGGATGTTAATAACCGTATTTCTGCAGTGGCCGGTCTACACAGTGGGTGGCAGTAGCTCAGTGGGTGGAGCGGGTGGACAGAGCGGGTCGTCCACTAACCGTAGGGTCGGCGGTTCGATACCCTTGATCCCCCTCCTCCTCCAACTGTCCACATGTCGAACCCCACAAATGGACTGATTGCAAGTCGCTTTGGACAAAAGCGCCTGCTAAATGCCCCTTTACACTTTACACAGTGTTCATTTGAAACAGACACGTTTGCTAGCGCTGACCAAGTGTTAGTTCACCGTCGACAGCGACTACGTGCTTGCGGGTCCACGGCTCTGGCAACACCACTGGCGGTGACCAAATATGAAGAGAACGAAAGCGGAAGTCCCCATTCACAACATATCGATTCGTGAGCCGGCCCGTGTCCAGCTGGCGCGTCACGCTGATGACTGCCAGGTCTGAACGTGAGCGGCGGGTAGAGTCCGAAAACCGCCGGTTCACGTTCCAACCGTCCAATGGCCGCGATCCCATTGGAGTCCTATCGCCCTTTTAAAACACTCGAACCGATCGGCGCTCGGAGGGGAGGGACTTTCGGCTCATGGCGAAGAAGCAGTGGCACAGTCCAATTACAAAAACAAATGGTGGAGCCCGAGCATAGCAATCAAAACCATTTATATGCAAAATAACACAATACCAACGATGTTTAAAAGTTTAACAGAAATCTACACGGAAGGAGTTTTTCTTAGGAGTTTTTTTTTTTTTTTTTTAAGTCCCCGGACCGTATTTGGAAATCAACTGCGGCCCGGGGCAAAGGCCAGACGGGCGTTCGCCACGAAACCCCAGCGTGAACGCCGCCGGTACGGCCGCAGGAGGCCAGAGGGGAGGAACACGCACCTGAGGATGTCCAGCTCATCTTTGAGGGCTCGAGACTCCTCCGCCAGGCCGGTGAGGCCGTCGTTGCGGTGCTGCACCTCGATCAGCTGCTTCTCCAGCTCCTCACAGTGGATCCGGTAGTCATCCTTAGCGGCCTCCAATCTGACCCACACACATAGACACACAAACACACACACACAGGGGTGCATAGAGACACACGGACACATTTAATCATCCACTTGCAGCAGCTTGGGTACTGTAAACACCCGCACACACACACACACACACACACACACACACACACGCACACACACACACACACACCTGAAGGTTTCCTCCTGCAACGACTCCAGCTGCAGCAGCAGCTGGCTGTGTTTCCTGGCCGACGGCGTGCCCGGGTCGTCGAACGTGTCCAGCTGATTGGCTCGGTCGGTCAGCACGTCGTTCTCGGCCAATAAGCTGTTCCGCTCCTCTTGGAGGAGGGTCACCTGAGCAGGGCAGCGGGCAAACGGGAATGTATGAGGTCGACTCACTGGACGCCTTGGAAGTGCAATCCAGCCAGTTGATTTCATGCAAGAGAACAAGTGTCAGCATTAGAAGAGACTGTGGAGACACAGTTCTCTGCACATGGAGAGTAATCAAATGCTAAAATTAAACCACAGAGCCTGCACCAAGGGCCGGTTACATAACAGTTTCTCGGAGAGGTTCAAGTAGTGCCAAGTCATGCTACTCGGCGGTTTGCATGACAACCGACACCGCTTGGCACACATTTGAGCCAATCGCGAACAGAAGTTGTAGTAGCCTTGTTTCACCAGAGGTGGTGCCGTTTCGTCGTAGTCTGTGATCGCTCTTTCAGCACACAAACACACGGTTGGTTAAGTCCCACCTTGTACCCCACCATTTCAACATTTCATCATTGTTTTAGTGAATTAAGCAACAGAAACAAGCATGTTTGCGCTTTTGTTAAGAAATATATATACAGTATATAATAAGTATGCTTATCAAAGAAGAGAGGTTAAAAAAAAAAACCCAGCTTTGATGCTATTCATTCTAACTGATATGCGACATGCTAATGAAATGTGTTCAGTATCTTAAACATGCAAGGTCACAACACAGCTTCCGGGAATAAGTGGTTAGCAATTAAAGTGTGCTGTACGAACAAAAACAAAACACATGTGCACGTGGAAAAGGCCCAGCATACAGACAGGTCCACAGCAGCGCCCCACTGGGGGGGGGGGGCCTGGGTTAGGAGGGTTAGGATAAGCAAAAGGGGGGGCCCGGTGTCAGCCCGGTGGCCGGCTCTGGAGGACTTACCCGGCCCGGACCACAAGAGAACCACAAGAGAACATCCTAATCTGTCCAGTCAAATAACGACAAAAAAAAAAAAAAAATGGAGGAATGAGAAGTGATCGTTTGGAGGATGGACTGACGCAGTACAGACAACACAGAGTCCAGCGACAGTGTGTGCAGCATGGACCCCAGACACCAAGAGGGGAGGGACGACGACGACGACGATGGCAGACACGGGCTGGGGGTTCAGTCTGCTCTCTAAACCCACAGCGTTTCTGCCACAGCAGAGCCAGACAATAGACTCCAGCATTGTTACCACATGGCCCAGCTTCCACCGCAAGGGGGGGGGCACACACATGCTGCGTGTGTGTGTGTGTGTGTGTGTGTGTGCAAATGCACTACTGAGGAATCTCCCAAATCCAACAATTTTTTGGGGGGGACAAATATGAGACAAACAGCAGACAGATCACGCACGCAAGCAGGCAGGCACGCACGCACGGACGCGCGCGCGCGCACATACACACACACACACACACGCACATATACTGTACACACACGCACACACGTGATGTACATCCTGTGTAAATACCTGCAGATCCAGCTCCTGACAGCGCTGTGCCAACTCCTCCTTCTCAGCACAGAGGGATGCAAAGTCCTCCTGGGTCTTTTTCAGCTGCACAGGAAGAGAGGAGCTCCAGTAAACCATTCATTGACACACTCGGACAATAATAATTATGTTTGCATCCAACACATTTTTTGTTTCATTGTTGGATAACCTTATGCACGTCACTGAAACCATTCAATCTATTCCTTTTTCACAATGAATCACCATTAAGTACTCAATTATATTATCATTATCATTATTATTATGATGATTCATAAACTCCTTAAATTATGCCCTTATTTGTTTTCCAAGCCACAAGAATAACATTTGAAATCCTAATTACATCTTTAGAACCAGACACTGTCATAACGCATGACAAGACCAGACCACGGCTGTTCACCAGGGACACTCGTGGGAATCCATCCTAACTCAGACCTCCACTGACCTGTTGTTCCAGGTCCCCCGGTGGCTCCGATCCAGGATAGCCCACAGTCTCTCTGCTCATGAGCTGAGGACGACAATTGGCATTGGATCGCCATCATTAGTTTCAACACCCTGCTGCTGGACGCAATGCTTGTTCCTACCACTGAATGCATCCGACTGGCGTGGTGTGGTGTGGTGTGTTTGCAGTTAAATGTGCCAAAGCGGGGGAAGGGAAGCCGGGCCTGACCTCTTGAATGGCGGTCATGACAACATGCTGCACCGACTCCTCCAAGGTCATGATGATCTCAATGTATTCTGGTGACGCAACAAGAGAGTCATGTTACACCCACACACACACACACACACACACAAACACACACACCCACCCCTCTCTGTGGTGTGTGTGTGTGTGTGTGTGTAGTTTTCCATGCGTCTTTGTTCCACTTCTGAGCGTGTGACCGAGCCTCCACTGATTCCCTCGATGGCTGGGCCTTTTGTGAGAGGCTCCGGAGGACAATAAAACCACATTGTTGCCCTCAAATACTCGAGTGAACTCGACTAGATTGCAATCTTCCCTTCATGCCCGTGCCCTTCGATCTGCGGTGAATGCCGCGGCTAGGGTCGACGGCTCGCGCGTGTTTTTGAACGCGGAGGCAAGCTAGCAGTTTATCGAGACGTCACGTCCATCGGCTCAACGGTCAGTAATGCTGGCGGTGTTAGCGCGTGTTAGCGCCGCGGCGGCGTACCTTGCTTGCGTTCGCACTTGACGGCGCAGCCCAGGATGAGCTGCAGCAGCCGGCCCAGGTTCAGCGGCTCGGTGTGCTCCGCCACCAGCGCTACGTCCGGCAGGGGGAAGTCCGACATCTGCTCCCCCAGCACCTGCGGAACCGCAAACAACCCACTCCTGATCCAGATGCTGAGCGGCACTCAAGGAGGTGCAGTGTGCGGGATTTGGTGACATCGAGTATAGTGGGGCATCCACTGAATACCTGAATACAATACCTTAAAACGATATTATGAATATGATATTACATTTCATTGTTCCACTGCATGCCACTAAAATCTGCACACTGCACCTTCAAATACAATCATCTGAGATCAGGTTGACTTTGTGGTCACATAAAGCTTTGTTTGCAAGGGGCGGTCGTTGGAACTGAACGTCCTTAATTACCATGCTGGAAGTAAACTAGCACAACACACAGAGGAAAACTATTTCATACCTCATTATAATAATCCACCATCATCTGAAGGATCTTCTTGAGGTTGTTCATCTAAGGAGATCCTGAGAGTTAGCTTCATGATATATCACGTTTGTCGTTATAAATAAAACGCATCACACATTTGTAAAGTAACGTTCCATTGCCGTACGTTCAAAGTGTATTGATGTATGCTGTATGCTATTAGTGTGAAAGGAAATATAGAAATATAGCTTGAGTAGGATCTGCAGTAGCTGTCATGTTGAACAGATTGACAGACACACACACATATACACAGGGTTTGGCAAAGAGGAGTGTACCATTTAGCAGACAGAAGCACAGGAGTAAAGGAAGGTGAGAGAGGACAGGGGAGAGGGGACATATAAGAGGACAGGTGAGAGAAGACAGCTGAAAGGGGACATTTAAGAGGACAGGTAAGAGGGTGCGGGTAAGAGAAGACATTAGAGAGAGGACAGGAAAGAGGGAACAGTTTAGAGGGGACATATAAGAGGACAGGTGAGAGAGGACATATCAGACGACAGGTGAGAGAGTGCAGGTGAACGAGGACAGGGGAGAAAGAGATGACGGATTAGAGTGGACAGGTGAGATAAAACAGGTGAACAAGGACAGGTGAGAGGGGACAGGTGAGAGACGACAAAGCGGACATAGGGCTTTACCTTAAGTCTCCAGTTGTCGCCCACATCTGGTTTGATACGACCGAGCCAACTTTGGCTGAACCATGCAGCGTCTCTGGACCACAAACACAAGTGAATTCATAGAAATACAACTCAATAATCAACATTGTGTCCATTGTATTTATTGTCCAGAAAAAAAAGGAACCAACAAGCCGCAGCACAACTTAATATACTGCACATAATTCTCAACATTATTAATAATGATTAACTATTAGTTCCTCTCATCTATAATGTTTATACATTTAAATATTATCCCCCAGTGCTTTCAGCATATTGTTTTGGCTTTGTCAAGGAAACATCTGGTAGTGACTTTAATGTTGGAGTTGGAGCGCATCTGCCTATCAGAATAAAATAGAACAACAGCAGCATCCTATAGTGTAGTACATGTGATGCAGGGCTTGGGACATGGCCTCGCCATTGGTCAGCTCCGCCAGAGTGGTGCATGAGGAGGGGGTGTTGAAGGTCTGCAACTGGAAACAGGGTTGGAGAGGTGCTGATGATGAATTAGTTTGTCAACGAGACAGGACAAACAAGACACATTGATAGATGGCTATAATTATTCAGCTTCATCGTGTAAACATCATAGAACAAGTCAACTAGTATACTCGAATTAGTATTTTAAACATGACAGAGATTATGGTTCGAGACACATTATTAAAAAAAAAAAAAAAAAAACGACATGCGAGCTGCAGTTTGAAGCATATATCGTGTACAACAAATTCGTATCCGTGAATATTTTATTGCGAATTCGTAAGACATAGCCGAAGGTGCGACATTCCACAAACATCTCACGGTTAATTAGATTAACTCTCTGAACTGGATAAGGATCATGTGTATTTTGGAGCTGGTATATTTGTTTTTATGTTTCGGAAGTGTAAAGGCAACCTTGCCTTTACTGTTCGACTAAACTGCCAAAGAAATGGAAATGTATTATGGTCGCAATGGTTGATTTGCAATGAAGTGATATATGACGATTTGGCAGGCTACAACAACGCATCATTATTCTTTAATGTTTAAGGTTGTAGTGAAGTGCAATTATGAACAGAAAGCAGTTTCCCCATAGGAGCGCTTCTAGGTGACATATCCTGCGAAAGGTAAACGGAAATCGCGATTTGGTGAGCCAACCAAACAACTGGAGAGATACGGACGCAACTCAAACTCACCCATATTAAAAGACTTTCGCACAGTACTGCTTTGTTATCGTCCATGTCTTCTTCGTTTGAATTAAGCTATCCGATATTCTATCCCCCCTCTCACTTTTACTCTAAATTTGACCTCACCTGTGAGAGGTGTATGTGTAACGTAAAAGGCGCATGTGGGAATCGTTTACTGCGTGGTTTTCAGCGAGAACTGCGTAACGTCTCCGTGAATGGCAGATGCCGTGCTCTTTGACGTTTGCAGCGGAATCGGATTGGGGGATTGACAGGAAGTAGACGACAAGGCAGAAGAACACCGATGGGGTGGTACCTTGAGAGAATTAGACCAATCGGTTTGCAGATATGTGAAGATTGATGGCGCTCAACGAGTTATGAAGCCAATCAAATGCGATTTTGATTAACTTCATTTTTCTAAATTGTGGCGAAATTAACTTTATACAGCAAGTCTATTTAGTAACCATTAAACGTTCTGCGAAAGTGTCGAAGCACAGCAATTTATCACACCCTACTTTGGTGTTTTTGTGATAATTAAGCCAATGTACCTGTCTCCTTGTAAACTGTCTCATGTAAAGCGAACATGTAGAAGACACGGGATCAGGATAATCCACAATGTAGCCCTCTTTACTTTACATTTAATCAACATGCACCGCCATGGGAGAAAAATATAGGCCACCATTCAACCATTCGCATGCTTCTAACATCGCATCGATTATATGTAACTCTACAAATCAACAGTTGCAAGTGAATGCTAACGTATATCAAAAGCATCTAAAATTGTTTGCTGATAGGAATAGGTCTACCCTGAATTCATTGTACATTAACTTCCAATGAAAAAAAAAAAAAAAAAAATTTCTAAGTACCATCTCTGTGCTAATCATGGATTAGTTAATGTGCAACAAACCAATTTAATTCCCAAGTGTAAGCAAAGTGTGTGTTGTGACAACCCACACACACCATTTGTCTTCATTGATTTATTATTATATCACTTGTCTGTCTTAATTACCGTTTTAATATGCCACTGAACAGATGGATTACTGGTCTTTTCTGTATGCAAACGAAGACTGCCATCCTTGAAACCATTAACTGTATTGTTACTCATTAATGTCTCTCGTGTGTTTGTGTGTGTGTGTGTGTGTGTGTGTGTGTGTGTGTGTGTGTGTGTGTGTGTGTGTGTGTGTGTGTGTGTGTGTGTGTGTGTGTGTGTGTGTATGCGTGCTTGTGCGTACATGCATGCGTGCATGTGTTTGTGTGTTCAACCTGGCAACCCGCGTGAGCGTTGGGTCTGGGACGAGGGGGCGGGTTGATACAACTCTCTCCAATATTGAATTTGTGAATTTGGACTGCAGTGGCCATATTAATTGCTCAATGTCAATGTTGCACATTGGAACTTTAAATGGGGGGGGGGGGGGGGGGGGGTGCAAATAGATCATTACAAAATATGGCCCCCTTAAATTGTGCGTTTGTCTGTGGCATACTGCCATACTCATGGGACAACGAACAGAATTTGCCCATTCCTCACCACGACCAAACCACCAGAGAGAGGCCAACTCAGGGCCAAGGCCAATAGTGAGGGCAAACAGGCACTATGGGGGTGGGCTGAGGAGGCGGCTGTCTCCTGATCCATGCCACACTGAGGCCTGGCCGATCGATGAGGCCTGGCTCCTGGCTGACCGATGGCTGCTATTTTTAGCTTTCACCAATGAGTGCATCATTTACATACTGAGATACGAGATGTGTGGTCTCTGTGAGCATCGTGAACTGTGTAAATATTGGCCTGGCTTTTCTGAGCAAAACATATACATGTGTATAGATAGTGTCGTGTTGGCATGCCCCGAAGGAAAAGGGCAGATTGACACAGAAATATGATGAGTGATGTTGGTCAAATCTTCTGTCAGAAGAGCAGGGTAACGTTACTGTAGTGTACACACACCCGCCTGTATCTATGAACGACTTGTTTTGGGTCATTTTGAGTCATCTTATCAAACCTGTTTGTTTACAGACTTCCTTATGGTAAAGCACCACTGAAACAGGAAGTAAATATCATTTTGATAACGAGGCATGTCCTATTAGAAAATGTCACTGGTATTTAGGTTTACAGATTCAGTTTGTAGAGCATTTATCTCCAGCCATAACCCAGGACAGACAGATTTGTAAAGCACCAGTTCTCATTAGCCCTGACCCATGCATGTCACTGGTTTAACAATAGTAGTCGGTGACAACTGCGTTTCACAACCAATACGTTATCATTAAGGCAGAGCGAAGTGGGGCAGGGCTTTCAGGAGAGTCAATTCTGGGTGAATCATTGTCAAGGTCAGGGTTTGCCTACTGAGACGGCATGTGGGCAAGGTTTTTGAAGCGCCTGTTGACCTTGTGTGTCACATGACCATTACAGTCGGTATCAGGGGCGGCTAACCACGTAGGCAATATGCCCTGAGGTGACACAGGTTCGATTACCGCCTGTGGTCCTATGTTACACGGCGTTCCCTCTCTTCTTCAGCCCATTTTCGTATCTCTGCTCACAAAGGTACCAAAAAAGTCTTACACAAATATTGCATAAATGAACAATAAAAACATTTTTTTTGGATCACAGCCATCATAGCCCGTATGTTGACAACAATGTGCTGTTTTATCACAGTGTCTAAGAATATTCCTCAAGAAAGAAAAAAAAAATCACACACCATGTGTTACACTACCATCTGCATTATGGTGCTCATATGTAAAATGCATACGAGCAACCCCCCCCCCCCCCCGCCTCCCTATTTAAAGACAGGCCCACGTTGGAGGAGCTGGGTTGATCATTAACCGGTCAGGTTTAGCTGGCTGTGAGACAGAGATGCTGTCACTGGAGCACTTCACCTCCGACGAGAAGAGCCACGCGCAACTCTGCCCTTTCACACGTCGCTCGGCTCCTGACTCACAATGGACCGCAGGTGTCGCAGCTCTCCGGCCGGGTGAGTCATATCGCCCTGATGAACCGTTTGCTGGCTGCGGTGTGGGGTGGACTTGAAAGGGACATGCCACTGTCTGGTACTGGGGGGGGGTGGGGGGGTGTTTATCACTGTCCAAGGGATACATATGTTGGGAGGATGGACTCTATGGAAAACGCGTCGGAGATATGTGCTGTCCAAATGGATAGCTGTTAGAGGTCACCTTGTATATACTGTATTTATGTGGGATATATGATAACTTGTTAAGAGTATGTGGCAAACCCTGAAGTCTTCCTAAATGGCCGCCGTGCCTTAATAATATAGATTGGATTGCAAGTTTACTATGACCCTCTTTTCATTATGATCTTATTTCCAATGTTATTAGTACCAACTTACTATACCATGTTATTTCCCCTGACCATGTTATCATCCGTATGACATCAACAACATCTGCAGCCATCCACAAATTCAGACAAAAATCCTTATCTCGCAGTTCTGTGTGCGCGGGTGCCGTTATCGGGTAACTTTGGATAAGCCCAAGACACAAGATGTGTTTTATCAACACGCCAGGGTCAATCATCAGTCCTCCTGTATTCTATTGGCATGTGATGCTACAGCCGAGCCGTCAGTCATCCTGAAGGTCCCGCGACACCGGCCGTAGCGCCAAGAAGCAGCCGGCCAGCTCCTTCAGGTCCCGAGAACGGCCCCCTGGTGAGGAGCTCTCCATCACACCTTTACTCAGCACGCTGAGCAGGGAGTTTAGATGATACATTAGTGTGGTCACTTTGGGTCTGGGTGCAAAGATCATTTAAGCCATTTTTATTGATCGAAGCTATTCCCTGGCACTTGGGTTTGAATCATGAGCATGTGATGGCTATAAATGCTGTTGGATTCCTCACCATAAACTTGGTAGTGGTAGGATCTTCCAGTCCTCTTTTGGATATTAATCTAGGATGGCTTTCTTTATCCTCTGATTGCTACTTTCCAGGAATCTTCTCAACCCTGTTCATCGATGGGCCACAGAGATGGTCACTGTCCAGTGTGTCTGCAGACTGCAAACTTCCCCGTCACCACAAACTGTGGCCATCTGTTCTGTGGTAATGAAAATCACACACCAGTCGGGGGGATCATCATTGATCATTGATTTGTGAACTAATGAAGAATCAGTACGCTGGTGGACATGTGACTTGAGCAGAGGGGAATGTCTTCCGGACTCATAATAATTAACTCCCAACCGTTGGTCTCACCTAAAAGTTAACAAAGCTGTAATACAATGATGTTTAATGACCCTTTGTTTTAATCATTGTTCACATTGTGATCCACCATTAGATGATAATCACTGGAAACCATATAGACAGACAGACAGACAGACAGACAGAGAGAGGCAGGCAGACAGGTTCCACATATGCCTCAGGGGGATGTGTTCATGCCGTAAGACTGTTCCGGATGTGTTCATGCCGTAAGACTGTTCCGGATGTGTTCATGCCTAGACTGTTCCGTTGTCCCGTCTCTTGCCACAGCACCTTGTCTGATCGCCTACTGGAGGTACGGGTCATGGCTCAGTGCCATCAGCTGCCCTGTCTGTCGACAAGAGGTACGCGAAGCACCCTACAGCAGGTCACACTGTAGACCAGAGGCACACAGAACACACACACACACACACACACACAGCGACACGCCATGACAGTGACAGAGCAGAGACAGAGAGTGACAAACAGTCGTGACTTTCAGGTCAACGTCTTGCGCCGACTCTTCAGCGACAGCCAGTCAGACGGGCGGTCAAAAGAGGTGGTGGTGGACATCACAGACTACAACAGGCGCTACTCAGGAGCTCCTAGAAAGGTCAGCATTAACACGCGCGCGCGCGCACGCACGCACGCACGCACGCACGCACACACACACACACGCACACACACACACACACACAAACACACACACACACACACACACACACACTCAACAACTAACAACTAACTAACAACTATGCAACATACTGACTACTCAAATGACTCAAACAACTCTGAATACTCAATAGCCCTCACATACCCTAATCTTCAGCAATTCATTGGAAGTGTGCTCTGTAATCTGATGGCTGTGTTTACACCACTTGCCTGTGGGAACAATAGAGCGCTTTATATTTCAAGAAATACCTGATGTTCCTCTATGCATGCAAAACATGAATTCATTAATGGACCCCTATTGTAGTCTTTTCTTTTTTTTTTTTTTTAAATCAAGCTACAAGCTACCTAACAACTGATATTGTCACTGACTAGAAGAAGACCTTATGAATGAACTCCCTAATGTTGTCAAACTCCCCCAAAATAAGTACTATGCAAGGCAAGGCAAGGCAAGGCAAGTTTATTTGTATAGCACAATTCAGCAGCAAGGCAATTCATTGTGCTTTACATACATAAAAGCATTAAAATACAATAAAAGCATAGCAAAAAAAATAAAAATAAAAGAAAAAAATAAAATAAAATAACACATACATACATACATACATATACAGCATTAAAAGCATTGAAATTAAAATACAAGCATAAAAAGGAAATTAAAACATGTTAAGATAAGCTTAGGGGAAGGCTGTAGCAAACATAAAGGTCTTTAATCTGGATTTAAAAGTGGTGAGTGTTTCAGCAGACCTACAACTTTCTGGCAGTTTGTTCCATATATGTGGCGCGTAAAAACTGAACGCTGCCTCTCCATGTTTAGTTCTGACTCTGGGGACAGTAAGCAGACCCGCCCCAGATGACCTGAGAGATCTGGATGGTTCATAGAAAATGAGAAGATCTGAAATGTACTTTGGTCCCAAACCATTCAGTGCTTTATAAACTAACAGCAGTACTTTAAAGTCAATTCTCTGACAGACAGGAAGCCAATGTAACGATCTGAGAACTGGAGTAATGTGATCCATTTTCTTAGTTTTTGTGAGGACTCGAGCAGCAGCATTCTGAATTAACTGGAGCTTTCTGATGGACTTTTTTGGGAGACCAGAGAAGATGCTGTTACAATAGTCGAGCCTACTGAAGATAAATGCGTGGACAAGTTTCTCTAAGTCCTGCTGAGACATCAGTCCTCTGACCCTTGATATATTCTTTAAGTGATAGTAGGCAGACTTCGTAATCATTTTAATGTGGCTGCTAAAATTCAGGTCTGAGTCCATGACAACACCTAGATTTCTTGCCTGGTCTGTGGTTTTTAACATTGCCAGTTGCAGCTGAGCACAAACTTTTAATCGTTCTTCCTTGGCTCCAAAGACAATTATTTCAGTCTTGTCCTTATTCAACTGAAGAAAATTCTGGCACATCCAATCATTGATTTGGTCAATGCAATTACTCAATGCTTGTATTGGACCATAGTCACCTGGGGTTATTGTTATGTAAATTTGTGTATCATCTGCATAATTGTGGTAGCAGATGTCATTTTGCAGGATCTGAGCCAGTGGGAGCATGTAGATGTTAAACAAAAGAGGCCCCAGAATAGAGCCTTGAGGAACACCACATGTCATTTGCGTTCGTTCAGATGTATAATTACCTAGGGAGACAAAGTAATCTCTGTCTTTCAGGTAGGATTCAACATTTACATTTTTAAGTTTGGGCACACAGTTGTATGCATTGTCATGTATTTAAACCTATTAAGATGAAGCCTTGACTTCATCAGTGGTGCAGGTGCAACTGATAACATTGCTTACTGTTGTGCACATCCTAGGTAATGGATTACCTGTGGGACGCACCGCTATTCCTGAAACTGTTAGCTCGTGGTCTGACGGCTGTAGGGTGTCTCGTGTGGCTCTTCTTCTTCCGGGTGGCCCTGTGCTGTGTGGGCGCTCTGGTGTCCTTCTCGTCCCATCCTCTGGACAATTTCTCTCCATCGTCATCATCAGCTACGCCGGAGACGGGCCCGTCTCTCTGCGGAATGCTCGGTGTTCTGGATGACCTCGTGGTGGTCACTCTGCTACTCATCTGCGTTATCAACATTCACCAGCAGATGGAGCCAGAACGAGGCCGTTCGGCGAACGTATCGCATGGAGTACTGTGAAGCAAAACACCTTTTTATTTTCTTTTTTTTACCGACGCTTATTTAACTCCCCGCCACCATTGTTTGTAGGTCATGGTTGGATGTATACATATTGCCTGTCTTACAGTATGAACATGCATGTCAGTAAAATGTTATTTATTAGGCCATCATCAACTAGATTCTGGCAATACCATATATAGTACTCTAGGGACAGGCCCCATATGACTACACATAACCCAATGCAATAATTCTAAAAAGCAACATGATGCAAATTTACTTACATGAATTGGAATGTCTTCAAAGGATTTGTACAAAAAACAACAAATGCAGAACCACAGTATGCAGAAGCACACAGCCTAGTGGACGGCCATGCATTTCTATAATTGCGTTATTTCAGTTTTTATACATTCAAGAATAAAGAAATCCTCAGATTGACAGGCCTTTGAAACTTAAACTCTAGTTATCCTCAGTAACCACTGGAGTCAGTTTTTATATGCAGTTTTTATATCAAGTTTTTATATGCTCCAAAACATTTTTTAAATTAGGGTACAAATATGACAGAAGAACAGAAGAATGACATAAAACTAAAATGTAAACAAAAGACTTTTCTGTGAGTACATGTCAAATATTATTATTATTATTATTAATTTATTATCGTATTACAATACAATTCATATTTATTGACTCATTGATTGACATGCAGGTTTCATAACCAATCATATTAATTTGGGCACATACCGACATCAGCCTTTAGGCTTTTTACAGAATGCTAATATCATCTATGTCTTGTCAACAAAAACTATTGCAATGTGTAAGCAGGAAGCGTACCAGTTAACAAGTTAAATAGAACAGCCCCACACACACACCCACCCACCCACGATTCAGGCACCGCACGCGGCTAGTTGCTACCACACCAGGCCGCAGCGTTGGTGAACATGCGTAGCCACGGCGACGGGCTGAGGGAGGCGCGGAGGTCCCGTGGCGCCCAGGGCCACTGCCACCCCAGGGTGCAGCGCTCGGGGTGGGGCATCATGGCCAGGTGCCTGCCGTCCCCGGAGCACAGCCCCGCCAGGCCCTGGGGTGAGCCATTGGGGTTCAGGGGGTACTCCTCTGTGGGCACGCCCTGGTCGTCAAGGTAACGCAGCGGCGCCAGACCGCCGGAGACCGCCCGCCTCTGGGCCTCGGGCGAGGAGAACTGCATCAGACCTGACACACACACACACACACACAACAACCATGATGATCACCAAGAACAAGCTGATGTCTGAACTCCACATGATGAGTCAGCAGTTATTCAGAGACTCTCGAGCCCTGAATAACTGCTGACTCCTCCTTGGTGTGAGTGAGTGCGTGCGTGCGTGTCTGTGCGCGACGGTGTGTGTACGCTACCTTCGCCGTGCGCGACCCACACCCCCAGGGCCGACCCCTCCATGCCCCTCAGCCAGACGGAGGCGGACGCCTGGATCCCCACGCTGACGAAGCGCGACTCGAACCGCCCCGAAGCATTGTGGGTCAGCACCACCTCGGGCCCTGATGCGAGAACCAGAACCACCGTTTATTAAACTTGAGATCCAATGACTTGGGTGGTGGTGGGTGGTTGGTGGGTGGTTGGTGGGTGGGCGGGGCTGTCTTACCGGCTCCGTCTTGCCCCTCTCCGACCCAGCCCAGCAGGGCGAGCAGCTGGCAGCCGTTACACACCCCCAGGCTCAAGGTGTCCTGCCGGCCGCGGAACCGCTCAAACTCCGCCTTGGCCCGCGGGTTGTAGGCCACGGTGGCGGCCCAGCCTGCGATCACACAGCAGACGCATCGCGGCCGTCAGCGGTGGGACAGTTTCTGCGTGCGTGCGTGGCGTGTATGCGTGAGGTCTCCGCCTCCAGTCTTACCTTTGGCCGAGCCCAAGACGTCGGCGTAGCTGAAGCCGCCCACAAACACCACGGCTTTGAACGGCTCCAGACTCAGGGAGCCGGAACACAGGTCCTGCATGTTCACGTCCCACACCTGCGTACCCCAACGTCACAAGGTTTAGAGAAGACTGAGCTACACTTCATCGATCCCCTTTAGGCAGCCAAGATAGCAAAGGTCGTATTCCCAACGGGGCCTTTGACAAATGAATTCACGATACAGTGCATGTCCGAAGGCAGCGTACTTCTAAGTGCATCAGGGCCATTAGCCCCGTTTGCAAATACATTAGGCTACTAGTGGACTTCAAAAGGCTGTGTCTGCGCTGTAGCTACCTCAAAGCCCGCCATGTGCAGAGACACCGCCATCTCTCGGTCTCCGTTACTGCCCTCCTCCCGAACTACTGCCACCCGGGGCTGACCTGGGGAGGGAGGGAGGGAGGGAGGGGGAGAGAGAAAGAGAGAGAAAGAGAGACAGACATACACACTTATTGACTGTGAAGATATATTGGCCAACTGGAGTGACGTCCGAATGTGTAAGATCTCACAGAGTTGGCCCATGCTGGGCCTTTCCGAGGGGTCAAAGTTCAGTTTGAAGAAGGGCTGCGTCCGCTTGCTTAGCCCCTCCTCTTCTTGCCGAGCGCAGAGCTCATTGGTCTGAAGACGCTCCAGTTGGAAACTGGTTTCTTCCCACAAGGCTCTGAGGACAGGAAGCTTGTCATTCAGTACTTCCTGGCCGTCCACGCGAACACGGACCTGAAAGGTTGGAAAAGGAGGAGGCAATAATGACTTGATTTGTCTTTTTCTATTTTTCTTTCCATCATAAGATTCGGGTTGAATGAGCCTTAAAGTTGATAAAGTACTGAACGTACTTTAGCCTCCGGTCCAAAACCACAGGTTATGCCGATCTGGTGGCAGCGCAGCCCCGCGTCAGAGTACCGCTGACACACCGCCTGGACATCCTCCTGGGACGCCTCCAGAACCAGACCCAGCTCCTCGCCGAACAGCAGGTCCAGGGCTACGCAGAGAGAGAGAGAGAGAGCACACACAGGTGAAACGCACGGCCAGAGATGCGGTGAAGAACGGCGATCGCACTCTCGGGCGCAACCCACCTCCGGCGCCGTCGGACGCAAAGTCCACGTCGACCCCGCGGTTCCCCGCGAACGCCATCTCCAACAGGCACGTGATGAGGCCGCCGTCGCTGACGTCGTGCCCCGCGCTCAGCAGGCGATCTGCCGCATAGGAAACACGACAAAATAAATACATTTCAGTATCAGCCGCTCTCTGACGCTTCTGTCACCAGCTGGGGGTGTGACGCTGAAGAGGCTGGGAGCACTGGTATGTAAATAATTGGACAAATGGGAACAAAGTGACATACAAGCCCAGTCAGGAGCAGTAAGTATTAAACTTGATCTACACTGTTTGTGCAGCAGGGTGAAACTACAGCCGTTAAACTACAATAACATCGACAGCAGTGGCCCCCCGGCCCCCCTGTGACAACAACCCCGGGCTGACCTTGGATCAGCGTCTGTGTGGCGTTGAAGCAGGCGGCGAGCCGCTCTGGCTGCTCCAGGTCAGGGCAGCAGTCGCCCAGCTGGCTGTAGCACTGGGCCAGGGCAGAGCCTCCCAGGCGATGCTGGCCGTCCATGACCGGCACCCACAGCAGGACGCCTGGGGTGACACGAGCACGGGTCGGTGAAACGTGGGAAACAAGAGTGCAACATTGCATTGTGCCATTCCATTATCTGTTTGATGGAGAGGGGAGAGAGAGAGACACAGAGAGAGAGAGAGAGAAAGAGAGAGAGACACAGAGAGAGACAAAGACAGAATGACAGACTCACCTTTGCCATCAGGATCCTCCAGATCAGGCGTGACGGTGGCCGTGATGTCCGGACACACGGCGTACACGGAGATGACCAGCGCCCCTGGGTACGAAACGGTGGGGAGAGACGTTTGAGACCCAGCCCGCCGAACACTGCGCCCCCATCCAGCAAACAGGCCAACCCGAAAGCTAACACGCCGCCGCCGGCGCGGGCCTCACCTGGTGCTTTGACGGTCTCCGTGCCGACCCTGGCAGCCATGCTGAGGGAGTCCTTCCCCCCGTCGACCGCCACCCCCAGCTGGCCCATGACCCGGCACATGGCCTGGCAGGCGTCCCACAGAGAGGAGCCCTCCCCGGGCAGCTTGGCGGCCCACATCCAGTTCCCGCTGCACTTCACGTCCTGTAAAAAAACACAGGCAGACACAGCCGGGGGTGGGGGAGGAGGGAGACGTGTTTGAGCAGCAGACTGGCTTTTCATGGGCACAACGGAGTTCAGAACACTTCCTGATTTGATTTCTTACTTGGAGTTGCCTTTCTGAAAGCCACGCATCCATACGATGGATACTTTTGAGTACCACGCTACAGAGGTTTTGCAAATAAAGCCGGGAAATGTTGTCAGTTGCTGGATTTAATATCCAATTATTTCACAACTCTTTGGGAGATTTAGTGGTGCATTCATTTGAGTCGAGAAAAGTACGGGAAAAAAGTTGGGTCTATGAATTCACAGAAGCCCTCGCCTCACCTTGAGGTCGGTGATTTTGGCAAACACCAGGTTGGTCAGCGCCTCGCCCACCGCCATGCGGGCGCCCGCCCCCGGCGAGACCAGGCCCTTGATTGGCTGCTCTCCGATGGCCGTGGCCGCCCCCTCCAGGCCGAACGGCGACAGGGCCACCACGGCGACGTCCGCCAACGGGGTGTGCAGCGGACCGACGCACTGTTGCTGGGCAACCAGTCCCGTCACCGAGCGGTCCACCTGAGGACAGGGAAGGGGTGGGAGACCGGGCGAGAGGGAACGAGCGATAATGAGACAGAAAGAGAGAGAGAGAGAGAGCGAGAGAACAGGAGACAGAGAACGTCACAACACTGATCTTATGCGTTGCCTGTGCGCAGGCTCAATTTAGGAGTAGGGACGAACGGACAAGGACCTTGTTGGTGAGGTAGCGCTTGGAGGCCACGGAGGGCAGCCGGAGGACCCTGTCCAGTGCCTCTCGGACCGTCAGCCCGGGGGGCAGGACCAGGGGCCGGAGGTCGGGGGCCACGCGCTCCATCACAAACTCCTTCTGCGGCATCTTGCCCAGCACCCACTCCAGCTGGAGGTCCACGGGGTGGCGGCGCCCCCCGTTGACCACGCCCCCGGCGCCTCCCTCCTCATCGTACACCAGCACGATCTGGGTGGAGACGGGAACGTGTTCGACTCAAACGCAGACACTTCAATAATAAATGAGCTAACAAAAGGAAACAAAAAAAGGATGAAGCTGTTGTTTCATCTCAACATCTCAACTAAAGGTCAGGTAGAAACAGAAATGTTTTTTTTTTCCCAACATGAAGTACTTCTGACTCAAACAACAGTAAACACGTAATAAAAGATTGAACGAACACACACACCTTTCCGTCTCCGGTGATGTTGCCCACAAAGTCCACGGGACACTTCTCCCTCCGACACACCTTCTCCAGGAAGGGCCGGGCGGCCGGGCGGAGCAGCAGCGCGTTGCTCTCCTGGTACTCGGCCCCCCAGAGCTCCAGCACATTCAGGGTGGGGTCTCCCTTCTGCAAAGGGGAGCCACGGGGCGACCGCAGAGTGTTTGAGTGTTTCCCACAGAGGACGAGATTGTTAGGAAACATATTATTTAGCAATGGTACGGTTAGGTTGATCTGACATTCTGGGGAAGGACATGAAGATTGTATTCCTCTCGGCGACTTTAAGTCTGGCTCACTGGAACTTGGAGACATAACATAAAGTGATTGAAGAATACACCTACGTCATGTCAAATCTCCTTAGTAACATGTCATGTTTATACATTATAAGCCAATCAGAAAGGGACACTCCTGTCATGCTGTTCCGGTTTGAGACTTGTATGTAATACACTGTGTTTCCGGGAGCAGGCAGAAGGAACTGAGGAAGATTCACGCACGAATCTCTTGCTTGATGAAATCCTCTGCTTCACCTCGTACGAGACCAATAAACAACTTCAGCTTAAACTATATAGAGTTCCTGGCACTTCTTGTTCTTCGGCATCAACAACAATCTCCTCACTATCAACGAGATGTGTCGTCGAAGGCTCGTGTCTGTTTTGGGGGTGGATTTACCTTAAATCTACTGGAGTAGATGATGGCCCCAGCGGGCTCACTCAGCTCCTTCAGCACGTTACCTGAAAGGGTTAAATGTATTGATTGTCTGTCCACGCGTCTACGTCTTCCCGTAGACTCGTGGACAGACGATGCTTCTTTGTCAGCCTTTTTTCTGTCAGTTTTCAGAAGTGCGATTTAACTCCTCGTGTGTCAAGTTGCAGAATGCGTTAACAACGTAAAACAGTTATTAACAATCAAGCGTTTCATAATGTATCACCATTGACGCAGTTGGAAATTGTCTTCCGATGCTTATAATTCAAAATTCATCAACTCATTTGGAATGAAATTCCAGAGAAAACAATCTGGTTGGCTGGTTGTATTTCTATTATTGACGATATTATTGATATATTCTTACTGCACATACATGCCATTGATGGACACTTTCAAAACATTTCTCAATGCCTCGACTCAGGCGTACACTCTGGTCATGGGCTGAATGTTGCAACGTTAACGTTTCTGATGACATCTGAACAGGGTACCGTTTCCTCCGGCGCCCTGGTCGTGGATGCTGCAGATCGGGTTCCCCTGGCCGCGCTCCAGGCAGGCCCGCAGCGCTCGGTTCATCTTCTGCTCCATCTCAGCATCGCCCCGCTGCACCGCGCCCAGGTCCCTCGCACTCGAGTTATCGCCCTGAACCTTCACACACACACACACACATTTAATATAACTGGTAAAGGGTAAAAGGGTTACAGTGCATTTAATACATGTGAGGGACAACATACAATTACAAGACAACAAAACTAGTTAACAGCAGTGTCAAGTCCCGTCTCACTTACACACACACACACACACACTTAAAATAACTGGTAAAGGGTAAAAGGGTTACAGTGCATTTAATACATGTGAGGGACAACATACAATTACAAGACAACAAACTAGTTAACAGCAGTGTCAAGTCCCGTCTCACTTACACACACACACACACTTAAAATAACTGGTAAAGGGTAAAAGGGTTACAGTGCATTTAATACATGTGAGGGACAACATACAATTACAAGACAACAAAACTAGTTAACAGCAGTGTCAAGTCCTGTCTCACTTACACTTACACACACACACACACACACACACACACACACACACTAGCCTATGCAAAAATATGCTCTCAATCACTCGTACTCAACGGGTACTGCATCTCCATAAAATTAAGTGTCATTTTCATGCAAAGAATCGCTGCACCAATAAATCCCGCTAAAAACGACTCAGTGCCAGTAAACGACCGCTACTGTCGTCCGAGCGGTGGAGCGTACCTGGACAGAGGAGGCCGCGCCTCCCCCCACGCCGATGCGGTACACCGGCCCGCCGATCTTCACCACCTCCATCCCTGGAAAGAGGATGCGCCGTCGCGTTAATCGCGGATTCCTGTCACTTTAACTGACCTCGGCGGAGAGCGACCGCCGCTCGCAGCGGACACACACCTGTCTCCGCCGCCTCCTTATGGATGTGCGTGTCCTCCATGGCGCCCAGGCCACCGCTGAACATGATGGGCTTGATCCACTCCCTGCGCTCCCCGCTGGGGAGACGCATGCCGAAGGAACGGGCGAAACCTGCAGACAGACACAGAGAGGGACGGACAGACAGAGAAGCTGGATTAGAGTTTATAAGTCACACTTGTTTATCCAATGAGACTCAAGGGCCTCTTTAGCCACACACACACACACACACACACACACACACACACACACACACACACACACACACACACACACACACACACACACACACACACACACACACACACACACACACAACCACACAACCACACAACCACACAACCACACACCCACAAAATGACAGCCCTGCATAAACGATTTAAAAATAACATGGGTAACCGTGGAATGTCCAGAGTCTGCCCCTCTCTCCCGGTGACCACTCACCCGACAGGACGGGCTCCCCGAACTTGTTGCCGTAGTCGGACGCCCCGTCGCTGGCCTCGATGGCCACCTGCAGGGGAGGGGCAAAGCTGGGTGGGTACTCCCATCCCTCCCCCGAACTCTCCCAGGGAAGACTGTAGCCTGAGGAGGTAAAGGGGGGAGGACACGTTTTAATAAAACACAATAAAGAAAAATAAAAAAGGAAAAGATAATTGCTTGTATTGGAAAGTAAATATAAAGTAAAAATAAATGTATTATTATTTATCAAATAAATGGTAAATAAATTATAAGTTAATAATAAATAAGTATTAAATAAATAATTATATTTTTTGTACACACTTTTTTGTAATAAAAATCAATAAACTGTTTATTTGTCAACATATGACCTCATGTCAATGAGGTAAGGCTTGGGGTTCTGAAACCACACATCATCAGTTCAAGATGGTTTTGCACCCTCCATCAGGACCAGGAGGCGGCACTTCTCCACAACACACACAGGAAGCACGTCGCCGTGCAGGCGTCACCTGGGACGTGGAGGTTCCCGAAGCAGTATCCCGCCGTGCCGGCGATGACGTGGCCGCCGCGGCCCACGCTCTGGACGTCACGGATACGCCCGCCGGTCCCCGTGGTGGCGCCGCTGAAGGGGGACACGCCTGCATGGGGGGAGAGGGGGGGGATGGGGGAGGCTGAACCACGGACAGGCAGGGAGATACAGAACGCGACACGCTCTGCAGAAAATCTGCCACACGGCTATACAATGTATATGATAAAACGGGTATATTTACTGTATATTTAGTAAATGTTATATATATATATATATATATATATATATATATATAAAGATAAATATAAAATTATATATATCTATATATAGATATACTTGTATATAAAACCAAATATTTGGTCTGTGGGAGTGTGGTTGAGCTAGCATGCGTGCAGGGTCGTGCGTGTGCTGACCGGTAGGGAAGTTGTGGGTCTCTGCGGTGAAGACCACATGCCTTAGGGAACGGCGTGTCTCGTAACGGCTGGCCTGGGAGGGGTCGGTGGGGTACACACACTCCACCTCTCTCCCAGTGATCCCGCTGTGCGCACACACACACACAGATATGTGTGTATTATTTTTGCCCTCATGTGATTACCAACCATGCAGTCATCAGACACACTGATGAGGCCCACACATTCATCATAAACCAGTGAATGATGAGGAGGACGTATTTTATCCCCATGACAACAGGACGGAGGACATCCATAATGAATGTATATGGAGTTCTCCGTAATGAACCTCCTACCTGCTGTTGTCGCAGAACCGGATGACGTTGTTCTGGTTGCTATGGCGCTGGGTGTCCATAATGAGGCTGAACAGGGTCTCCTTCTGCTCCTGCCCGTCGATCACCATCCGACCCCGGAAGAACCAATGGCGGCTGTGCTCACTGGGAGGAAGGGGGGGGATGGTGTGAGCTCTCCCAGAGGGATCACCACGATCACAGGCACCACCACATGGGACCACCTCACAGGACCACCACACGGGACGCGGACTCACCTGTTGGACTGGGCCAGGTCGAAGCACTCCACGCTGGTGGGGTTTCGCTTCACCCCCTGGAACATCTTGGTGTAGAAGTCCAGGTCCCAGGCGTCAAACGCCAGACCTGAGTGACAAACGGCGGCGCGCCAAATGAGACCACCGGCAGCGACAAGCACGGCATCTGGAGCCCCTGGAGGCGTACAGGCACGCGCCGTGACTGCTTCCAGGCATTGGAATCATATGGTCTTGTTGTATACGTGACCCTAATCGACAACAATGGAGGCTTATAGCGGCAACTGTGACAACATTCCCTGGGGTGAAGAAAACAGCAGCACACTATAGAAATGTATAAAGCCCAAAAGTCCATTAGGACAATGCATAAAATACACACGTTGCACAAGGCAGATGGACGCACGCGCGCATGCGTTGAATCTCTTCGGTTTTAGTCAAGTTCAATTAGTCAGTAATTGACAGGTAGAGCCATCCACACACCCACACGTGAAAGATAATTAGTAACATTATCCCTGCCTCATGACTTTAATTTACAAATGGTGCAGTGGGTCATGAGACTGGCTGCCCCCACCCCCGCCGATACCCACGCGAAGGAGCGAGAGACAACAAGAACAGAGTAGAGATCATGAGAATGAGCTGCTAGAACCTGTGATCAATTGGCTGACGTTCAACCGAGTTGTTTTGAGAAGGAGAACCCAAAAAGACAGATAGAAGAAGAGGTACAACGGCTGTTAGGAACTACACATCTAGAATATATATATATATGTATTTTGGGTTTTTTTTAACGCAAGAACTTTGCTTTAGGAGCGGATTGCCTTATCCCACCAAGATGATCCAGCCCTCTTCCTGGGGGTCGTCTCTAATACTAAAGGCTGAGGAAGTGGTTCCTACCCAGCTCTAGGTACCTTGCCTGACAGTCAACCAGAGGTTTTATGAAAGACAAGTTAAAATTTTTATATTAAATTATATTATATATATTTAATAGATTATAGTTATTATATTTATATATATCATGCTCTAATAAGTTGTACATCTTGGCACTTTCATTGCTCTTTGCATTAATGTACTCTTTGTAAGTCGCTTTGGACAAAAGCGTCTGCTAAATGCCCTAAATGTAAATATATATTATATATGTACAATTACTCAAAATGCTTCACTGAATACTTAAAAAAAAAAAAAATTTAATACAAAATTGTACTTCGGACTCACATCCGCATCGCATCTGGCCAGGATGTGAGTCACAGAAGAGAGCATTTCCTCTGAGATGCCGGGATGTGTGTGTCGGATGTGAGTATTCAGTGAAGCATTGGGAGTAATCGTACATAAAATATATATATTTACATGTAGGGCATTTAGCAGACGCTTTTATCCAAAGCGACTTGCAAAGAGTACATTTGTACAAATAGCGATTAAAGTGCCAAGACGTACAACATATAAGAGCATGATATATATATAAATATAATAGATAATACATATAATATAATTTAATCGTACATAGGAGCGGGTGGGAAAAAAAGAACTATTGACCCCGACTCATATTTCGGGTGCAGACCTCCAGCGAGGACGGGGCCACCCTACTGCTCCACCCCCCCCCGCCGAGCGGCCCTACCCAGGTCGTCGTTGACCCTCTGCAGGGCGGCGCGGCCCTCGCCCACCACGTCCACCTCCAACACCGCCTGGGGCTCGGCCTCCACGCAGAAGGAGGCCACGGGCTGCCGGTAGACGCACTCCGTCATGCCGTCGTAGAGCCCCGCGATCAGCCGCTCCACGCCCCCGCTCACGTCCGCCAGGCTGGCCCCGCCCCGCGGCTGGAGCGATGGAAATCAGAGAGAGGGAGAGGGAGAGAGAGAGCGAGAGAGAGAGAGAGAGATTGAGATAGTGAGTGAGAGAACATGTGCAACGGACGTGGGGCGGTTGACAAACGCAAACACAAAAGCCATGAAATGTCAATAAAACCCAGTCAAATATTGTAGTAGTCGTAATCTGAGAACACATACGAGATGACCAGACATGTTTACTTATTCAATTCCTTTCCGTTAGAATGGTCAAATTAGGCGAGGATTTGCAGGATGCAATTTACAATGTCTTAACTGGAATGCAGAGAAGAAATAATAAAGGTCCGCACACTGATTAAAGCTCCCAAACGTGGATTTATTTAGCACAACGTTTCGGACATGTTGTCCTTCATCAAACGTGCCACGGCACCAGTGTGCGGACCTTTATTATTTCTTCTCAGTTATTATTTTTTGGTCCAGCACCTGCACTTTTGTGATGTGCGCGCACTCCTTCCTTCCCTCAGCCTTTACAGAGAGAGGGAGAGCTACACTGATTGCCTAAAATGTTCTGCGGGGAAGATGAGGCTGGACGTTGCATCAGTGAGCAGGAGGCAAGTGTGGCGGCCGCCACACATCATCTAATAAGCGAGAGGAACTCTGGAGTCCTTTCCTCGGGAGCAACCCGGCTATGGAAGAAGACAGATGGGGAGCCCTCAGGGCGTCTGATCAAACGCTACTTTCATCTCGACCTGTTCCGAAAGGGATGGTGCCTTCTCTGTGGCAGCTCCTACAGTGAAACAGTCTCTGCTACTCCATCAAGCCCACGCTGGTAATCAGTGTTGGGTAGTAACGCGTTATTAGTAACGTTATTTTTTTTCAGTAACGCGTTGTTTTTTAAAATTCAGTAACTCTGTTCCCGTTACCGAAAGGCGAACGCTACGTTGCTCCGTTCCTTTTGGTGAGGTTTTACAACGGCACGCAGTTCCCGATCAATAAAGTTTAATTGAATTGAAAAACAAAGCTGTCGCCTCTAGCGTCACACACGCGCCCCGAGATGACTGGACAGGTCAGTGCACGGCATGATGGCGAGCGAGAAGGGGAAGATCAGTTTCTACTCTTGGAAATACTCAAAAATTTTTCAACTCGAGAGCAAAGGGGAAAACAACATTTCGGTAAGATGTAAACTGTGCCCGGGTCAAAAATCCTCTGTACGGCAAAAAACAGCAACAGCAATCTGCTGAAGCACATCGAGAAGCGGCATGCACACACACGGCGCTCCGAGGAGGCGGAGCGAGGACGCGGCAGGGGCGTCTGCCTCTCACACGGCGGCGGCTCAGCGGCGCTCAGCCGGCCGACGTCGACGTCAGAATATTGTTGTCAGTTATTTATATCAGAATGTCTGTATTTGCTTTGAAGCCACTTTAATTTTTGGCAGTTTGTTTTTGAATACCAAATAAGAAAAATAGCCTTGTTTAGCCAGTTTATAGCCTATGAAATAAATAGATAAATAGACATTGAAAAAATACTTTGGTGTTGGTGCACAACAGATCATATTGCTTGGATGATTAGATTCAGTGATGTGGATGCAACTGAATTGAAACAGTTGGATTATTTTGTATTATTCAGCATCAGTACAGAACTGAAATGACAGCTATAGGGGGAACTCAATCAATCAACCTTTAGAGCATTGGAGGAACGTTTTACAGTAACTAAAAAGTTACTTTCTCAGTAACGCATTACTTTTTGGTTTAAGTAACTGAGTTACTGAGTTACTTTTTTACAAAGTAACTAGTAACTGTAACTAGTTACTATTTTTCAGTAACTAGCACAACACTGCTGGTAATTCATATATTCATATCTATTCACCAGGATCTGAAACCGTCTGTCTCTGCCTGCACGTATCTGTGTGCACGTATGTGGTGGTGTATACAGCGTGCATCTCTTCAGCTTCAATATTCCCTGTTCTGCCATCTACAACCATGATTTTTGTGTAGGTCTATTGTATTTGAAAACTACAATTCTGATTGGATTTTTGGAGTGAAAAAGCCAACGAGGATGTCTACATGAAGCCACTCGCCTCACCCTCCACCCCAACCCCTCCACCCACGCTACACCCAGGAGGGCGTAGCGGCCGCTCTTCCCCTACCTTGATGAGGATGCGGCGAGACAGTTCCACCCGCGTGACGGAGCTCAGGCCGGCGCTCTGGCAGATGGACACGGCGTTGGTGGACCACGCCGTGGAGAAGTTCAACCTGCCGGGAGAACGACGCCATGACGCACACGCACTTCTGGCCACGGCCGTGAGGACCGGGGCGGCTGTACGCGAAACCCTGGACTCATGGGCTCAATACTACTGTATACGATTTGGACAACACTGAGAATGGGGACTGGGGTCCTGATTCGGTACCTGGGCCCAATCTCCACCAGCCGCTGCCCCGCCTCCTCTCTCAAGAAGGGCGTCTCTGAGAGCGGTTCTGTCTGCGCGGGGGACTGGAAGAGCCACAGCAGAACCTCCCTGTCCTTTGCACTGAGAGTCTCGCAGCCTAAAGAACGAGAGCCGCATGTAGTTGGGGAGAGTTGGCATAGAAGATAACAAAATAAGTGCCTTATAGAATACCTTGCATACATATACTGCAGAATGACACATACTGATACTTTTTTTTTTTAAATACTCACCTGTTAATTCCACATTGTAGCACATCTCACTGATGATTGACAGCTTGGGGTTGAGCTGGGCTGCCCTCTGCAAGGCCCGCCCCCTCACAGCCTCCCTGCTATAGAATCTCACCACAGCCATGACTGGTGATTGAGTCTGATTGATTGTCGAGGAAAGCAAACATTGACTTTTGAGATATTTGAAGCATTGTCACAGGAATCATCAAGAAGTTGTACAACTATTTGGTTTGCATGACAGTAAACGGACCTCAAACACAGTGAAAAAAAAAGTAGATACGAGCAGGGGCGTAGGAATGAGTTTAACATTGGGGGGACACATATCGGAAACCTGACAGATCCCTTAATCCATTAAACAGAAATATGTCATAAATTAACTACACTGCAAAACATTCATCTACATACTTTATTCTACTAAAAAGATACATTTGTAGAAAGATAAAGGAAAACACATTTTGAATGGCAGTAATGATCTGATAAATATCAAATCTTATTTTTTTTGTTCATCTTATGCCTCAATGAACAGACAGATATAATTTTATAATCCGCTGTATAATTTTTGGGTGGGAAAAATGCGACTCTCTCCAATATTGGAGGGGACACGTCCCCCGTCCCCCCGGTTCCTACGCCCTTTGATACGAGTATTGATGAAATGCCGACAATCATCGATTGTTACTTTCGACTCAACTGACCGAGCAAGCAAAGAGCACTGACTGATGACCGTTGTCGCCCCAAGTGAACACTGCTGGAGACTACAGCAAGTAATCAAAATACATACTCTTTGCATTATCAACATTGGGAACAGGTCGTGAGCTGATCGCATCACATACATTGATTTGGTGAAAAGTGTGATCCAAATTACTTGGGAGTCGAAGCATGTGTGACTTTAATTGCATGCATGATGCGTCACAACACAGCACGGGGGCTATAATTTGCAACCACATGCCGAGGAGAAAAGTGCCGAACCCATTGTGGTACTGCTAAAAGCGGGTATAAGTGAATAGTTTGCTACAGTAAAACTGTACACCGAGCCACATTTAGAACCAAAACTTGCCATCAAGCCATTAATCTAAAAATAGTGCTTCGACGTAGACAATTTTTAATGCAATGCAAAGAATCTTGAATCTGGTTGTTAATGAAAGTAACTGAGCACGCAATGGCTAATGACGAATAAAGTCTGAATAAACATGTCCTCTTAATTCCGCAGTCTATCCTGCATGAAATAAATGAAGTCATCTCACTTACCCAATGTTATCACACCACAGAAAAGTCGTCTGAACGCCTGAAGGACCTGCTAAAGTTTTAACCCAGTTTACCCGGGTTATACCGAGACCCACGTGTGGGCTCAGGAAGAGTGCACGCGTGCGCACGAACGGCGCAGGCAACATTACGTTTTGTTTATCCTGTGACTCACCCTGGCGTTTTTTTGACAGAGCGTTTCCATTCATTTCCAATGGCAGTGAGTGACGGGCGACAAAGCGAAGCATGTGGGCTGCAAAACGCGAGGAGGGCGGGAGCGAAAAAACGCGGCGTTTTTTTTCGCGAAAGCCAATCCGAACGAAGGAGGCGTGGCGGGCGGCGTATTTACGAATCCTACTATGGCCACGCCAAGTCCCGCCCTATGCCTACGCCTGATTGGCTGAGCTCAATGAGTGCCGCGTAGCTAATCTGAGGTAAACTAACTACTGTTCTTTTCAGTCATGTTGATTTGTTGATTTGCTTTTTATCATCCTGTTTACGTTGTAGTGTACAGTATGTTGTGTGTGGCGTCTTAAGCTGCGCTGGAACTTTGAATATCCCCTTGGGGATCAATAAAGTATCTATCTATCTATCTAAAACCTGAATTATTATTTTATTTTATATTATTGTGTTAAATGTTCCAAATGTAAAGCACTTTGAGCTGCATTCTGTGTATGATATGATATATCATACAAATAAAGCTTATTAATACTAATAATTCAACTGTAGTCAATCAACGTTTTGTTTAATGTATGCATGTAATAACCTGTACAATAGAGGCTATGTATAGGACAGGACTTTTGTCATCAACATTATGGTGTTTCTGTGAGTGGTTATTAGCCTACTGATCGTCTGTTCACGCAATGTGGCATTAATAGATTATGATATCACATTGATATGATATATGATAGTAGTGCTAAAAGGGCATTGTAAACAGAATACGAAAGGTATATTCCTTGCGTGTCAATAAGGCAATAACAACAACGATGCGGACACGCGGAATAGCAGAGTGCAGCGGCGTGTACAGCGGCGTGTACACAAATGCATATCTGTTTCGCGAACACAAATTTGTTAAGGCGTAACGATGCGGACACGCGGAACATGCTTCCTCATTGAGCTCAGCCAATCAGGCGTAGGCATAGGGCGGGACTTGGCGTGGCCATAGTAGGATTCGTAAATACGCGGGACCGCAACTAGAACATAATCCAACATGGTGGACCACGTCGGCGAGAGATAGGATTATGGATATATCTAACGAATGTGACTGTACCCAGTTCAGATGAGACATGCGGCTTCGTTTGCCATGCTTCAGAATGCATTCTGGGATGAAAACGTGAGAAATACCTGTGATCCACTTCCGATGCGACGAGTCACCTGGCGCGTGGTTTCAGGAAAACAACTTCCGCCTGCTTTACTAGGCATGTTCTCTCCCTATTTATATACAGTCTATGGTTCTCTCCCTATGGTTCTCTCTAGTTCTCTCGAACAAGTGCGGACATAAGACACTCCCCTCAACTTTGCCCTGGTTGGTTGGAATACCGACATTAACGTCCCCACGTCAGAAGTGACATAACTCCTTTCAGAGAGGCGTGCCTGGTGCCCTCTCCCAAACTATGCATAATAGGCGAGTTTCAGATCGTTTATTTGCGCATTTGTTGCAACGAGAATTGAGAAGATCCGGCGGTACTCGTCATAATCACGTCAAGTTCCCGTCTGGATCATGGTCTGGATGTTGAGGGCCGGTTGAGGGGAGCATAGGGGAGTGTCTTATGTCCGCACTTGCTCGAGAAAACATGCCCAGAAAAGCAGGCGGAAGTTGTTTTCCTGAAACCACGCGAGTTTTGAAAGCCAGGTGACTCGTCGCATCGGAAGTGTATCACAGGTAGAGTACTATAGAGTACTATCTCTCTATAGTACTCTAATCACAGGTATTTCTGACTTCATCCCAGAATGCATTCTGAAGCATGGCAAACTAAGCCGCATGCCTCATCTGAAACTCGCCTATTAAAAAGAGACGATTTTGTGAACTTTCACTTCATCACTCATCATGCATTTTTTATTTTATTTACACATTTCTCTACATAGCCAAGCCTGCATGCAGAAAATTCATCACATTTGCTCCTCAGCCTGCATCAATAAGGGGAGATCCAATGCCTCGAACTCGTCTGCTACGAAGAACGGAAGTTGTTGACGAGAAGTTCACCTGTGTCCGCCTTGACGGGATGCATAGGACCATAGGCATAGGACGGGATGGGAACTTGACGGGATTAGGACGAGTTCCGCCGGATCTTCTCAAGTCTCGTTGCAACAAATGCGCAAATGCAAACGATCTGAAACTCGCCTACTATCGCTACAGACACTCCCCCGGAACGCCCACCAGGCGAAAATCGCCGAGCACAAAAACGCTTGGTCATCAGCATTAAACAGCGACAGAATAATCGATATTCACACAGAGATAGAAAAGGGCTACACACGGTGCAGTCTTAGATATATTTAATAAATTAAAACAAGGTACAAAAAAAAAACAATGTACATTTCATACCTCCTCTTCTCAACAGTTTTACCACAACAGTCTATCACAGATATAAACAGGCCTGTAAAACAGCTAACACACGAGCTGCACCATGATGTCTAGCCATTGATCGTTTCCCCGTCTTCTGCATTTCACACACAACGTATTTATTTCATCCCCTAGAACCCTAACCTCCCCCCGCCCCACGAAACACATATACATGCTACATGTTTGCAGGCACCTCGGATAAGACAGAAGGATTAGACTGAGATAACGTTATCTGGAGACCACAAAGTACATTTTCGTGTTTGATTTAGTGAAACGCCGAGCTGGTCGAACCGGCTCTGTAGCCGCTGGATCTCAAGTGGTCCTGGAAGCCTTCACAGCGATACAGTTATATATAAATACACTGGTGTCTAATTTGTTGTACAACGCGGATGTTTGGTGGATGCAGATGTTTCTAAGGCTGCGATTCGTTGGGATGCTAATCCTTCTCGGCCTTCTCCGAGGCCCCTTCCCCTCCCCACCCACCCACACACCCAGTCACCCCGTAGATGGACGGCCGGAGGCTTCAGGTAACCTTCCCCACATGTCCGAGGGCTAAGGGGGGGGGGGGTCTGGCCAGTGGTTACAACTGCTCTTCTGCTCCGTCTTCTGAAGGGAGGTGGTGGGGGGTTATCTGAAGGGCCTGTGAGGATAAATGCGTGCTGAGAGGCGGCAGCGTGGAGCGACAGATGGAGCCTCGGTGCCGCAGACAGGAGGGTGCGATGCACATTTAGGTCCAATAGGAAGTGCACTAAATAAGTGTTGGGGGGGGGGGGGGGGGGGGGAGATACACACACACACATACTGTGCGCACACAACCGTTCACACATACAGGTACGTACACGTATGCACACACCCTCGCGCGCGCGCACACACACACGCACAAGGTCTGGCACGCTCTCAAACACGCAGAAAGCATTCGGTAATAACTGTTAATATGCACAAATTGATTAATATTTCTTGCACAATTACAGTGGCTATGCAGTCCACACACTGGGACTATTAATCAACTCCCCCCCCCCCCCCCCCCCACCCCCGAACACCTAGTCCCCTCTCCCCCTCTGTCTGGTAGGAGTCCTCCCCCCACACCCACACACCCCCTACACACACACACACACACGCACACACACACCCACCATTCCCTAAGGGGCTACACTAGAAATTCAACATTCTACATCCCAGGGAATCTACAGTCTGTGTGAGATATGTACATGAGGTACAAGCCCTATGTGTGTGTATACATGTATATATATATATATATATATATTTATATGTATATGTACACACACAAAACACATATACATCTACTGTATGCATGTAGGGCTGGGCTTCGGGCGACCAGCTGTTGCCTGTGCGCCTGTTTTGTGGTCTGCAATGTCTTGGGTGTTAACTCACGCCTCCCAACGAAGGCAACTACCGAAAGATGGGCCACGAAAGTAAAAACCACTTAGTCCACAAAACAATCACAGTCTTTTGGCAAATGCAAATTATAGCGAGGGGCATGGGGGGGGGAGGGGGGAGAGAGAGAGAGAGAGAGAGAGAGAGAGAGAGAGAGAGAGAGAGAGAGAGAGAGAGAGAGAGAGAGAGGAGAGAGAGAGAGAGAGAGAGAGAGAGAGAGGAGAGAGAGAGAGAGAGAGAGAGAGAGAGAGAGAGAGAGAGAGAGAGAGAGAGGAGAGAGAGAGAGAGAGAGAGAGAGAAGAGAGGAGGTGGGGGAGGGAGGGGGATACCGGTACGAGGCGACGGGACGTGTTGGTCTGCAGAATCACATCCCCGTGACGACGGCCTCCCCGCCTCCCTTTCCTCCCGTTACACACCGCGGCGGGACTGGACAGACCTCTCTGGGCTGTGGGCTGTCGCGTCTCGTTCACGACAGACGTGGTGGGTGTAAATTTGTCTGACTGAACGTTGCTAAGACGTTACTCACTAGCGGTGCGCGGTGACGCCCCTCAGTGGGTGGAAGACGGGAAGACGGGGGGGGCTGTGTGGCTGTTCGTCCACACTGAAGGAACTCCAAAGTCCAGAAGGAGGGAGAAAGGAGGAGGAAGAAACAGGGCGGAGGAGTAAACCAAAGAAAAAAAAAAACACGTACATCGGGAGGGTGGTGAGAGAAAGCGGCCATTTTGAAGCCGTTCTCCGGGGCTGGCGGTTCGCTGTTGATCTGCGCGGCGACAGCACCGTCCTGGAATGTCTCCACCTCTCGGTGACGGGGGAAGGAGTCGGGGTGGGGTTGCGGGTGGGGGGGGGGGGGGGGGACGTTGAGTACCACAATCTGCAATATATCATCTTCCCTCGTGTCTGTTTTTTGTTTTTGGAGGTGGAGGAGCGGGGGGTGGGGGGGGGGGGGGGGGGGGGGGGGGGGTGTCCATCTGTTTCACACCGATGGCAGAGGTCGGTTGACGTTCGGGGTCAAAGTTCAAGAGTCCCGTTTCAGTATTCCGCGGCGTACTCCGTGCCGTGCAGCCCCCTGCACACCAGGGTGAAGTCCTTCACAATGTCCTTCACCCGCCGCTTGTTCACGCGCTCTCTGCAGCACAGGGGGGTGCAAAAGGGAGGAGCGGGGGGGGGGGGGGGGGGGGGGGGGGGAGAGATTGCACATCAATGCCAGCGTGGAGCAAATATTGATGTCGGTTTCCGCGATACTTGACACCGGCTACGGTTATTCGGACAAAATCGATAGCGCGGCAGTATCTCGAGCATTTATTTATTTATTACGCCCATGGAAAAAAATGCAAGCTAATGCTGTAATGTCGAGTGAACTTTGCATCAGGCGTGTGGCGAAACATAGTGCAAACCCCCCCCCCCCCTCCCAAACTACTCCCTCCCTCCCTCGTGTTGCGCCTTGCATCGTCGTCGCACCTCGCACGGCCGCCGCCACCGCCGCCGTCGAACCCTTACCTGAGGATCTGCTGTGAGAAGGTGTCTTTCTGCTCGTGCGTGAGCCGCGTGGAGGGGAAGCCGGGCGGCTGCAGGGCCTCCTTCAGCCACAGCGACAGCAGCGCAAAGCAATGCTTGTTCATGCTGAAGATCACCTCCGCAAACTGGTCCATCAGACTCCGGGAGACCCCGCCACCGATCCCCTGGGAGGACAAGACAACCGCGGCAGCGGGTTGAGAGCTTTGGAGTTGTTATTCATGGAAATGTTCTCAGATGATATGCGTCCGCTGTAGAGCGCTGCTGGATACGAGTGCCACGAAATGGAGACGCGGTAGAAGAACTATTATTAGCAGAAATGATGTGAGCATCAGTAGCAGCACAAGTGCTTTTGGTAGTATCGTTTCAGAAAAAATAAAAAAAAGGCAAGCTTGCTCGCATGCTTCGTATGGCGCCGCTACCAATGAATAAAACAACATCGCTTTGAGTGATGTTGTCCTCACCTCCAGCAGGGACTGTAGCAACACCTTGCCATCTCTGGACCCCCTGACCCACCCTGGCCACCGGGGGCACATCAGAGCAGTGGGGAAGCAACTCCGTCTGACCAAAACACACACACACATGGCATTAGAAAAAGCATACCCTCACATCCTGCAGATGGCGAGTGAGGCATGTGTGTTTCCTTACAAAGAACAAGCACGTTGACTTGACTGTCGGAGCCTCTGGAAATTTAGTGACAGGATTCCTACGAGAAGAAAGGAGCGGGTAGGTGAAGGAAAGCACATATGAACAAAT
Organism: Urophycis tenuis; assembly: GCA_036785325.1. Lineage (NCBI taxonomy): Eukaryota > Metazoa > Chordata > Actinopteri > Gadiformes > Phycidae > Urophycis > Urophycis tenuis. The sequence goes on along the minus strand of JAXIVH010000003.1, from coordinate 5,027,683 downwards.
GATTTAGGTCGGTATTGTTATGGCGCTTGCAGTGTGCGTGCGTGTGCGCGCGTGTGCATGCCGACGCCCACTTACCACAGTGGAACACTGCTTTCACGTCAAGGCTCTCTGACAAGAACAGATCGGGCTTCCGTTTGAGGGCCTAGGAAACAGAAACAGAAGGCCCGGAGCAGAGGTTGGTGTGTGTGACCCCCGGCCCTGGCTTGAAGACACACCTAGACCCTGACCTCCAATTCGTGTCCACTTCTAGCTCCGGTACGCCCGGCGCTATGCCACCAGGTCTGGCTACGAGCTACGTCTCTGCCGACCGACTAGGACGGAGCCTTAAGTCCAAACATGTGCAGACGCCCTCCGCAAAATACACAACTCAGGGAGGTGTAATCAACAAACTGCAAAACGAAGGATTTCAAACGTTCAAAAGTAATCGCTGACATTTCCAACTCAAAATAAAAAGGTAATGGCGTTTCCTTTTTTTTGCTTTTGCTTTGTAACTTAAGGAAAACATATCGTTGGTTTTACTTGAAAGCATTACTTTGTTTGTTTTTGGTTGACTGGACTGAATATGCAACAGAAGTAACCGACATGTGCAGATAAAGAGAATCACAACTCATCTGGTAAGAATGAACTCAGTCAGGATGGGAGAGAGAGGGGAGAGAGGGAGAGATGAAGGTCAGATCTATCCAAGGATAGAAAACCAATGAAGAAGAATGAAAAGGGTAGACGAAATAATAAAACAAT
>JAXIVH010000003.1:4986293-5026745 GCA_036785325.1 Urophycis tenuis | reverse complement strand
AGGAGGCGCGACCTGTGTCACGTCAAATCAGAGCGCGGCTAAGCCAGAGTGAATTAGAGAGGGACTCGTTTACGAGGGTAATCAACCTGTCAGCGAGTGGCGCACGAAAACACTCTTCGGGAATCGCCAACGTCACCGCGACACAAAACCACCGCATATGCCATCACAGTCAACACAGACACACACACATCTTTATACAATGTCTTTCTGCTTTTTATTTTATTTCTGCATTGAAATTTAGCTCTTGCACATGCAACCTCTCTCACACACACACACACACACACACACACACACACACACACACACACACACACACACACACACACACACACACACACACACACACACACACACACACACACACACACACACACACACACACACACACACACACACACACACACACACACACGAGCAGGCCTACCTGTAGATCCTGAACTGCTCCTTCTCGTCGGAGGACCAGGATGCGTACTCCTGGTCGGAGGGGAACTGGGCTTTGTGGAGCAACACGTCCACCAGCTGGAAGTAAACGGGCCGGTACACCTGCAGGTACACGGCCTGCCTCTCGGACTCAAACGACATGATCTCATCCTAGAGCGAGAGCGAGCGAGAGAGGGAGAGACACACGGAGGGAGACGGTGAGAACAGCAACCTGATGTCATCTGCATCTGCACAGTCAACCTGGATCTACTGTTTAATGCTTTCGGACTGGTAGGGCTGCACCCTTACTATCCTCCCTTAGGAAGAGGAAACCGATTAGTTTGCTTGGTGAGGGTGTGTATGTCGGGGGGTGGGGGGGGGGCTAGATGGAGCAGTAGAGGTTCATTGGGTTTTGGACCTTGCTGGACCTGGTCTGACTGAGGGTAAGCCAACCATGATGACTTGGACTAACAACATGTTCGTAATCACATGGAGAAGGAAGGAGTGATGGAGCAATCCAACCCAGGGGTTCAAAAAAATGAAATAACCTTGTTATAGCGATGAGTGCAATGGTGTCCACAGTATGTGTGTATGTCAATGATGGAAGTGGAGGGGAGGGGGGGGGGGGGGGGGGTTACGTACTTGTAGAGTGTACCAGAAGGTGAGAGTGAGCGAGCTGGTGGTCTCATTAACCGGTAGTGGCCAGGAATGCCCGTACAGAACATGATCATGTTGACTAGGGCCAGGAAGCTCTGCCAGTGGTCCACCTGCTCCAGAAGCGTCCTGTAGAGAGAGAGGGGGGAGGAGAGCACAATTAGAATGCTGTGGGGATGAACAGTAGACAGGCAAACACATACGGGTAGAACGAGTATGACTAATTAATCCCCAAAGGGGGAAATTCGGCTGAAGCAACAGTCAAATTTGAGAGAAGTTGAGAAAAGGAAATACATAAAATGACATTAATAAAATAATATGTAAAACGTAAATCAAAAATACTTAAAAAAATAAGTTTACTAAAATGTTTTGATTAAAAATAAATAAACAAATGAAGTCAAAGATTCATTGGTGAGGGACAAGAGATTAGCAAATTCAATTAGATTGAACAGCCCACCCTAACCCCTAATCCCCCCACACACACACACACACACACACACACACACAACACACACACACACACACACACACACACACACACACACACACACACACACACAACACACACACACACACAACACACACACACACACACACACACACACACACACACACACCTGGAGTGGTTCTCTCCCAGGGTGACCACGATGCGGCAGATGCCGTGGCAGGTCTCCATGTCTCCACCCTGCACCGCCTCCCTCAGCTGATCCTGCAGGGCCAGCACCAGGGGCACCAGCTTCAGCAGAGTGTTCACATACCTGCAACCACACACACACACACACACACACACATACACACACACACGCGCGCACGCACACACATTAAGAGTCCAGCGGGCAAAGGGATACGAGTCAGGGGCCAATCAATACAGCGCTGTGGAAAATATCACTGCTGACTCACAGCCAGGCTCTGCTTACGTCGGCTCTCTGCTCATAAGATAGTATTAGATAGTATTTTACTGATTCACTGCCTGTCAATGTATGTAATCAGTCCCTGGTCGACTGCATACTGGCAGTCTGGGTTCAGATTACATCTTTGCAGGGTTTCTGGTAAAAAGGCCACACCCATTCTGCTGCTGGCTCAGGAAAGGCACACGCAGTCACGCAAACACACACACCCACCCACCTTCCCACCCACACCCACACACATTCAGAGCAAGTGAAAAGGCTGACATTTAGATGTGGGTGTGTGTGTGTCACTACTTGTGTGTTTGTATGTTTCTGAATGCCATCGATGACATTATCCATGAGTGCACAACGTTGGATTATATAAACAGAAATCCATATTATGTGCGCGCCCGTGTGTGTGTGTGTCTCAAGGGGGGTTCTGTGTGGAATGAAGGACTTTCATGCATCCTTCATGAGGGCGTTGAGAAGGACAAGGGTGAAGCCTCATGAATATTCATCGGCGGAGGCCGGAGGTTGGGAAAAATTCTCAACCGCATATAGGTGCATTTTTATAGAGCCTCACGCCCCGTCCGGCGCTGTGTGTGTGTCGCGTTGGCGGTAGAGTCCCCCCCCCCTGTTGTCCACTTCTGCCCGCTACCTGCTCTCGCCGCGGCTCGTTTCACACACTCCAGCCCCCTCTGGTTTATGCGTTTCTTTATGCGCCGAGCAGCCTTAATGTCCCCTGCGTATCACGCCGAGTCACCGACTCAGCAGTCTGGGAACATTAGACGCTCCCTGGAGACAATCGCACCCTGCTGCTCCCAGCCAGCCGCCTCGCTAATAGACCCGTGTGTGTGTGCGTGTGTGTGTCCTACATCCCGTAGGTTTGATCATCGCAGTAGCACCACAGAATCCTTGTGATGGAGAGCAAGAGAGAGAGTGAGAGAGACAGCGTCAGAGACGGACAGAGAGAGAGGGAGACAGACACAGACACAGGGAGAGAGAGAGAGTGAGTGAGAGAGAGAGAGAGAGAGTGAGAGGGAGACAAAGACTGAGCAAGCCACTACACACATGCACTTAGAAGCCGATTCATTTTTAATGGCCGCTTCAGAGATGTATGTCATGGCCTCAGCTCTTTGAGGAAACAAGTGCATGTCTGTGGAGGTGCAGAAATAAAACAAAATAAAACATAGTATTTAGTGTGTGTGTGTGTGTGTGCGTGTGTGTTTCCTCTTGTAAGAGACAGGATTCTATAGCAATTCAGCCCCAGCTTTCGGCCCATCCGTGGGCTCCTTTCCATCACTATTTTGCCCGGATAAAACACCTTAAATTTGCCTCACCTCTTCATCCACCCCACCAGCCCTAAGCACTCGCCTGCCCGCCATCCACCCTACCCCCACCCCCAACCCCAGCCCCACCCACCTCCTCTTCCCTCCTCTGATCCCCACTGCAATTACAGCAACGCTCTGAGACAGGGGAAATGGGTTGCCTGGCAACAGGATGCGGCTGGACCAATAGCATCCTCCCAAATGAGTTGACTGTAATGTGTTTTAAACAGAACGACACACAGAGAGAGAGAGAGAGAGAGAGAGAGAGAGAGAGAGAGAGAGAGAGAGAGAGAGAGAGAGAGAGAGAGAGAGAGAGAGAGAGAGAGAGAGAGAGAGAGAGAGAGAGAGAGAGAGAGAGAGAGAGAGAGAGAGAGAGAGAGAGAGAGAGAGAGAGAGAGAGAGAGAGAGAGAGAGAGAGATATGGGGAGGTGAGGGAGAAAAACAGTAGAGGTAGAGATTCTTGACTGAAGTAGAATACACAGGCGGGATACCCAGGAGATCTACAGACTGAAGAATACCATGCGTACACACACGCACTCACTCACATGCACACGCACACAACAGGCCCATGAATCCCTGACGCTGCCAGCCAGAACCGAAATACAAGCAGCGCAATAGTTTATCCCTGCTGAATCAGGCAATACTGTCCATATCAAATGAAAAGGATTAAGTGAAATTAAAAAGGACAAGCCAATTATACAACAGCTAAAGAAACACGATGGAACCCTTGAACGTGAGCCGGCTCCATCTGTAACCAGAGCGCTTGCCATGAAATGCATGCATGTGCAGACGCGTACGCAGGCACTTTCAGGCCACTTTCTCGATGCACCTCGCTTCCCAGCCTGTTATGCAGCAGTACAGCAGTCCTTTGCCTGAAATCCTCCTCCTCCTCAATTGTGTCTCTATAGTCTCCATCTGAGGCCATTGCCGTAGTCCCATCTCCCTCCGGTCACACCCCGGCCAGCCCCTCCCTCCCCCCCCCCGCCCCCCCCCTACCCCCAGCTCCGGCCCCAGCCTGGGGGAGAGGGTAATGGGCGCCTGCCATGTCTGAATCAAGCAGGGCGTGATGACATCTCGCCCCTGCTCTGTAGTCATGGCAACGCCAGCCAGCCAAGAAAATGCCCCCTCCCCTCCTCTGCTCCCCCCCTCCCCCTATCTGATGCCCCTCCAGTGCCCTCTCTCCTCGTCTCCTCTGTCGGCATCTCATTCCCTTTGCCGTTCCACGTCATCTCTCTCCCCCTCTCTCTCTCTCGCCTGTTCTACCCTTACTTCTGTTCAAGCCTTACTTCTGCTCAAACCTTACTTTTGTTCAACCTTTATTCCTGATCATCCCCTACTTCTGTTCAACCTTTATTTCTGTTCAACCCCGTACTTCTAGTCTATTCTAACCATGTCTCTCTTCAGTAGCTGCGCAAGACACACCTAGATATTTTGTATGGGTGTGTGTGTGTGTGTGTGTGTGTGTGTTTCCCCTCTTGTCAGAGACGGTGATTCTGTAGCAATTCACTGCTTCTGTGCCTATCCGTGGGCTCCTTTCCATCACTATGTGGCCCTGATAAAACATCTTACATTTCTATTATTCTAATGCGGGCACACACCGTGACACACGTTTGGCGTAGAAACAAGCACACGCACGCACGCACGCACGCACGCACACACACCCCTTATGGAGTCGGGCTGGGAGATGGAGTTCACGATGGGGCACAGATGTTTGGTGTAGAAACAAGCACACACACACACACACACACACACACACACAAACACACACACACCTTTGGGAGTCGGGCTGGGAGACGGCGTTCACGATGGCCTCCACGGCGGTGTCAAAGAGCTCGGGGTCGGGCAGGGCGCTGAAGCAGTCGTGCACCAGGCTTTCGCTCTCGTTGAGCGGCACGTCCAGCATCACCCAGGACGACAGGCAGCGCAGCACGCGGGCCTTCACCGCCCCGGGGCTGTCCGCCCTGCGCAGGAGCTGCTGCAGCAGGGGGCACACGGACCCCCACTCGCGGCCCAGAGCGCCGCGCACCTTTACGGGGCGGAGCGGGAGAGAGACAGAGAGAGAGAGAGAGAGAGAGAAGAAGAATTACTCTTTTTAATCCCGTGAGGGAAATTTGGTCTCTGCATTTAACCCAATCGTGAATTAGTGGAAATACATTCAGAACACAGTGATGGTGAGGCACACAGGGAGGTGAAGCACACTAATCCCGAGGCAGTGAGCTGCCAGCAACAGTGGCGCTTGGGGAGCAGTGAGGGGTTAGGTGCCTTGCTCACAGGCACTTCAGCCGTTCGTACTGGTCGGGGTTCGAACCGGCAACCCTCCGGTTACAAGTCCGAAGCCCTAACCAGTAGGCCGCGGCTGCCCCTAAAGGGAGAGGGGGGAGGGGGGAGACGGCGTGAGACTGCATGGCGTGCATTGGTTGCCCCCCCCCCCCCCCCCCCGCTTCCCCCCATGGTTTTCCATGCCGGAGGGTGGGGGGGAGAAGCAGAGTGCATTTAAACAGAATTCCCGGGTTCTGTGTGGCTCACAACGTGGGGGGGGGGGAGAGGCGTTGTAGCTTTTTTTTTTCCAACCCCAAATATTCATGAAGCGACCAGCACACGCGAGAGAGACACAGTGTGCTCTGGAATACATGCTGGAAGGGGGCAACACATTCTCGTGAAGAGATGCACCGCTGAGAAGTGGTGAGTCGGCGCAGCTCCATCCACCGAAAACACAGCGTTTCGATTTCGCCGGGCGCCATTACAAATCACTCTCCACCGCGGCTGTCGAGAAAAAAACAAAAACAACCCCCCTCCCCCCCCCCCCCCCCCCAAAAGCAAAACACCCCGGCTGTGGCTCGACCAATCAGGGACCAGGGTGCGTGCGTGGGTGGGTGGGTGTGGGGCGGTGCCGTCGGAGGACTGTGTGTGTCTTTCTTTTTTTACGTAGTCGCAGGTCGTTCATCATAGGTCTTCGCTTGCACGCGGGGCGCAGAAGTGCGATTTGGCCTTTAGCGCTCCGCTTGCTAACGTTAGCGCTCGCGACAGATTTGTTTTGTTGTCGTCGTTGGTGTGTGCAGCCGGGTGTATTTGTCATCTGGCTGGACTACGCGGTTAAGGACATGGCATAATAAATAAATAAATAAATAAATAAATAAATAAAAAGAAGCCAGGACTGAAATGAAGAGCACTCGTTTTTTGCATTAAGATATTCTTCAGTTCTTTTTGAAAAAAAAAAAACGGTTTAAGAAGCGGAAAATTACACCATTTAATAACAACGTCAATAATAACACCATTAATAATGACAATGGCGCCGTTCACGGCGGGCGCACTCGGGTCAGAGAGACTCGGCGGCTTAAATCAATCGGTCCGGGTACAGAGCATTCATTTCGAACAACACGCCATTTAGCCGCGTTTCACGCTGCGGGTCGCGCTGACACGAGGAGACAATGAGGAGGATTACGCTTCCGACACACACACACTCACACACAGGGCGGTCAGTGAGATAATGACGCCCGCTTCAGCTTCCCCTCTCATGCAATATGCTTCCGTTTGTGTGCTTTTTCATGACATGAAAAGCATTCCCAGTACCACCAGTACCAGTGGTTGACGGGCCCCGTCACGCGACACAACACCCCCGTCGATAAAGTGCGTCCCTACATCCCCGTCATCCACCACGCGCCTCGCCTCACGGTAGGTGACTGACGTCGGACGCGATTCGGGTAGTAACGCGCCCCCCGTTTTGAGATCGTTTCCGCCCCCACCCTACCTCGCCCACCTTCTACAGAGGCACCATCGAGAGCCTCCTGACCAGCTGCATCACTGTGTGGTACGGTGCCTGCACCGTGTCCTGCCGCAAGACACTGCAGCGCATAGTGAGAGCAGCTGAGAGGATCATCGGTGTCTCTCTCCCCCCATTTTGGACATTTACAACACCCGCCTCACCGGCAAAACCATCAGGATTGCTGGTGACCCCACCCACCCATCCCACAGTATCTTCAGTTTTCTGCCGTCGGGGAGGAGGCTGCGGAGTCTGCGGGCCAGAACCAGCAGGCTCAAGGACAGCTTCTTTCACCAGTTCTGTTCGGAGGCTCAACTCCCTCCCTGTTCTGCCCCTGCCCCCCCCCCCCCCCCCCCCCCCTCCTCTGCCCCCCTGCCACAGACTCTTAACCCTGCAGCCACCTCGGACCATTGCCCTCCCGCCACCACTCACAAATTCTCATCCTGACTGACACTTTAAAATTGTCCTTTGACTTTAAATAATTTTGCACTATTTTTTGCACTATTCAATTTTCCATTTTTCTACGCACTACCTCACTTTTTCACTTTTACGTACTTTTCTGTGTTTCTGTGTTTTTGTCTGTACGGTGTCCGTATGTCTGTCCATTGTTTATTTTGCACCGCAGGTCTGAGAGGACTGCAATTTCATCTGTGCTATATGCCTGCCATGTAGCACATTTGACAATAAAGATACTTGAACTTGAACTTGAACTACCTGTCCCTTGCGGTATTGCGGCAGCCGGCTGGTGTGGAACTCCTCGGGCAGCACGGTGAGCAGCTCCAGCAGCGCCAGGCAGCGGGCCCGCCCGTCCACCCCGCCGCCCTCCTCCTGAACACGCGCACCATCTCGGCCACGGCGCCGGGCCACGCCTCCGGCATGGTGTTGAGCGCCAGCGAGGCCAGCGCCACGCACAGCCGGGTGAGCACCATCTTGGAGCCCGAGGAGAAGCAGGCGATCTGGGAGAACAGCTGGCTCTTCAGGGACTCGTACTGGTCGGTGGGGATGTCGGACCAGTAGCGGGAGATCTTGGTGTGGAGGGCGCTCGCCCCGAAGTACTGGATCTCGGGGACCTGGGAGGACCAGGACGTGTCGGGGAGTACAGAATTAAAAGGTACACTTAAAAAAAAAAAAAAGGGGGAACGTATGTTTGGTCGTGCGTACATGTGATTGCTGTGCATGTGTTGCTTGTGTGGGGGGTGTGTGTGTGTGTTAACGTGTGTGTGATTGTGCGTGTGCGCATGCGTGAGACATACCTTATCCGGGCTGAGCAGGGCCCAGCAGAACTGCCAGGCCTGCGGGGAGACCTGGGCCTGCATCAGCCATTTCTGTGCCAGGTTTTTGTTCTCTATGTTGGGGTCGTAGTATAACTGGTGGAGCGCCTGAACATTTGGAAAAGAAAAACAGATGGGTTTTTTTTTTTCCAGCTCCCTTTGGTCTATGGTTACAAACCTAGAGGGGACGTGTGTGTGTGTGTGTGCGTGCGCGGGCGGGAAGTAATGTCAAAATAAGTACCAGTTACCAATACAAAAATACCAGTCCGAAAGAAGTAAACAGCACAAAATATTATTCTAATTGAATTCTGATCCACAGAGTTCGTTTAATCATCCTTGGTTGTCTAGAGCAGCAGGACCAGACCGTTTAAACTGTGGGCCCACAGTCAGGGAAAGCAGCCTCATGCCCGCCATACTCAGTCAATACACATGACCATGGCAGACAGAGAGGTCTACGACTGGAGAGGCTGCATGTCTGTGGACTATTGGAAGGGACAGTGGCGGCGGAATTGATGAGTACAGGCCGCCGGGAAACAGACGAGCCGAGAGAGAAAGAGAGCAAGAGCACGAGAGAGCGAGAGAGCGAGAGAGAGAGAAATCACTCTTCTGTCATGGCTGGATTCGAGATGCTAATTATAGATGTTTCCTCCTCAATCTCTTTGCTCTCCCATACTCTCTCTCTGCCTTCACATCCCATGTCTCTTCGGCTCAAGCCTCTCACATCACTCACTGATGTGCGTTTTTGAAAGACGTATCGGCACTCTGCTTCTTTGTCTCATCTACACATCTATTTTCCATTTCGCTTTGCCTATTGTACAGATGAACATGTCACGAATGCTCCATCTCTGCTCCATAAACGCCCCACTCAATGGCTCCAAGGGCTCAGTTTACAGTTGGTTCGTTCCCCCCATGAAATCCGTCCATTGTGTGAATTCCTGTGAATTCCTCTAAGGAGGTGTTTCACATAGCCTCGTGTTTTCTTTCTGAGCACCTGACACGGCGATTCTCGCCACCTCTTAGGTCCTTAATCTCTGTTGACACCTTTAGCTGGCAGACCGACCAGCCAACCGGGCGAGACTAATTCTAGGGCGGGACTACACTCGATATGACCGGCGTCCATCCTCATTCAGAAGGTGTTGCATGGTCGTGAAAACGAAATGCGACCGTCCGCCCTGACCTTCCCGCCGAACGAGATATGACCTTGAAGCTCTCGTGATGAGAAAAGCCTCAACCGCCCAATTCCTCTTTCTTTGTCGCTCAATGTTAACAAACATCCCAAATCCATTCTTTTGATACCCGACGGCGTGTCGACCCAGCGCTCCCTCTCGGACACCCGTATCATGGCGACACGCACGTCGATAGCCCTCAGCTCCTGACTGACGCAGTGACGAAACGGCAACGAGCGCAGAACCGCGTTCCGACGGGCGGCCGGGTGGGTGGGTGGGTGGGTGGGTGGGGTCGGGGTAGTTCCATCATGGCCGCCGCCGCCGCCACTGCCACCACCCTGCTGCCATTAGGCGCTTGTGCGTTTCCGTACGAGCCACGGCCGACTCTCGTCGGGGCTCTCTGCCTCAGGAGCCGATTGTGTTTGCAGAGGCAGCGCAGCCGTGTGTCCCGGGGGGCGCGCAGACAGACGGCCGCGCAGACAGACGGCCGCGAGGCCACCGCCCGTGTCTGCCCTGCTCACACGCGCAAAAAAAAAAAAAAAAAAAAGTTAAATCGAGAATATGTTCGCTTTCTTCTACCGAGAGCGGCGTCATGGCAACGACACTCGCCTGAGGGAAAAAAAAAAAAAAAAGAAGTAGTTTTTTTTTTTTACCCAGCCCGTCGGCAGGTCGTTATAACCCAATAGCGCTTAAGGCTGGGCCCGAGATTAGGACGGAGATGGAAGAGCAGAGGAGTGCGGGTCGTTCATCGAGTCACCGCTCGGATCACATTCTGCGCGTCAAACCTGTGATCATTGGCTTCAAAGGGGACCGGTAGATCATTACTGCAGCGCATTGTCATCCCCACCCACACCCCATCACGCGGGATCCGTCAGAGTTCATGTTTGCTTTGGTTTATCCTCGCTGGGACTAATAATAAAGCACGGGGAGATAAAAATGTCCACGTGTAGTCATTTAGAGGAAATAGCACAGGTTTTGGCCTCAAGATTCCTTTCCCCTCAAGGCTCATTCGTTTACGTTAAGGTCTGGTTTTTCGAGAGGCAAAAAATAGACTCAAATCAAAAATGTGCAACACATTGCGTTGCGCGCGCGCACACACACACACACACACACACACACACACACACACACACACACACACACACACACACACACACACACACACACACACACACACACACACACACACACACACACACACACACACACACACACACACACACACACACACTCAACTGGCGAGTCTCCACGGCTGGGAACCAATTCACCTGCTTACAACCCGCGCGAGGCTCGCTTGAGGCAGTAATGGTCCACGGTCAGCATCAATCCCTCTCCACACCCTTTTTACACGACACAGGAGAGCAAAGGGGGAGGGTACGGGGTGGCAGGGGGACGCTATAGGTATACAACAGCATCCCTCTCTTCGCCCCCCCCCCCCCCCCCCCCCCCCCTCCATACCGGCCTCTCTGCTCCGAAGCAGATTCACCATCTGCTTCTCTCACATCACAGTGTAGTAGGCTGCCACGCACCAGGCGCTCGGAGCCTCGGAGGACCAAAATAACTTGTCTAGCCTGTGAGCTGTGCAAACACGGCGAGGCAATTAACAAAAACATTTCAAAAAATGGTCGGAGGACTACCTGTCAAGAGTGGGTGAGAGGCGGAGGCAAACAAATTAATATTCTGGCGTCGTCACCGACGCGCAGCGTGACAGACAACAGTCGACCTGTGATAGACTATAATATATTATGGCAAAATATTATCGTACCAAATATCAAATATGCAGAACGCACTCTGGAAAGCGTACTTTCCACCAGGCCGGTATACATGGAGGTATATTATGTACATACGTATGTATGAGCACAGCAGGTGATGGCAAACGGCTGCGATTCCCTGGGGCCATGTGTTGACCACAGCTAATGCTCAATGTCAGCCTCCTAATGAGAGGTCAGCCCCTGGTTCTGGCTGTCCTATAGGGGCATCACCAGGGTGGTGGTGGTGGGTGGGGGGGTGGGGAGACATACAAGCCCTGTTCTCTCTCTGTATACTGTAGGAGGGGAGATCTGCTCTAATGAAGGACCTCTGAGAGCTACATAAGAGTGTGTGTGTGTGTGTGTGTGTGTGTGCAGGCGGCAGAAGACAGAAGCTAAAAGGAACACCCTGTTGCCAAGGGTGACACATTCTGAGATTTTTGTCGGAACCGAGTTGCAAGCGACTCAAACTGTTTCAACAGCCTGCAAAGAACTGTTTGAGCAGTTCGTATCAAACAGTCAGCTATAGAACCGTTTCGACAGCAGGTATAGAAAAGTTGAAACAGTCGTTAAGAGCTTGGAATTAAAAGATGCACGTTTTTTTTTTCTCCAAGTTGCCCTGACGACTGATTTCTTACTGCCACCTGATCAATAGACATGATCACCCACAGCCTCCCACTCTTTTAGTCTCTACGAAAATCAATAGGACGACAAAGCTGGGAAACATGCTGCGTTTGCAAGCCTTACAGTGAGAGGCTATTTCTCCCCTCTCTTTTTACCCCGCAAGGGTCTTCTAACCTTTCATTCATGGATTCATTTATTCATATTGGATGGCAATACTTCATTGCAGGTCGATTGGCGTGGTCAGTACAGAATTACATGTTAACGTTTGGTGGTGGTGACGACATGGACCCTTCTTTCTCCGCTTGGTATTCTACGACTGCAGCAGCAGCACCATCTACTCTGTGTCCAAAATCCCCACATGGGTACAGCACCTATATTTCATCGAGGTTTCGCAACAACACATCTACTGTCCTGCACCAGTGGAAAAGCAGCATGTAAATCGTGGTCCGCTGTGGGTCATCCTGGGTGTACTTTCCCCAATCACTATAAATGCTACAGACGGTGCAGTATAAAACACAATGTAGTATTGTATGGAGACAATACTAAGTCCAAACAAAGAGCTTTGTTTGACTTGAACAGCAACCCAGAGCCAGGGGCACATCAGATCCAGCACCACAACCACACAACGTGTCTACATGTGTTCCCTGAGATCTCTGTGTGTGCCACCATGTGGGGCCCGGCTGCACAGTACATTTACAGAATTTCCATGGAAAGTGCCATTCGAAAAACAAGAATATTTATCCCCCCCCCATCACCACCACCACCACCACCACCATCAGCCAACGGATGAGAAGTGCATTTTGTCCGTGTTACGATGCAGCCTCACATCTCGAGTTGTTTTGACTGTTGCGTGTGGCACACCTTCCTGCTACCCACTAGCCGTCAAGTGGCGACGAGAACAAAACAATAAGACGTGATGCTAAGACTCCCAGACTCGTTCAGACCCCGCTGCAGCCGGTTAAGGCTTTTTTTCTTACTAGCCTTCAGTCTCTAAAAGGTTAAGCACCGGCGTGCTATGATGAACAGCTTCCCGGACAAACTGCGTCACAGACTCCCAAGTGCTTTCTGAAGGAGCTTTACATCATCCGTAATGTACATTAAAGGCCTTTGTTGATTATTTTTGAAACACCATCCATTTTCTGTTTAGCCGAACGAACATTAATTAACACCAGTCCAGTTGTTTTGACGATTGAGATCAAATCAAATGGAGATCAAACGCTAACTTGTTAACAGGTGTTGGTTCAATGACACTATCTGTCTGCTTATGAAATGAATTCTGATTAATTTCAGACTATCTGATGTAAGGACAGGACTTCAGCACTCAACAAAGGAATCATGCCTGACTTCTTAATCAATGCAATAGCCGATTCATTGTGTTGCTGTGTAGGCACATACATATTAATCTTAACACCAGCTCCCAATTTTCTTAATATAAACTGCGATAATGAAGTTAGAGAAATGAGGGGGGAAAAGGAGACTGTTACAGAGCAAAAAGCCCCTGAAGACACCATTCAAGTCAGTAATAGAGATGGGATTAGACAAGTCTCTTGTACATACAGAACCTCATTTTATGTGTTTTGCTTCTCGATTTCTTAATTTGCTCAGAAGGAATCACAAAACAGGATTTACAGATAACGTAATTTAAAAGTCTACCATGAGGGTGAATGTGTTTAATTATAAGATTGTGGAGAATATTGATTGACAGCTGGAGAAAAGTACTGTCTGATCCTCAGTTAAACACATATTTTTGAATTGCCTGATATAAATCGAACAAAATTGAGATGATCAAAGCAATTGACATTGACATTTTATATATATATATATATATATATATATATATATATTCCTGGAGTTTTATACTCTATAGCTGTTATGCTAGCAATGACTGTATTTACCGTCACAGCGAGTTCAATACAAACAGCCCACATCTCCGACTTGTATTTACAACGGAATGAGGAACAACAGGGCAAAAGCCAAACACGTTGTATTCCATTCTCCTTCCAAGACCTTTCAAGCTTTTAATTCCGTTGCACCCGAACTATCCCTCTCATCAAATCGGCTGTGCTCCTCCGCAGAAACACCTCTACTCGCCCCATCCCCCTGTTGTCTTTCCTCCTCCCCCCCCTTCGGCAACAGACAGTGGCCACCCAGCAACAAGGAGATTCATCACAGCAACCTGGCAGCCACACCAGCGACAGCCGAGGGCGGCACGGCGCACGCTCGCCCGTGTACATTGCGCACCTATTTAGTCAGTCACAAGTTGGTTGGCAGCGCAAACCAATCAAACCAAGCAGACCCTTTATTAGAAACGTAAAGGGGAACGAGTCAATGGGTTGGATGTGGCTTTTCATATGCCATCTTTGGCTTTGTCATCACTCCCTCTACTTAATCGGCACCCACTTGGAATTATTAATATAATTCTACTATGACTGGCCCTTGGTGGTGATGATGATGATGATGATGACGATGATGATGGTGATGATGATGATGATGACGACCGCACTGCTATGATGACAAACGCAATAAATCCTGTTTAAATTTCAATCATTGCATGACGACGGACACATAGACGTTCACAATATTACAACATAACATGAATTGCTATGCTGATGAGTCATTCCCGATACAAAAGACCGAGACCGAAACCGAAACACCAACCTTCTCCACGTTCTCCACAGTGAATTCCAGGGTGTCCGGTGTGGTCGCGATCCTCCCTGAGGTCTCCATATCTCCGTGGACGCGGAGCTGTCAAAGGGATTCAAGAACACAGCGGTTTAGGAGCCACGAAGCGCCATGTGTGTGTTTCCCTGACCGTATCGTATCCCGAACACATGTGTGTTATAAATACAGAGGGATACGCCTGTTGGGGATTAATATAACTGAAGGGACTCCACGACACTACAACAAGCTAACCGGCAGGCTAGCATTAGCGGAGCACCCACACCGTTGACAAGCGCCTGCTACTGCTAACATGCTAATGCACACTAGCTAGCGGTGCATGAGACGTTAACCAAGCGGGAACTACAGCCGACAAGACAGCGGTGTCGTTATTCTTTGTGGACCTAAACTACAGTCATGCAATGAAAAAATAGTCCCTATGACGCATTTGTAAGCCCACTAGAAAGCTAACATTTGGTCACCTCTCTTCTGCGACGATACGGGACGATGCTGCCAGCGCTGGTCGACGTTCAGCCTCTGCGCCGTCAGAGACCTGGTTGCGTCTGGCCAATCAGATGGCTCGTGTCGCTCCTCCAATTGCACGGGGCTGCATCTCTTGGCGAGGCAGTGAGTCAACACCATCATTTTCGATACCTAATGTATTCGATCTGTAGTGCGCAATCTCACACATATAACAGCAAAACTTTAAAAGGAAGGTACGATTTCAGATCTTGTCAGATAAATGTTGACTGACTTTGACATTGACTGCTCTGCTCTTCACTACTTTTCTATGTAAGACACTAAACACTACATTTTCCCTATAATAACCTATATTCTTGTCTGATTAAAGTTTAAATATCCTGGTGTCATGTACCAATTGATATTGCAGCTAATGTCCTCAGTAATCAAGTCAATAGGCCTATGCACAAATGTTAAAGGGGTGCCTTTTCTTTAAGTTTGGTCAACAGCGTCTCCATGTGGCTGAATATAAACATTACACAGCAGCAACACGCACTCTCATTTTATGTAGCCCTTCATATGTGACATGATGTAATCGACTGAAAGTCAAATCAAGCACCCTGAACATACTTAAGAATCCTAGCCGTGTTCCTATTTTAACTGTTTAAAAACTTTTTTAAAAACTGGTTTCCCGAGCAGATAGGTTGGCTTACTACATTCAATCGATCATTAATAAACGCCATTTCGTTTTATAATACACAGGGCCATTGATTCCATTCATTAAGTCCGTTTGCATGAAATAAGAACACATCATTAGCGAACACATAATCCGACTACAAAAACGACTGCAAAGTATTTTAAGTCATGTCATGCGCGCAGGCGCGTCGTTAGACCTGGGCATTCAGTGTTACACAGCCCCGGATCTCTGTGCCGTCAAATAAATAAATAAAAAAAACCACCATAATAATGATGAAAATCAGTGGCGAAGCTAAACCTTTTATGGTGTAGCTTGCCTTTGCCCACCCCATCGTTTCGTCCTCAACCCCCCCCCCCCCCCCCCCCCCCCACTTGGCCCCATCAAAAGTCAGAAACTAGAATCGCCCCCTGACTTCTGGGATGCCCCAGATGTTTTCAATTGCCGACGGCCCTAACCATAGACATCCTATTAGGTAGACGCAACATTGGCTGCTGCCAAACGAGAAATTCGGCCGCCATATTGGAGTGGGGATCAGGAGCCGCGAGCAGCATTGACAGCAATAGTTGACAGGTAGCGTCTACAGAAGAAAACAAGGATGCCGGGCTGGTGTTCAGCGTATTCCTGCTCAAATGAGCGGAGCGTCGAAAATAGGAATCGGGGGATTACTTTTCACAAGTAAGATTGAACACTAACGCACTATTGGTTGTATTATATTACCACAGAGTTGAGAAGGAGTACTGAAATCGTAGCCAGCTAGGCTAACAAACAAGAGTATGACCGTAATAGAATTGCTTGTCAATTAAATGAATGAAGTGAAGAAATGACATACTTGAACAACATAAAGTTGAAATAGATGTTGAAGATAAAGATTGTAAAAGCCAAGGGGGGGGGGGGCTATACATTATAGCTAGTATAGCCTATAGTATAATCTTTCCTATGGTGGCATCATGCCTTCAGTGTGCATATTGTATCTCCCTCTGTCTCTCTCTCAACTCTCCTTCTTACCTCTTCTCTCTGTCATGTCGTTCAACTCCCTCTCTCACCTCTTCTCTCTGTCATGTCGTTCAACTCCCTCTTCTTCCTCTCTCTCTCTCTCTCGACTCTCCCTCTCTTGCCCTTTCTCTCTATAGTGTAACACTCTGTAGTACCATTGATACACTTATTAATACTAACCATCATGAAACTTATAGCACGCCTAACCCACTCTATATATCTCTCTCTTCCCACTTACCTCACTTGTGAGGTAAACATTACCAGTCATCAGCCATCCTTGTATTTGGTCCTCATCGCACCTGAAGTCCCATCCTATGACTCCCTACCATCACCTGTTGCTGTCCCCTTGACCGGATTCCTGGCCTGCGCTACCTAGCGATCCACTACTGCCCTATGACAATTCCCAATAGCTATGACAAGTCATCCTACACTGGACTATTTGAACTTTCTGACACTAAATGGGATTCATGCATTATCATACTGGTTATGTAACCATCCTACATCTTTGTTACATACACCCCAGGTGGCTCTAGGCACCATGTTCTATTCTCTACACCTAACTAAGCCATTCATTTATCATGTATACAAACCTTACTGCCCTGTAACTGACCCTAGGCAGATGGGTCAGGCCCTTGAGTCGTAGATCTGCATGAGGTTTCTTCCTATATGTATCTCCAATTATAGGGAGTTTTTCCTCGCCCTGTTACATATGGGCTCTCTCTGAATGTTCAACACTGTCAAGCGCCATGAGTCGTGTAATGTTTTGATGCTCTATAAATTGAATTGAATTGAATTTTAACTTGTGTATAATTCCCATAAACAAAGCAAATAAATTAAGTGAAAACTTAGTTCTCCAGCCCCATTCGTCTTTGTAAGGAAATGTTCTATTTTGTCAGAATGCACCAGAATGCTTCATTTTTATGTGAAAATCACAAATAATCTTCTGAGGGAGGATGACCCCAGACCCCCCTGCGGGGGTTTGGTTTTCAAGCTTTCAGCCCCACCCAAAATTCACCAGATGCCACTGATTATGATGCATTCTCATTTTAGGCAAAGTATAAGACAATACTTTCTTAACAGTATAATTGTAACCTGAATAAGTCGTTCAAGTAACAATATTCAAATACTAACATTGTTGGGTAAGACAGAACTTGGTTTTATTCTGAATCCATTGAAACAGATTGGTGGTTTTAGCTGATATGAAAACGTTCAGGTGTTTATATAGGTTATGTTTATTAAGTAGCCTATTTGGCAGATGCTTTTATCCAAAGCGACATTCATAAAAAAAATACATATAAAACAATCACTGTAAACATAATAATTTATGTTGTTAATACAAAATATCAATACAAATGTCAAGACAGAATAAACTCTTTGCTGCTGCAGAAACAGTCAAGAGATACAGTCTATAGGTCCCTAAGATATAGATATCTAATGTATTAATACATTGTTCATGTATGATATACGTAGCCTATATTAACCTAATTATATTGTTTCTTCAACTTAAACATAGCTGACCCATTTTTTCCCCCCTTCTCGGGGATTATGTTCCCAGTTTTGATCTCGGACGTCTGGTCACTTATAGCATATAATAATATTCTATTACTGTTAAGCCAACTATTAATAATAGAACACGCCAAAACATGTGTCCTTTATCATAGCTACACGTATTACAAAAAACCGAGTGAAAATCAATGGTATTCAGTTAGGTAAGATTAATTAAATGCGCTGACAGTTCATTTCTCCTGTCAAATGAATTACACTGAGGGGGGCGGATCACCACTCCAAGATGGCGGCCCCGCGTCTCGTCAGCCCAGTGGGCAGTAGCGCTCAATGTTGCGTCTATGAGATAGGATGTCTATGGCCCTAACTGCCTGTGTGGACTGTGCGCGTCATAGTGCTCGACTGAGAACTGACGAACACGAATGAGTCAGCGTCGTCGTTCGCCGAGGGTCGGTAACACGTGGCACTGCTTTTAAGAGGCAGGGCAGAGCGGCGGAGTTCATTCCGACAGGGCCACGCATCAATAGGCTAGAGATCCGCCGTTTGCAGTGTTTGCACTGTGTACAGTAAGGGATTATTGACTTGCCGAGCGCCTCCAACGGAGATGAGCAAAAGAAAAGCGCTGCGGGTCAGCAATTGCTGGGTTTCTTCTTCGCTCTCTAATCTAACGTCAAAGATGGACTTTTTGCTAAATGTCGCGTTTTGGGCACTTTTGCTCGTTCACGTGGACTCTTCGCTGGGTGGTAAGGTCGTTTATTCTCAACGTTGCGTTTTGGTTTGTGTAGTTTGGATATAGTCTCTGGGTAGTAGGTATAGTCGCTGTTTGTAGTAGGATGCCAATAAAGTGTCATTACACACCCGTGCGGATCTTACCTCCCCTAAATGTTACTAGGCCTATACGTTTTATCAATAGGATAGTAGGCCTATACAAATTAAGTATGCATTGCTTTTTGATGTGCGCGAATAGTTTTGTTATTATGCTGATAACTCGAGCGTGTGTGCGTGTGTGCGTGTGTGCGTGTGTGTGTGTGTGTGTGTGTGTGACTCTGAAGTGCGCTAAAGATTGTGCAATTGTGTACATGTATCACCTTATCAGGGATCCAACCGTGACTTCTTTAATTTCTAACACTTAAAAAAAAACACAGCTCGCTTTTGCGTTTTTCTCATTCTGTTTCAGGACAAAAGTATATCTCATGATTTCATTATAAATGCTTCTGAAACGAAATGGGTTCGAAATTCGAAACTCTGCTCTACTACCGCCTAGCTGTATGTTTTAACCCGAATGGGTTTTTTGTTTTCACCCGTTTTCACTTTTCAACACTTGACCTAATTCTCTTTTCTGTTAAAGAGGCCATGGAAACCATTGGCATCATATTCGCCCCTTAAACTGAAGATCAAATGAGTGGAAAAAGATTGTGTCGAAGATGATATGCCACTGAGATTAACAATAGAGTCTCATTTAGCTTTTTGTGGCAACTTGTGTGGCTTCCTTATTGGCATGAGGTTAAAATAACTTTATCTATAATAAGTAGATGCGGATTAGACTTAATAATTATTTCTACAGTGGCGGAGGGTTTTGCTGATACAAATTTCCAAAGTAGGCTAGATTAGGCCTATGTGAACAGTAGTCCAAAAAAGAAACCGTGTTCGGAAAAGAGGATGCAACAGGAATCATAATTGGCTAAGCACATGAAAGAATGTAGAAGGGCAGACAAAGGGAATAGGAACGTGAAATAAACAGACATGAAAAGGCCGAGGCCAGCACGGCGCTGCGTTACTTCAACGTGACCTTTTGCATTTACTGTTGGTGGCGCATCGAACAAATCAGTTGCAGCTCGCTTTTATCTCATAGTGTGGCATTAAAAAGGGATCACCGCAGCCACGAGGCAGTCTTATTAGAGTGTTTGAATTATTTAGACAATGAGAGTGGTTGCTGGCATGCCCCTACTGTGTTGAAGAAGTACTCAGGTACTCAGCTCAACTTTGACTGCCAGGGTCAAGGAGTGAACCGCAGCCATTTCCCCAATAACTGCGTGCATGGTTTTGCGCAATGTTTGGGGTAGTGTGCTTACGAGAAACAGTGACACCTTTTATAAATCTTCCTCTTCGTGGAACACAAACATATACACTCTCTTACTCACCCGGTCTTCCTCTTTGCCATATATATACACACACATCATTGCTTGTATACACACACACACACACACACACACACACACACACACACACAAAAACACTACATAAATATATGGAACAAGGCCAATATTGTACAGCCATCTTTCTATTTCTGTTTTTCTATGCTGTGTGTTCTATTTTCTTGAGGTCCAGACAAGAATCCCAGTGTTTGCCTGTGGTTGAGTGTGTATGAGTGAGAGATGGAGAGAGAGAGAGAGACAGAGAGAGAGAGAGAGAAAGAGAGAGAGAGAGAATGTGTGTGTGTGTCTGTTAGAGAGAAAGAGGAGGATGGAGAGAAATAGAGCGATTAAACGATGGGCCTGAGTGATTACAGACATAATGAGAGGCACCACAGAACTGTGTTACTGGCTGATAATCACATTACAGTACATTACATCAGTGTTCTGGTCTTCATCAAAGAGTGGTCCGAGGAACAGATAAAGTGGATGCAAATGCAGTGGCTGTTGAAATATAATCTGGGTGTATCTTGGAGAGAGACTGAGCGAGCTATATTCATGTCTCACAAATCAAACTTACAATAAACATCAAAAGAGTAATGGCTGACTACCTCAAATCTAGGTGAACGAGGCCTTTCGCTTTCTTTGGCTTCGTATTTATTCCGACCCACCGTGATGCTGGATGTGGTGTTGAAAACGTTATCTATCTATTGGGAGCATTCATTCCTGAGAATATCTCTGTAACGAAACAGGAAACAAGGCAGGTTTGGATTCCCGGCCTGGTCTCTGCATGCAAATTACATAGAGATAACAGGGGTGTGAGATTAATATTCAGTTAATGTTATGAAGGCCTAATATGGAATTGATGATTCATACACGTACTTGTTGTTAACCTGCATAATTGTGCAGCTTCCTGCTGTTTTTGTCATGCAGCTGTTTTTGTCATGCACTCAGATCGGTTTTGTGTCTTTCAAAGGGAATTTGAGTATGAAATTACAGACATGAGAACATTGAGCAAAAAGTTCATAATCAAGAGTTTCCTAGACTTAAAATAGTATAAAAATAAAAAAAGAAAAGAAAAAGGAAGGGCCATGGAGTCTTTCACAGTTGTTTTTAAAAGTAATTTCAATTCCAGCAACAAATGCAGACTCACCTTTTTTTTCCATTTTGAAATGGATCTTCACATCATTGTTTTCATTCCCACCAGGGAAGGGTCTGTCCTTGGTGGATCATCCAGCTCTTCCGGACGTTAATGGAGGAACCCCAGAGTTCCCTGGCACTAGTTCAGTTGGCAGTAGCTCAGTGGGTAGAGCGGGTCGTCCGGCAACCAAAGGGTCGGTGGTTCGATTCCCTCCTCCAGCTGTGCATGTCGAAGTGTCCTTGGGGAAGACACTTAACCCCAACTTGCTCCCCGGGCGCTGACCACGGCTGCCCACTGCTCCTATGTAACATAGGATGGGTCAAATGCAGAGAACCGAGCCCCTCCACCCCCTCCCCTTAGGGGCAGCCGCGGCCTACTGGTTAGGGCTTCGGATTTGTAACCTGGAGGGTGGCCGGTACGAACCCCCACCAGTGCGAACGGCTGAAGTGCCCTCGAGCAAGGCACATAACCCCTCACTGCTCCCCGAGCGCCGCTGTTGCAGGCAGCTCACTGCATCGGGTTTAAGTGTGTGCTTCACCTCACTGTGTGCTTCACCATCACTGTGTTCTGAGTGTGTCACTAATTCACGATTGGGTTAAATGCAGAAGACCAAATTTCCCTCACGGAAACTTCTTCTTCTTCACTGTGCTAGATACAAACCAGGGTAACACAAACGGCTCAACTCAGAGTGCAGCAGCGCCCGCCGTCGTGGGACTAAGCAAAACGATCCTACCCAAAGAGGAAACAAACACAGGCAATGGCTATGATCATTTCATTTGAAATTACATATTAATAGTAACAGTAAAGTTGTTGTAATTGCAATGAAGATGAACCAAGCAGGGAGATTGTTTTGTTAGGGGAAACAAGGATTATAGATATGGCAACATTGCAAATCACCTTCTTTTCACTTTTGAGTTTCCTGAGTTTGAGGCTCAGCTCAGTCAGTTCTACTTCCTGCTTTCAGCCCACGTTTCTGTCATTTCCAGCGAACCTTGTGAGATGATGGCAACCGACAAACGATAAACAATGTCGGCAGTTGATAGTGGATTTTATACTTTCTTGTACTTACTTTTTAACTTACTACTTATTTCCGGTCCTTGATTGTGATTGGTTCAAATCCATCATAAAATACTCTATAACACACACTTCAATTCGCATTTATTATTTATTTTTGCATTAACGCACCACCAATCTTGAAGTATGCTAGCCTGTGTTGCTTGGCAACTATATTTTGCCGGATAACCAGATGTCAGTTGAACTGTTGCACAAGAATCTTGAAGGGACTACATAGGATGTGACACGCATAAATCACTTGAAATTGCCAATATCATGAACAGGTTCTAATTGAACTTGAAAAAAAAGAGACCTTCCCTGACTCTTTCTATTATATTTGAACCAGGTCAGTTTTGCTGGGGGAAAGGAATGAAGCTCTATACACTAGAGCTGTGCTCTCGTATATACCAGAGAGCTAGCTGTAGCCAGTCTGTGTTATTGTGTGGTTAGCTGCCGAGAAATGAGCCCATCAACAAGCAGGCAAGCGGCTACCGCCACAACAAGCAGTCCACCCACAGAGAGTGGGGGATGCAGTTCACTTTTGGCCAAAGGGGTCAGTCGTGGGTCTCTCCCACTCGCTGCCCTACTGTTTACTTTACTGTGAAACAGGTTTGGGCTTGTGTGGCAACATTGAAGAAGTAAATCTACTCACTTACTCACTTTCTCACACAGGAATACACACATCAGTCATGTTTCACAATCACCCAAAATCACCAGTGATATCTAGTTTCCAATATGTATCTAAGTGATAAGATGTCCTGTTTAAAGACCTGAGGGGAAGTGCAGCTGTGGAAAACACAAGATTGCATCCCTGTCCTATTGTTCAGGTCTCTTCCCACTGGCTGAGGACATGGAGATATTTCATAGGAAGCCCAGCATGGCTGCTCAGGAAGCTGTAAGCTATATTTAACAAAGTTATTATCCCGACCTGTACATAACACAGTCACACAGTCACAAAGGAAAGGTTTCAAAAGTTTTGTCTCCTTCACTCTCTCCTCCTCCTCCACCTCCTCCTCCTCCTGTCTTCTTAATCCCTCCCTATCCTTTTCTCTTCATATCACTCTCTCCTATAATTACACACACACGGCTAGATGGAATAACACAAAGGCATACATAGTAAGTATGCAAAACAGAGATTAGATTTGGTCCAATTTGAATCAAGCCATTTATTACATTTTACAGACAAAATTACAATCGGCTTATTGGAAAGAGTGTCAAGATTATTGGAACGATTGACAATTCTGCTGATGATTAGTTGCGCTCTAAAGTAAGAGTTAATTTACCGAGGCGCAGGGTACCTTCAAACATCGGCATGGCACGGAACGCCAGGCTGTTGAGGAGAGGAACACAATAATCAAATGCGGTGTGACTTTTTGAGCAGGGGTGAGAAAGGTGGCGAGTTAATGCAACATTCTGTGATGTCTTGTGTTGCTTTAAAATGTTGAATCCTTTAATTTTGAGGTGCATAGCTTATGCGTTCATTGTTTTGTCTTGGGTACATGGGTTATGTTGCTGTTACATTACTCACCCTGTTTCTTTGTTATTTGAAAATGAATTCTAAATGCAAATGTATGATGTACACTGATGTACACTAAAACTCTGACACAAATAGTATTATAATTGTAGTATTATTATTAATATGCTGTATACATCTGTCCCCATATCTCCCCTTTGTGTTGCTCTCTCCCATTCTCTCCTTTCTCACCTCACACTCAGCAGCCCCCACTGAATCTACTGTACACGTCTCCTTCACCCCATCCACCAGCACCACCTCCACAAGCACCACCTCCACAAGCACCACCTCCACAAGCACCACCTCCACAAGCACCACCTCCACAAGCACCACCTCCACAGGCACCAACTCCACAGGCACCACCTCCAGCAGCACCGCCTCCACCAGCGGCGCCACCACCACCGGCGCCACCACCACCCATTCCTCCGTCGCCCCGACCGCAGTGCACCTCGACCCCTCACGGTCGCTCTCCTCCACCCAAAGCCCCGGTACCTCGACCCAAAGTACCTCGACCACCGACTCGGCCCGGACCGACTTGAACCTCAACACAACCGCCGCCTCCCACCACACCCAGCCTATCACCAGCACCACCGCTGACCTGTATGACGGCATCAAACCCACGGGAGACAGCAGTACCCAGCAGCACAGAGAGCCCTCCTCCACCGCACACCCCGATACACCCACTACGACCTCCAGGGCAGCCCACCCGGCGCCCACCGCCACCCCGCTGGGCACCTCCTCCGCCCCAGCCAACGCACGTGCCGACACCCCGTCTCAGCTCAGCATGGGAGGGGGCGGTGAGTGGAGATATATTTGTTGTGTATTCCGTCAGGGGACTGGTGTGCCGTGTCATCCGCACTCGCCCAGAGGAGAATTAGCTTTAGAAACAAAGGCGATGCTGTTGTTTGTTTTTCAGGACAAGTCAGTCCCTGCCTCTACACACACACACACACACACACACACACACACACACACACACAATGCATACACAAAAGCGTGCTTCCCACCCCACTCTTCTCTAATTCTTGAGAAAGTGCCGTCACCAGCGGCCCGCAGACAATCGGCACTCTGTCTGAGGTCGGGACTATCATGTGACCAGAGACATGGATGCTCTCTGTTCACCTCACCCCTTTGTTGACGTCCTCTTTGTCTCACTGTCATTCTCTCGCTCTTTCTTTCTTTTTTTTTTTTTCTTTTTTTGTCTGCACCCCGTGCAAATAACAATCAAACATTGACAGTTGACCTTCCTAGTTAAACCAGGCTCGGACAGATAGAGTTTCCCTGACTTCTCAAATCCCTCTTTGCTTTTTTTCTTTAAACGGGACAAGAGTTGGCCCTCTGCCTCCCACCATAAATCATAAAGAGTAACGGGGCGTTTTCACTGTGATGTGGTCGCTGCCTGGCGGATAAAATGTATTTTAAGTACACAGAGCACAGTGCAGTCGCGGCAACAGTTGTACGCACACGGAAATAGATTCCTCCTCAACAAGCGGCGCATTATGCACGTCTACAAGCAAGGCAGCGGCCCGAGCGCAAGCGAGACAGGCTCGTGCACACACAGAGCTACGAATACAGGCATGCTTAAACAACGCTTCCGAACAACTGTCCTGCCAAGTGCCAACGCAGTATATAAACTGTTGAACCAAGGCGCCGTGTCACTTCATCAACTTCCTGATCTGTCCTGCCTCCCTATGCCACAGTTCCTGTGAAGTGCCCAGCTGCACTGTGCACACTTGATAACAGTGCATTTTTGGAATACACACACTTGAGTGTTTGAGTTGTTACGGTGCTTCTGGATGTGTGTGTGTGTGTGTTAGAGTGCGGATCGGGCCGGAATTTTCTGTCCTAGCCCGGCCCGCATCCAAACAGTAACCGAACCCGACCCGAGCCTAACAGGCATCAAGCTTTTTGTGTCCAAACCAGACACGGTTAAAGTCTATTTTTTTTCATACTGACACATTTATGTCTGTGTTTATGAAAGCCTGCCTTTATTAAGCAACTGCAAGGCATTTGGAAATGTCAACAAACAGATGAGCGCAACATGCTTGGGTTAACACGTGGGTAAATTAAACATTTAAAATCGCACAAATGTGACCGAGCCCGACCCGAGCATAATAAAAGCTAAATATTTGTCTGAACCCATCCATCCTCGAGTGTGCATGCAAACCCCCTACATTCATACATTACCAGACTCTATAATTCCCATCAGAATCAGAATCAAGTTTATTGCCAAGTAGGTTTGCACTTACAAGGAATTCGACTTGGTGTAATTGGTGCAGAATAAACATTAATTCTGGATCTGGATCGATCATGATTTTGTCTTCCTCAGCCACGGTGGTCCACGAGACTGCAGCCGTAGACCCCCTGCTCGCCGGCCTGGTGTCGGCCTTCATCATCACCGCAGTCATCATCACCCTTCTCCTCTTCCTCAAACTGCGCAGAAGAGACAACCGGCCTGAGTTCCACAGGCTCCAGGACCTGCCGATGGTGAGCAGAAGTTTCTGACTAGGAGTGCTACGCAGCACACGAGGTATGCTGTGCGACGTGCAGTGTCAACAATACATCACTAACACGCGTCTCGTGTTTTTACGCCTTCTATAGGATGACATGATGGAGGACACGCCTCTGTCCATGTACAGCTACTGATGGAGAGAGGCTGGAGGGACACGGAGAAGCCACCAGACGGTCTTAAAGTCCAACACAACCTCGCTTAAGTCTCTTGATAAGAGTGCCTGTCCTTCCTCTTCACCACAGGGGGGGGGGTTCCGGGTTAGGTCGAGGCCTATACTATTCAGTTTGTTGTTCGTCTCTAGATCTTGGGAGATGCCTGCCGAACCGGCATGGGAGAACCAAGGACGTTGCCCATGTTGGGAGGCTCCTTCTAACCAAATACAAGTGCTAAATGACATATACATAGCCATTATATATTCACGTTTGACCTTACCACACACAACCACAAGTTAGTCAACAACACATTTGATACTATTGTTATTATTTTCTGTCAGCGTTGATGTTACAGGCCTTGTCTTTTTCAAAGTTAGAGTGAGGATGAGCTGAGGCACAATGACCCACTTCATACATGTGTCCTTACTGGGAAGGATGAGGCAGATGCACCAGCATTGGTTTGGTTTAGAATGTGCCGTTGGATGTACGTGCATTGGATGCATTGGTGTTGTGGAATCAGGTTGCGGTATTCAGTTGTGAGATCTGTCCAGGACCAGCCTTGGTTCCCCCCACTTCCCTGCTGCTGGTTGTGAGCTGAAGGGTTAGATCCTTGGGCTGCTAGGCCTGAGTGTGAGAGTATGAAACAGTTCTTTATCTGATGCATTGCAATATGTTTTTTCTGGTAAAAAGGTTAAAGGTGAATAGATGGCAGCCTTGACGCACGTCAAATGTCAAACTCATACACAATTCACGAGTATCAGTTTTGTTTGCGCCAAATTACCCTGGAAAGGGGATGTGATCAGATCGTAGCAAGCTGACAATGGTATGTCGGTAGTATCTGATGACCAGAACCCCAAAATAATGGTCGGGTGATGCTGAGGGATCCAACGGTACTGTTGTGCGTGAGTTGTGGATTGTGGGATGTGAATACCTACACATTCATCTATTTAAGATGACCAGAAAAAATGTTTGGACTTGAAAGGCTTTGTACACTGTTAGCATACACATCACACCATTAGCATGGCCAGGTTATGACCAAGGCCTACAGACCTGTAACCACTGTAGACACATTTAGAATACAGTATGGATCAGCATTAGAACAGGACAAAACCCAAGGGAAGGTTTTCTATGCCATTACATGAAACATAATCTAAACATTGTTATTTTTACAATGGTCATCCAAACATTAGATGTTTTATAGTGCATCAAGACTGCTACATTTTATGCCATTGTTTTTTCCACGTATAGCTTTGCAATATTTCATGTCTAGGCTTTGCTGTAAAATTGATTTTGCGGTCATTGACGTAACAATTTTAATTGAACCTTCACATGAAGCCATTTTCTCACCCGGTCTATTAATAGTGCAGTCAGGTGTTATGGTGTTGACATCCAATTATCCCAAACACTCTGCTTGTGTGAAAGCAGCAGCAGCACTTGCCAGAGTTGGACTCTTAACCTTCCACAGGAAGCAGCAAACTCCGCAAGGTATTCTCGTCGGTACTTACTCTTTAATAAGGTTGCACTTTATGTTTAAAGGCTTGCAGGAAAGGGAAAATATAGAAAAAAAGTGTATGTGTTTGAGAGATGAGTAGTGTGTGTGTGTGTGTGTGTGTGTCTGTATGTATGTGTGCACACTTGTGTTTGTGCACACACATTTTTCAAATGTGCATGGGTGGGTATGGTAGAGGGTATTTAAGTGTTTTTACTGAAGGCAAAATACTGCTGTACTTTTATTCTTTTGCTTTAGTGTTTATTTTGTATTCTTTCCCGAGATCCATAGTCCCGAGATAGTGCCTTGTACAGGGCAGGGACAGCTCTTATTGTATACTGTGTATGTCTGTATTGTATTCATATTCCAATGCTCTATGCTCTCAGCTCTACCAGTCATTCAAAGTGCGATGCTTTCATCACTAAACAAACAGCCTTGGTCGGGCTGCTCCGGCATGCCCGAATTTGCTCAATATTGCCCTTAGCAGACGCCCATATATGTCACACATATAAGGGCATATCCCGCCCCCCCCCCCCCCCCCCCTCCCGCCCCCCTTGTACATACAGAAAAAGGGGTTGTTTGGGCAACAGATGACGTTTGTATCAAGCCAGGCAAATCAATGGAAAATGACGTTAATATCACAAAACAGTTGCAACTTCATGATGAATTGGTTGTGACCATCCATT
Source organism: Urophycis tenuis (assembly GCA_036785325.1). Lineage (NCBI taxonomy): Eukaryota > Metazoa > Chordata > Actinopteri > Gadiformes > Phycidae > Urophycis > Urophycis tenuis. The sequence goes on along the minus strand of JAXIVH010000003.1, from coordinate 4,997,899 downwards.
AGGAGAGTCAGGCATCTTTCGTTGATTATATAGTGTTAGGTCCTGGAGGACATGTTTAAAAACATTAGGAAATAAGAAAAGAAAACGTGCCTTTATTGTAGGCCCTGATTTGAAACATGCCAATTATGTCTGATAATGCACTGCTGAAAACTAACAAAGGGAATTAATGCCATTATCTATTGTGCTTGTTAATACATGTTCCATAACTAGCGATGCGTGGTTCTAAGTTATACACTCCAGCTTATTTTTTTACATTAAAGCAGTCATATGTCAACGCCATGTATTGCATAATAAGGATTTTAAATTATGCTGTCGATAATGGACTGATCTCTTGATGTTTTATGATTAAAGTTATTTTTGAAGCCATTTGCTGCATTCCCCGGTGTCCTTCTCTGTCCATTTTGGGGGAACGGGGGACTTCCTGAGTTATGAGTAAACCTTTACTTGAAGCTTTCAATAAACAGTGCTCGGAAAAGGCTTTTACACAAACTCCCCAATTGTGTAAGCCGATACAAAAGGCTCATTTATTTCTCACTCCATTGAGTTGCAAGGGAAAGGCTCGGCTCATCCCTGATAGGTCATCAATCATTATTGGCCCACAACAACACATCAATGCCTCCTTTCTCTGCCACAGCCACAAGCAGATAGGATGGTACTTTATTAATCCTAGGCAGGGAACACCAGCTGACCTTATACATGTAGAAATACATACTGTATACGCATACAAATACTATGTTACTTTTCAATGTCGCTTATTGGAAGGATGGCTGTTAAAGAGTTGAAAGTCTCTCTGCTGCCGAGACATCTAATACTGCCCTCAGACTTTCTACAACACCCTAAGATGAATCATCTTATTCCATACATGATATATATATATATATATATATATATATATATATATATATATATATACCTGATGCTCATAAAATAAATTTATACCTGGTGTGACATCAGGTCACTCAATTACAATCACATCACATGAGACGGCGACAGAATTCGACAAAACAGCTGCCATGGGAGATCACTTTACTGCGTCTGCAAAATGGCCGTGGCCTGGGGCAGTGTGTTCCCAGAGTACAATCATCCTCTACATGTGGAGCTGGTTAAAGCTACGCATTAGTCTCCCGATGCTTATCAGCCCGCAAAAGCACTGCCGAGTGTGTTCTTTAGCCAGGATCCACTTCAGACTCTCCAGACCCGAATGATGGAGGGCCCTGCTATTGTGACTAGCACAGCAGCCTGGGTCAAATACCATTCAATAACACCGTATACGGTTTGATGGGTAATACACTGAAATACCGAATCACGGTGTGGGCTGATAATGACCAAAGTTCAGACCGTTTCAAGTACTGGGGAGTAAATTAAATATGTATCCCATTGTCATAATTGACGACATTCAAATTAAGACATTTATGAAATGTCTCAGAATTAAAATCCATCCAAAGTTGCACAAGCTGACCGTCATAGTTGACGGCTTAGTGTGGCTGACCTCTGGTAGGAACAAAGTTAACATATCGGCCAGTCTGACATTTGAAAAATGTCGTGAGGTCAGAGGTCATCGAGGCTCAGGTCAGAGCCCAGCCCCAGGTTGACGTCGTCGTCATCATCATCATCATAATCTAGATCTTCATCATCGTCGTTGCCGTCCTCGTCACCGTCGTCAGCCTCAGCCGGGGCGGGGCTCGGGCCGGCGATGTCACTCCGCCTGGACCGCGTGCTGAGGCGTGCGCGCGGGGCGCTCTTCTGGCGAGGAGCTGCACAGGAGGCGAGGACGGGGAAGACGTCAGGGTCGTGGGTGCGTGAGGGTTGTGTGCGCGTTTGTTCGGCGGCAGCGGCAGCGGCTCTGTGCTCCGATGAGAACGACCGACATCACGATAACAACGAACGATCTGCGGCGTTTCCTTCGGCCCGCGCGCCTCAGACTGGAACGAGCGGACGACCGGAGCCCGGGGACGCAAACAAACGAACGAACCGTCGGAACGGAACCCAACAGAAGCATCTAACAGGGGTTTCCGTTAAGACAGCAGAAACGACAAGGAAACCTGTGATTGGCCATCGCCGTGTCAGTGCAGGGAAAAGTCACTGGAAAACAGAGTGCAGAGAGCACAGATAAGGAAAAGAATTTTCCCGCTTCAACGAGGTTTAAATAGGCCAATTTGTTATTCCCCGAAACCCACCCCACCACCACCGCCGCCACCGCCGCCACCACCACCCTTTTCCTGTCAGCTCTGCCCCCAAGATCTCTCCCGTGCATTGAAATGCACCGGAGACCGGAGACCATCAAGGCCCAGATAAAGTCTGGGCAATGAGTAAGGATTGGTGACATGAATCAGAACCAGAGGGTTGTGCCAGATGTGTGGGGGAGGGAGACCGCGGGCCCACCGCTTCGGACCCAGAACCTCGCTCATATCATTGCCCCCACAGTTTTTGTGTGTGTGTGTGTGTGTGCCTGTGCATGCCTGTGCATGTGTGTGCATTGGCACAGATTACGAGTGCCCAAGCCAATCAGAAAAAGGTTTTAAACCACACAACAACAAAAACACCAACAACAAAAACAACATTAAAAAGCGCAGTTTGTTTCAGAGGACGAGGTCTTCGTTGCTCTCACCCGGTTCGTGGTCGTCCAGCCACGACAGGTCGTCTGAGCTGACCTCCGCCAGGCTGGGCGTGGGGCTGAAGTCCTCCGAGTCAGAGTCTGGCTGCTCCCCTCTGGGCTCCGGGCCACGTTTGCTGTGCACCTGAGTGCCTGGTGCGGAAGAGGCTGTGGCGAAACAAAGAGTTGTCGAGTCAAGCCAGGTTTTTACACTCTAACACTCTAACACTCTACTATACGTAGATTGTCCTCTTTCTTCTCCTGGAGTATTGTTACGAACGCAATTTCCCTCAGGGATCAATAAAATATGTCTGTCTGTCTGTCTGTCTGTCTGTCTTTACCTCGGCAGTGCAAAGACGGTGAGCTCAACGGTGAAAGAAACAAAACATCTCAGATACAATGAATGAGAGTACATAGAAGTCAAAATGGTGCAACCGCAAGTTAGGGTTAGGCACACACACGTCAGTAGGCTTCAAACAAAAAAAAGAAAGAAATTGTTTTTTTAACCTGGATGATAAAGATTGATAGTGCAGACCTGACTGGGTAGGGAAACATATTCCACAAAGACACGATCTCCCTTGGGCTTCGATCTAGACCGTGGAATGACCAGGAGTCCTCAGTCATATGTTGTAATATAGTACACAGAGTGTGTGTGTGTGTGCCTGTGTGTGTGTGTGTGTGTGTGTGTGTGTGTGTGTGTGTGTGTGTGTGTGTGTGTGTGTGTGTGTGTGTGTGTGTGTGTGTGTGTGTGCGTGCGTGTGAATCACCTGATGCGTGCGGCGGTGGTACTGCAGGCGTGGGCCGGTGTTCCCCGAGCATCAGACGGCTGACCTCTTCTTTCAGGTCTGTTACGCTGACCCTGCGGAGAACAGTACATTTTGTTCGTTTCCCGGCTAGAGACAAAAAGAAAGCGGTACGGGATACGGGGAGGGGGGGGGGGGGGGGGGCACAACAAACACAACTCGCAAATGCACTCCCTAGCCGGCCTCCACCTGATCTGAAGGACTTCGTGTTGCGTGCGCGTGTGCTGGGAGGCGGCCTTGGCCCGGTCCAAACTGTGCGTTCTGCAGCGGTCGCCGAGCAGCTCCAGCGTCTGGGCAGGATGCGGGTTCCCAAAGAAGCGCCGATAAATAAAACAACAAAAGCGATGACCGAAAAACTAAAAAAAACTTCAAACGCGTTTCCCCTTGTTTTGTTTTTTCTTCACCTTGCAGCTGCGTTCGTATTGCCTCCTGGTCTCTCTGACCTCCGACTGTTGGACAAACATGTCCTCCTCCTGTCGCCCTGTTGGGGCAGACGGAGGAGAAAGACATGAAAAAAAAAGAATTAAAAAAAAAAAAAAAGACAAGAGAAGAGCTGAAAAAGGCTGTGCTCATCACCAGTACAGAGCCGGCAGAGTGGGGACCCAACATGAGTGGTCTTGTGTCTTGAGTCTTGTGTGTGTGTGTGTGTGTGTGTGTGTGTGTCTGTGACTCACTAAGGCGCGCCTTCAGTTGATCCATCTCCCTTCGCAGGTGCTGCAGCTCCTCGCCCTGGAGCTTTGAACTGAAACTGTGAAAAGAGAGAGAGAGGGGTGAACAACAAAGAAAAAAAAAAAAAAAAAAAAACGACCTCAAACTTTTTCTTGGTTTTTATCCAAGTCCTATTTTAGTGGGACAAAACCCGATTCTAAAAGATAATGACCCTTTTTGAAAGACGCAAACCTCATTGAAGGGAGGTGAATAGATACATGTCCTACAGCTCAATCATGAGATGGGAGGGGGGGGGGGGGGGATTAGAAGAGATCATTTGAGCCCGAGAGCCCCCGCCTCCATGTTTACCTCTCCTCCAGGTTGCCTAGCGACGTAGCCCTGGCGATGTGGCCCCGGAGAGTGCTCAGCTCGCGTCCGATCTCTCTCCTCCACTGCTCCATCATCCGCTCCGTGCCTGGGCTCTGTCCCCCCCTCGTGTCATCGCCGTCTCTCCCCCGCTCCCTCGACTCCCCCCGCAGCCTGCGCGTCTCCTCTGGGTGACATGGCATCGCTTTGTGAGCAGCATTATTTAGGCGTTATTCATTTTCAGCCATAAGTGCGTGACCCATTTGCCAGGGTCACACTTTGTAGTTCAGGTATTGAAAGATGACAGGTGTCCGTGGTGTTTGTACGTGCGGTCGCGCTGTGGGTCAGCTAGCACAGCTACCCTGACCAAATTAAGACGTGCGGTAAGAGATGCGAGTCATGGAGCCGCTGGTTACTTTGCAGTTACTCTCAGCTCCAGCAGTCCTAGTATGTTAAAGGGGAACTTCTTTCCGGCATGGGCCGGAAACCAGAAAGGGCAAGGGCAGGAGTTACGCTTTGTTTCCTGCATTTTTACAGAATTCGACCGAGGAAAACTTTTCCGCGTTTACAGATCCTCACCTTCAGCGACGTGATGGATCGAATATAAATAAGAAGCAAAAGAAAGTCAAAGCAAGTGAAATTAGTCCAATGAATTATGAATCTAAAGTCTGATTTGCGTGACTACCTTCCAGCAGGCGAATTCGTTGCTGCTGAGAATCTCGCTCCCTCTCCACGCTCTGCACCTTCTGGGTGAGGGACTCGATTGCCTTGAAGAGAGGTTCAAAAGAAATGTAACAACACATCTGTTGCAGTAACAATAGAAGACATGAGCTATTAAAACACACTGATCCAACGTTCACCACGCAGTGCGCGTGCTCTAGCTTGTAAAATCAATGTCACAAGCAGGGGCATGCACAAGGCACCCCCCCCCCCCCCCACACACACACACACACACACCTGGCTCTGCATCTGCAGCTGAGTCTGGATGGCAGCTAGGTCTGCCCATTGAACCCCCAAGGGGAGAGATGGGGAGGGCTGCTGGGGCATCGGTACTCTGGTCGGAGGGAGGGCTAGAGGGTCCAAGCCTAGGTCACAACGCCCATCCCTGACCGGGAACAGGTCTGGCAGAGGAGAGGAAATAGGGGGAGCAATAGGGAGCAAGCTGGTCAAATAATTATATTTCAAGTAGCTACACCACCCACAAATGCAAATTGAGTTTACTTGTTTTTACATTGGAAACTACAGATAAGTGTCATCCTTTTAATTTCAGTTGTGTATGAACATCATGCAGCAACCTGGGCTTCCTGTTGAGAATTTCCCTGGTGACGTCAGTCTTTCCTGTCAAAACACACAAACAACGAAATGTTGACAGGATGTCCTTACAAGCTATTTGAAACATTTGCTTAAAGTGCTTAAATTGAACTGGGTCGGATAGTATACCCTTGTTGTGTCTCTTGCTCCTGAGAGAGTGAATGACCATAACCCCTAAGCCTAACCAGAATCTATTTACTGCTTATTAGTCAATATTGCCATTTCGATATACTTCACAGACCATGATAAACAGAGCAATTGTGTTTATCTGCACTGTTAACAGTAAACGCTATTGCGTTGAATTCAAATTCTACCTCAGCCTTTTACCTTTTACGAGCAGATGGACAGGACAAAACCATTATTTCTCTACAGGCATAACCTGATCAACCAAATCTTCAAAGCAGATTTGGTTGATCAAATCCCCCCAGAGGAACAGTAAGATGCTCATTATGTTTTTGCAACTTGATTCCATTGTCTGAACACTACAAAAAAAAAAACTGACATGAACTTTGAAAAGAGAAAGTTGCGGTGCCTGTGCTAAGTGTGCTAAGTGCTTTATGCAATATTTTCTGTCAACTTGCCATTAAATGTGTTGTTTTACTTTAATTCCTTTCGCTGGTGTGTTTTGGCCAGCATCTGAAGCAATTATAGACATGGTATGAATCAAGCAAACTTACTTATTTATAATGGTGGACCATATCCAGCACTTATCCAAAGGTCAACTCTTACCAATCAGCACCCTTATTTCCTATCTGGGATGATTCACGTAAATCATATCTAATAGCGCTGCTGGCGAGGATTTACTTCGTTTGGTAGAGCTACACTGCCATCTACAGTTTTAATTGGAAAGTGACATTATACTATACTTACACGGAGATGTTAAACTATCTGTAAATTAAGTAATTTCAACCAAAGACGGAAGAAGGAAGTGTGTTTTCTTTCTTGATCACATCGTATGTCTAACTTACCCGCATTTTAGCCACGCTGTTATCTGCGGCTGACAGGATTGAGCTCAGCTGATTATCCCAGTTCATCTGGCAGTAGAACTAAAACAAACATACAAATACTAAAACAATAATAATAAGATTTCAGTGATCTCGGTCTTACTTTCTCGCATTATCAACTTGATTTCCCTCTAGTCCCATATGTGACCATTTGGGTCTGCCTATGTCGTCAACATTAAGTTATTGATTTGTATTCTGAATGTATTGTTTTGTTGGGTCCACATGTGATCATTGGGTCACATATGGGGGGCGGGGGGTACTGGGGGCAACCAATTACATTACATGATGAACCTTGAGCTACTGATGGAGCACAGAGCCACGGATGGTGTTTTGGTACAGTAACCCGAGCCCGAGACACGTTCACAGCTGCCGGGATTAAATAACACGTGTACATGACACTTCACGAGAGAGAATTACAACGGTAGTGCTTGCTAATGTTCTGACAAATGTACTTATTGTAAGTCGCCTTGGATAAAGGCGTCTGCTAAATGCCCTAAATGTAATGTGGTGATGATAACTCAGTCCTCACCATCCAACAAAAGGTGGAGACTTGGAGGCAGTGATCGTGATTGATTTCGCGTTGTTTAGACAATTAATCTGAATACATATCAGTATATGGTTAAAACCGCAAACGAAAATGGTTACATTACGTTAGCAAACAAATCATTAGCTGAATGGGAGTTTGCCCAATATACAAGACCTGGATCAATAAGTCTACAATGCCGAAACTGGCCAATGAAACATGAATGCACAGCATATCAAAAGGTTTGTGGTTTTCTTGAAAATGGTCTGTGTCTTAAGTAATACAGCACCACGTAATGCTATTACCATAAACGGCGTTGCTACTTACAAAATAACGTGCAATCGACTTTTAAATCCAGGAGCCCATAACAACGACGTCATCGCGTAAGACGTAGGTGACGTATAGCTCTAGACTTGTGGGTAATGTAGTAAGGGATGCCCTACTCTTGCAATTGACGAAACATGAGCGCTTGCTTACTTAATTTGTGTCTATACAAATAATCTATATATTCACCGTTATATGTCTTTCTATTTTTATTGTTTCAAAGCGTGCGTTTAGCACAAAAAAAAAAAAAACAATAGCTCTTCGTGTGCTTTCAACCACAGGACCCAAACACATCACATACCTACGAGGCATGCACTGGTTCTACTTACATATTCAGTAGCAATGGCGTCTGACACGATCAACTTTGAAACTGTGACACGTACATTAGATGACTCTATATCAAATCTTGGCTTCGAAAGTTACCCACTAAAGGTATGATTGCCCGCGAAGTTATTAACAGAAATGTAAGCATGTAGCGTAGACCTGCAAGTCAACCGTAAGTTTGTTTTTTTCGACATGTGGTAGTGTCAGACATCCATACACAATAATGTCTTCAGGCAAAGTGTGAGTCTTTTTTGAAAACGACTTGACTTTTGTTCGGATGGTCTTTCGATACGACAGATCGGCTGGTACAACGAAGTGCTCGCCCCCAATCTGCGCCTGCCCCATCACGAGGACACCTTGGCGGTGGTGGTGCTCAGCACACCTGGCATGTTTGAAAGAGCCTTCCTGCCTTTTATGGAACAGGGATGCTGTCAAAGAGTGTCGGACCCGATAGACCAATGTGTCAAACACACCATCAACTCTGCTGTCTCACAGGTAAGGATTGTACGCTATTTGTAGTATAGTCACTACCTTAGTGACTAAGACAGTTAGTAAGACAGGAGGACGAGAGTATGTAGTGGTGCGAAGGGAGGGGTCGGTGTGTATTGTGCCGTCAAATGTTCATTGGTTCATTGGTGTTTGTGTGTGTTTACCTTTCGCGCCTCTCTGCACACCAACCCCTCCAACAGTCTTTTCCAGGGCAGAAGGTGGAAGTGAGTTATGACTATGAGATGCTGCCCAGCAGGAAGCCGAAGTTCTTGGCTCAGACAGCTGCCCATGTGGCTGGAGCCGCTTATTATTACCAACAAGCAGATGTCACAGATCCCCCATGGGGTGCCAAGGTAATATGAACGTGGCGAGGGAGATTCTCCTCTGTAAGATGAATGCATAATAATTTCCCATCCCAACGGGTTGTTGAACTTGTTGTGTTTATACGTCTCCCATCTTGCATCTATGCCCACAGAAAATGTTTGGGGTGTGTATACATCCCAGGTTTGGGGGCTGGTTCGCCATCAGAGCCTTGCTGGTGTTTGACGGCGTGCGGGTGGGCTGTGAGGTCACCCAGCCCAGCCCTCCCGACTGCGTTCCGTCCAGAGAAGCCAGGATCCAGCTCCTGGAGGACTTCAATCTCCGCTGGCAGGTACGCCCCGCCCGCAGCCTTGTGGAGTCAACATGTGGAGAGTGGGAGTGTGGGTAGGAGAGCTTTTCACCCGAGAGAGGGAATGTCTGAATCCTAATGGCAGCCTTTGAAACCAAAATGGTATTATGTATGCTATCTATAATTGTCAATGTGATGTTTTGATATGATTCTCCATTTATATACATAGAAATGAAAATACATGGAAAAACAACCAAATACATTTCTTTTATAATCCCTCAAAGCCATAAAAACCTAAGCAGGCCGTTTACAGACCTAGATTGGTTGAAGACCAATTGCTACAAGTAGAGGGGTATTTAGCAGACGCCTTTGTCCAAAGCAACTTACAATCAGTACATGGGTTCGACATGTGGACAGTTGGAGGAGGGGGTCAAGCCACCGACCCTATGGTTAGTAGGATGACCCCCTCTGTCCACCCACTACCCACCGAGCTACTGCCGCCGCCCCAAGTACTGACGCAACATGAAACATGCATGAACATGCTCGGCGAATGCAGTCCGTCTGGTTGCGTTCGCGTTCTCCGCACAAAAAAAAACTAACGATGTCGGGTACAGAGGAGGCGTCCGTGACACTGACTCACACTTTGGCGTCCCCAGGACTCGAACTACAGAGAGGTCATCGCTCCGGTCGAGAAATACTCCCAGAGGCAGAGGGAGTACTTCTCCACCCGCCCCGCCCAGCGGCCAGCTCTGCTGCAGGCATGGGGCTTCCTTCAGAAGGAGGAGGGCGGAGGCCAGCTGGAGCCCCCCGTCTCGGAGTCTCCCATCCCCCTGAGTGGACACGGGTGAACGAAACGCCCGCCGGTGCTCCACCACAAGCGATCGCTTGTCTTATTTGCACAAAACTTTACGGTGATGCTGCAGCATGCAGTGCCTTCTCCCATATGGATGTTGATTGTTATTATACGCTGTACGTCTGTATACCCTCTCGAGTTGCATTGCCTTGTAAAGAATCAGTGGTGTAGCTTTGAAAGGCTCCCGGAGCCCTCCAGAGGAACAGTAAGATGCTCATTATGTTTTTGCAACTGATTCCATTGACTAAACACTACAGAAAAAAAACTGACATGAACTTTCAAAAGAGAAAGTTGCGGTGCCTGATAAAGTGCTTTATGCAATATTTTCTGTCAACTTGCCATTAAATGTGTTGTTGAACTCATCACTAACTAATCACTGTGGTCTTCCTTCCTTCCTTCCGCTGGTGTGTTTGGCCAGCATCTGAAGCAATTATAGACATGGTATGAATCAAGCAAACTTACTTATTTATAATGGTGGACCATATCCAGCACTTATCCAAAGGTCAGCTCTTACCAATCAGCACCCTTATTTCCTATCTGGGATGATTCACTTAAATCATATCTAATAGCGCTGCTGGCGAGATTTACTGTTAAACCTCTAGATGTCACTATTTGTCTTTTGATAATCCAGCTGGCGTTTTTTACACGTCCCGTTTTAAAAGCCAAAGGGAGAGAGTCAAGTGTACACACTTAGTCAAGTAAAAAAAAAAACACAAATTTTAAAACATTGACGTTATGGATGTTAGTGAATCTCTTAAGACATTAATTTAAAGTTTAACGTTATCACTTGATCACTCATTGTGCCCATTACCCCCCCTCCCAACTTCCCCCCATCTAATTAAAAACCCATCACTTTAAGTGCGCTGCCCATTTCTTTACTTCCTATCGCTCTGTGTTTAAATCTCAATCTCTTCTCTCTCGCTGCATATTTCCATGGGTAGCCCGCTTCCTCATCCTCTCGCTGTCTCTCTCTCTCTCTCTCTCTCTCTCTCTCTCTCTCTCTCTCTCTCTCTCTCTCTCTCTCTCTCTCTCTCTCTCTCTCTCTCTCTCTCTCTCTCTCTCTCTCTCTCTCTCTCTCTCTCTCTCTCTCTCTCTCTCTCTCTCTCTGTCGCTCTCTCCCCCCACAATGTTCGTTTATTTCTCCTCTGGTTACTGAATCAGCAGTTCAGAGCAGTGTGCCGCATGCCTGCAGAGAGGCCGACCACAGAGTTAATTATGCTCCCACAGATACTCTGTCTCTCCCCCCCTTACTCCCCCAACCCAACTCTTTTTTTGTCCCTCTATCCCACCTCTGCCTTGCTCTTCATCTGTGTATGTGTGGACTTCAGCCAACTCCGCACATAAGTGCAGAGCTGTCACTCAAGGCATTTTTGCGTGTTTTCATGACTCGTGTTTGGAGACATTTGTCATCTCCTGGAACCATTTCCTCGTCATGATGAATCAACTCCAATCTCAATCTTTTTTCGGCTTCATACATGGTTTATTCCACCCGAAGCTATAGGTCAATATAGCTGTCCACCATGATTGAATCGTGTTCTATATGGCTATGCCTTAACATGTGAATGTGTCTATGATGTTGCTCTCTTTGGTAAATCGTAAATCGTTTCTTCAGCAGAAGAAAAAAAAATGGTGTCCAGAAGGCAAACACACTGGTGGGTTGCTGGAGTTTTGCTTGCATTGCAGAACTGTCGAGAAAGCTGTGGAGCAGAAACCATGGACCGCTCCACTGTTCTGGAGACCACAGGCTCCGCTCTTCAC
>JAXIVH010000003.1:4924668-4986093 GCA_036785325.1 Urophycis tenuis | reverse complement strand
TGTGTGTGTGTGTGCGTGTGTGTGCGTGTGTGTGCACGCGTGTGTGTGCGTGTGTGTGCACGCGTGTATGTGCGTGTGTGTGTGTGTGTGTGTGCGTGCGTGCCTGCCTGCCTGCGTGCGTGCGTGCCTGCATGCGTGCGTGTGTGTGTGGGGTGTGTGTGTGCCAGCATGTGTGCGCCTGCATGCATATCAGTGAGAGTTTGTGTGTGTGTGTGTGTACATATACTATATTTACCATATATCATATTCAAGTACCATCTCCAAAAGCCTGTTTCTACACAATCAGAAGCACTGACACGGCTTCCACCCTGCTCAACTCCCACACCTCAGAGCTGAGTGCACTTCTAAAGCCACTCAGAGCTCTCACTTTACACAACAGATCATTCCATCCCATTGTCGCTACACACTGTGGCAGCTGGCCTAACTAAGAATTAGTTTTGACGTTCAAATTTAAACTTAAATAATAAATAATAAATAACATATATTTTTGAGGTCCAAGGGTCCATGACTCATCGTTGCAATCCACCATGTTGATGAAAGTTTTGTGTGCTAGGGAAGGAGTGTATTTTTGAAAGCATCCCCACTGGATGACTGTAAATAGGCTTACTATATTGCATACTATATTACCAAATTGTTCCCGGGATACTGAGTGTGATACTCCATGGGTTCATTGAGGATACCTCCAGGTTGTAATCTATTTTACTGGGGGGGGGGCAGTATCATGCTGCTCTTGTTCATCTCTGTGGCCTTCTAAACACGTACTGTAGCTGCGCAGCGTTGTCCAGTAAAACCTAGGCGGAGTCATCCTTCCTACAGGCTCCATTTCAAAGAAGGCTGTGTTTTCTCTCTGCGGGGCTGTGGGCGGAGCCTGGGCTGATGACGAGAGTATGTTATAACTCCACAAACAAAAAACGCACCCAGACTCAGGACTTGCATGGGAGAGAGTGAGAGAGAGAGAGAGAGAGAGAGAGAGAGAGAGCGGGTGATTTGCAGGAGAGGAATACCTCTCTCTCCCCATTCCCCCCCCTCCCCGATATTGATCCAAAAAATGCAGTTTTTAGCCACAGCTTCCAGCATCCTGCACCTTTGCTCCCTCTTTTCATTGCAATCTCTCTCTCTCTCTCTCCCTCTCTCTCTCTCTCTCTCTCTCCCTCTCTCTCTCTCTCTCTCTCTCTCTTCTCTCCCTCTCTCTCTCTCTCTCTCTCTCTCCCTCTCTCTCTCCCTCTCTCTCTCTCCCTCTCTCTTGTGAATTGTATCTGCTAATTATTTTTATCCTTTTTAGGCAATGTTAGCAGAACCACTGTAACAGAGGGTGAGAAAGAGAGCGAGAGGGAGAGAGAGAGAGAGAGAGAGAGAGAGAGAGAGAGAGAGAGAGAGAGGTGTGACGTACTGAGGCAAGGGTTACAGTATTTTGTTTAGCTGTGGGTGTTGGACCGTTCCAGTAGAAAAAGCAACGGATCCAACAAAGAGAGCACAGCGGAGGTCAGTGTTGGGGTGTCGGGGGTGTAGAGGATGGAGGGGGATGTGAGGGAGGAGAGGGGGAACCGGACGGGGGAGGTGCAGCATGACTGTGTTTTAGCTGAGTCACAAAAAAAACTATGGGGGGGGGAAAAAAAAAAAAAGGGAAAGGCAACTTCTTTTTTTTTTATCGAGTGTTGCCACAGTGATTTGCATTTTCTTGTTTCCCCCTTCCCAGGCAATCCCCCCCATCCATCCCAATACTCAGAAACACACACGCGCGCACACACACACGCACGCACGCACGCACGCACGCACACACACACACACATACTTGCAAACACACACACACACACACATACTTGCAAACACACACACACACACACACACATACTTGCAAACACACACAACCCCACACAAGCTCACGCTCACACACACACACACACACACACACACACACACAGAGGGGTCTGTTAACTCAAACAGCCGAGCCTTGACTGTCGCGTCTCTGCGGCCCCTCTGGGGCCCGTGGCAGCTCCTTCCATCAGGTACTTGTTAACCAGGGGGCCCGTGGTCACGGTGGGCTGGGTCCCAAGCCCGGGGAGGTGGGGGGGGGGGGGGGGGGGGGGAGAGCTGCTACGCTCCCACCTCTTTCCTGGAACAGGACGAGGCAGAGGGCATCCATCACGCCTCAGCACGAACCCCTTGCCGGAGCGGGGAGAACTTCCCGCTCAGTCTTTTCCTTTTTTTTTTCCGTCATCGTTTTTTTTTTTTCCAACTAACAACAAAAATTGCACCGGCGGCAGAATGTACTATTCACACACACACACACTTGGGTGGGCTGTAATGGCCGCCTGGCGGCATTCCGTGGAGGGGGTCTGCCGGGGGGGGGGGGGGGGGGGGCGCCCCGGGAAGCCGCTCGCCGGGCAAACCCGAGAGGAAGGCGAAGATTGACGCCACGCGGTCGTTAGGGAAAGAAAAGAACCCGGGTCGTTTCCATGGAGACGGAGCTGACGGTGGCACAGGTCTCGCCGGGCGGGAACCTTTTATCCTCCCCAGGTCGAATATGTGTTCACGTTTTGGTGTTGAACACGCAGAGGCTGTAAACATTAGAGTCAAGGAGGGCAAGAGGAAGAGACTGCAGATAGAAGGAGAGAGAGAGGGAGGGAGAGGGAGAGAGAGAGAGCGAGAGAGAGAGAGAAAGTGAGAGAGAAAGCAAACAAGGTAATCAGACCTCATTAAGATTACAACAAAGCCAAAAGGTTCCGTGTGCTGCGTATCTCAGTTGTGCATCCACGTGCACATCACCCAGTGTGTGTGTGTGTGTGTGTGCATTGACGGGCCAGGTGCCGTTTGTTTGAGCAGGCATTAAGGTACATTATTCCATCGCTTGCGTGTGCACATTCGGTGCGTGTGAGCGTCGGGCGCGAGTCGCAGCTCCGGTAAGCCACCGGGGACGGCTAAGTAAGGAAACAGAGGAGATTGAGGTGGGGAATTCTCATCAAGAGCCGTCCAAATCAGGAAAGGTGTCAACCAGAGTTAACCTCCCAGGGAACAAGAGGGGAAGTAGAGGAGCAGGTTAAGGAGGAGGAGGAGGTTGAGAAGGTGGTTGAGGAGCAGGAGGAGGAGAAGGCAATTTATATATGAATATAAAGAGAGAAAGGTATGGAGAAGCAATGGCGAGAAGGTTCAAAAAGAGATTGTGGTGCTGGTGTGAATTCACGCCGGGATCAGGTTTAGGTTCAGTGCCTTGCTCACAGGGACCGGGTCGGGTGCCAGAGATGTGACATTCGCTCCCCTCTGTTGGATGTGGAAATTGACTCGCTGTGGTGTGCATCACCCCTGCAGTACACAGGGCTCCCATGCCTGAAGGCTGCCGGCCCCCGCCAGCCCCTTGTACTTTTACCTTGTTTGTATGCTGTGATCAATGTCGCAGTCCTCACTGGCACTTACTGCTGTTCTTCTTGAGTTTTTAGTTATTTTCATAGTTTCCTCTCCTGTCATTGAATTCTATCAGTAATGCACTGCTTGGTAATACAAAGTGCAATACATCATGTGATATACAAGTTATATACAAGATTATTCACAGTGGTCTGGCCAGAACCAGGTCTCTCTTTGATGTACGATGTACGTCACTCGCACATCACTCTTCTTGTGTTGGCGTGCCGCGTACGTCACTCTCCTTGTGTTGGTGTGCACGTCACGATGTGTGTGTGTTGGTGTGCACGTCACTCCTCGCGTGTTGGTGTGCACGTCACTCCTCGCGTGTTGGTGTGCACGTCACTCCTCGTATGTTGGTGTGCACGTCACTCCTCGTATGTTGGTGTGCACGTCACGATGTGTGTGTCGGTAGGGGGCCGTGTTGCTGTGGCGAGGTCGTGGTGAGAAAGTGTCTGGGGTGGATTGGAGAGAGGGAGGGAGGCAGGGAGGTAGGTGTGTGTAGGTGGGAAGGGTGGCGGGGGGGGGGGGGGGGGGAGGGGGGGGAGATAAGGCCCCTGGGGGGAGACCTGCGGTAAT
Organism: Urophycis tenuis; assembly: GCA_036785325.1. Taxonomy (NCBI): domain Eukaryota; kingdom Metazoa; phylum Chordata; class Actinopteri; order Gadiformes; family Phycidae; genus Urophycis; species Urophycis tenuis. Next base: position 4,982,118 of record JAXIVH010000003.1, on the reverse strand, counting down.
GAGCTACCGGTCCCTGAGGAAGAGGAGCTCTATAAGGAGACTCCTCGCCTGCTATTCCGAGGCTGTGGTCTGAGACGCAGCGGCAGCGGCGCCCGGGATCAGCTGGTGTTGAGCGCAGGACGCGCAGACACAACGCCTCCACCTGCATGCTAATGGCACACCAGGATAGTGATAATGGCATGCTGCCGCTCGTTTAGATGCCCCAGTCCCCAGGTTAACACGCTGCGCATGAAATAATAACACTGAGGCACAATACCAACAAACAATGTTGTCCTGAGTCTACCTTCTCCTCCTTCTCCTCCTCTGCCTCCTCCTCCTGTGGCCATCCTCTCCCCACCTTCTCATTACTATATGGCCCACTCCTCTGCATATGGCCCCATCCTCTGCATGATGGACACGCTGCTCCTGCTTCACAGGCCCCCCCCTCCTCCCCATCATTTACCCCCACAGGGCAGCGTGCCAGACAGCCCTGTCCGCAGCACTGCAGGGGATGTGAGAGCACCCCCCCCCCCCCCTCCTCTTCCATTCCCCCAGCAGCTCCTTGGTGTTTGAGGGCGAAGCGCGCATCGCAGCGTGGCTCTCCGTGGGTCGGGGCGACGGTTCCGGGTCACTGGGGGCCCCGAGTCTCTGGTGTGGCGTCGGGGGGAGCGTGTGCGTTCTCTAACCGCGCCGAGAGGGTAAAGAGACACAGCAGCTGGAGGCCTGGAGGGCCCCTGCAGCGATGCCTTATTCGTGTCGCACATTTTTTGGGGGGTCTCCAATAAAATAAAATAAAAACAACTGTGAAGACAAAGTGAAAAATCTGTCATTTGTAACAATGGAAGGGAAACGTTCCTGCGGAATATTTGGTTCTGTGGTTGCAAAAAAACGGACAGCACTTCAAGCTGTTTACTCTTGCTTAACAAAGTCGCGTGAACACATTAACCACTGTGGACGCTTTCAACATGGTTTGCTGTGCACATGCGACTCGGTCATGCTACTTAGCATGTGATCATGTCATCCCTGAACACTACGATGAACAGCCCTATAGCAACGGACCGGGCAAGGAATTTCCCCACTGCTCCAGTGAAGACGTAGATGACAAATGAACAGCAGAAGGTCCCCGTCTCTCTCTCTCTCTCTCTCTCTGTTTAGCCTGCACATGCAGCACATTTTGACCTGCAGACCACAAAGGTTAGGCGATCTGGAGCGGTGAAATTTGAACAAATACAAAAAAAAAAAAAAAAAAAAGCACAGTGAATTCTCTATTGTTGTTATTTTTCCCGCAACAAAGGTGAGGGAGACGACTAAGAGACGGGACTTAGACGTGGGTCTCCGTAGTGAAACGCTCCCGCGTCGTACCGCAGCACCCCCCCGGTGTGTCTGTGTGACCCGGTGACACACTGAGCTGTCAGGATCGATTGAGGTTCCTGGGAGCTGGCAGCAGAGAGCACGTCGTGCTCTCTCTGGCATCGGCCTGCCATGCCTGTTCTAGTGCCGCTTTTTAAAGAATGCCTGCGGTCGCGGTGACACATCACTTGCCACCGGAGTGGCAATACGTGATGCGCGCGCACCACACACACACACACAGGCACACACACTAATATATGCAAGCATGGTTACCTTAAGCAACGTACAACTGTTAATATAACAGAGAGAGAGAGAGAAAGAGGGAGACAGAGAGAGACAGAGACGAGAGAGAGAGAGAGAGAGAGAGAGAGAGAGAGAGAGAGAGAGAGAGGAGAGAGAGAGAGAGAGAGAGAGAGAGAGAGAGAAAGAGACAGAGAGAGAGAGAGACAGAGAGAGAGAGGAATTATGCAGCTCCATCATATATGCATTGGATTTGTTCAATCAACCAATCAATCATTGCTGTCATACTATTACTGTCATGTGGCTCTTAATGCAGATGTATCACTACAGCTGCACTGACTGGACGTGCTGCCTGTGAGCAGCAGGCCAGTGCTGCAGTGTCTGACCGGGCCGCTGCAGCGCGGAGACGCCAGCTAGCGACGCCTCTCGGATGCCAAGGAAGGTGAGGTGAGCAGGGCAGTGAGGCGGGCCTCACGCCTCCCCCCCACGGCAGGGGAATCTACATCAGACCACAGAGGTCATGACCTCCGTGGCAGTCTTAATTATTCAGCTGGCAGGGCTGGTGACTGACTGTACACAGGCCTGCCCCCCCCCCAGACACACACACACCTGACCCCAAACACACACACGCACACACACACATTTTGGTTTTAGATTTCTGGGACTGGGGGTAAAAAAAAACAAAAAAAACACATGGATGAGATGCACGTGGAGAGCTGCCAACCCCATCAGCACCCACACACACACACGCACACACACACACAACGCACGCACACACACACACACACACTTCACCCTTCCCTGGATGGATTGCCTGGATGCGAGACGCAGCGGATAAATCAATCCCGCGCCCCATCCCTCCACCTGCACCACCACCACACACCACCGGCACCACCACCACCACTAACACCCCATTCCCCCACATTGTGCTGATGTGGGTGCTGTTTGCTCCCCTGTTAAAAACACAAATACATAAACAAAGACATAATCAGGCAGAATCTGGCAATAAGGAAGACACAGTCGCCGGGGTTAAACATCAGTCTATTATTTTAATAATAATAAAAGATAAAATGTCACTTAATATAAGTTACTGCAGTTTTATAGAGACAGAACGCTAGCCACCCCACAGCTTGTTCTGTGTAGATTCATACAAATTAATAATCTGTGTGTCGTTGTTGTGTGTGTGTGTGTGTGTGTGTCTGTGTGTGTGTGTGTGTGTGTGAGCATGTAAAGTCATATTTAAGAGACTAGCCAGGGTCTAAAGAGAGCTATTATAAGACCATCATGATTATAGGCCATTGAATAAAGGGGCTTTGCATGTATATTTTGTGTGTGTGTGTGTGTGTGTGTGTGTGTGTGTGTGTGTGTGTGTGTGTGTGTGTGCCGGTGAGCTTGTACTGCATTGAGCACACTTTTGAGTTTGTAAAAAAAAAAGCTCCTACGCACTGCAACTAGGACACGCCCTCTTGCAACCCTCTCATTCTCACAACTCTCACTCGCTCTGTCTGTCTCTCTTGTATTCCCCACTCAAGTCCACAAACCGTTCGGGAAAAGCGCCCCGTTCAGCTTTTTTCCCACCCCCATTCACTACACGGTCTGACCCCTTCTCTTCACCAGAAACCATTAGCCACTGCTGATGAGTTCGTCAACTAATCCTCCTTTGTAGAAAAATAATATTGCAATGAGCTCGTAGAAACCATCAAGCCTGACCACTGGGATAAGGATGTCTGTTTTTGGTATTGCCTCTTACACAAAGGGCCTCACCGGGACACATTTCAAACAAATAAATACATATATATATATACACATATATATATAGATATATATCTGTGAAATTGTCCTGCACTTAGAGCTAAAAAAGAAGATAGCTGAGCGCTAGGTAGCCTCTAGTTACTATGTTCCCTGCTGCTAGCTGCTAGCATGAGTCTAGTCTAGTCCTGTCTAGCCTAGTCCTAGTCTAATCCCTCCTGAGGTCAGGCCTGTGTAATGGGTGCACTAGTGATTGTGTGTGTGTGTGTGTGTGTGTGTGGTGTGTGTGTGTGTGTGTGTGTGTGTGTGTGTGTCTGTGTGTCCTGTGTGTGTGTGTGTCTGTCTGAGAGTGAGGATTGTAGTAGATGGTCAGAGTTTTTATTTTTTTTACAGCAACCATAACGTTAGGACCATGGAGCCGGCCCTCCGGTCCCTGGACACTCTTCAAGGGTAAGGAAGCAGAGCCCATCCTGCTGACACGACACACACTCATCTGCACTCACACAATGTCATCTGCGCTAAGGCGGCTATGCTAGGGAGTGTGTGTTTGTCTGTGTGTGTGTGTGTGTGTGTACGCGCGAGTGCGTGTGAGCGTGTGCGTGTTCTACTTGCACACGAAAAAAACACGCACACACACGCAAGCACGGCGGGAGTGTCATAAAGTGGGGTCACACTGAAAGTGATGCATATAGTTAATGTCTCCTTTTTCGCCTCTCTTCCATTCTATTGCGCGTGGCAGAGAGTTCTGGATATAAAGACCCTAAAAAGGCTGGATTACCGGGGGGGATTTGGCCACCGCAGCCGGGGAAGAGGAAAGAGAGGGCGGATAAAGTCTTTGAACTGCAAGTGCATTTGAAGGAATGAGCTACAAGGAACAGAATGCTCACTATTTTCCCTGGAAGGCTGGACATGCGTATCTGTATTATATGCACGTTGTTTTTGTGTGTGTGTGTGTGTGTGATCGTTGACCGGATGTGTTATTGACTTATTGCATTAGATGGTCTCTGTGCCTCATGCTCTAACATCACACTCCAAGTTCAGAATGAAACACAGACACACAGACACACACACACAGACACACACAGACAAGTAATGGTTGTGTGAACCGTTACTTGTGCTTCTGGGGATGTGCGTTCTGCTCCGGCGTGTGCATCAGTCTCAGTGTTTCGGTCCATCTCGCCTGGCCGCCCCGCCCCGCCCCCGGCCCCTCAGAGGGGCACCTATGAGCACCAGACCGGAGATCTGACGGCCCTTGTCCACCCTTGCCCCCCTCTGACCTCCACGCCGTCTCCGTTTTGAGTGTGTTGCTGTGAGCACGACCGGCGCACGCCCTTCTCCCCCCTTCACCGCTAACCAAAGCTAATATTCCTCTTTCTCATCGTTCCATTTGAAGTTCAAGTGTTTGATTGGAGCGGGTACCATTATGTCTGGGCATCGTTCAGGCGCCTGTTGTACTGGAGCCCCTACTCCCATTCCTTCTCAGGGTTTCTTCCTCATTAATTAAGGGAGTTCTGTCCTCGCCCATTGGAGACACTGTAATTGTGTGTATATTAAGCGCTACACAAATGATGCCATGTACTGGACTGGACCTGATGTGTGTTCTCAGGATCAAAAAAGGAGGAGAGTGAACCAAGAAGAACAGAGAACAGAAGGGTGTAGTATAACTACTTCCTTGCTACAGGCCTCTGACCAGAGCCTCCAGGATCTGATCCCTTCTGGAGCTGCTGGACCACTGCCTCTGCATGTAAGCCTGCCTCACGCTGGAGTCCTTTCAGCCAAGCACGCACGCACACACACACACACACACACACGCACACGCACATACATTAAACACACACACATTAAACACATGGCTCTTGCACACACACACACACACTACAAATACATTAAACATACACTCACACACTTTTAGCACACATCAATGTGGGTTTTTGGTTGTGTGTTCAATTAATCACACATACATTAAACACACAATATGCATTCATTAAACGTGCACGCGCGTGCACACACACACACAGGCACGCACGCGCGCACTTAGCAAGAGCCTTGGCTTGCATGCATACTAGCTCTGTTGGCCTGGAGGACATTATTCTGCATCGCATTGCTGCTGCGCTCACTGCAGCATGCAGTGGCAAAGCTATCTGCGTGCCAAAAGCTGCTCTCTAAACCCGGGGTGACAGTGGTGTCTCCCCTGCACGGTCGCTCTGGCCCACGCTCACTGACGCGTGTGCGTGTGTGTGTGTGTGTGTGTGCGTGTGTGTGTGTGTGTGTGTGCGTGTGTGTGTGTGTGCAGAGGCACGCAACCGCATGTGACAGACGGACATTAAAGTGGGAGGGGTTCTTAAAGAGCCGACACTTTAATGTTTTTTGTGGGTTTGTGACGTCACGTCGTCGCAGCCACAACGCGGGATGTCGCCAGTGGTTTTCGTGTTCCGCGTTCTGTGTGTTTTTATTACATCTGTAAAACGTTTGATATCTACCCCCCCCCCCACCCCCCCCCCTGACCTGTGGCCCAGTCAAAGAGGCACATCCAGTCATGCATCATTCTGGGCTCCTCTTGAAGCAGTCAGTGATATTTTTATCCTAGGGTTTTTATTTCCTTTTGCGGTTTTGTCCTCAGACAGTGAATACAAGGACAGACACACACACACGGACATGGACACGGACACACACACACACACACACACACACACACACACACACACAGACACACATTCTCTCTCTCTCTCTCTATGGGCCCTGGCACCTGGTGGTTCTGAGCTACAGGTGCTGAAGGGCCCACATATCCAACAGCTGATCCGATGGAGAGTCTTCCACACTACGTGTAATCTGTCAGCCAGTCTGCCGGGTGTAGGGCGACCGGGGAGGGGGTGCCAAAAAAAACCATTCACTTTACCTCCCACACCATCCGTAAATACATAGTGGATTACATGGCAGATCCATTTCCACTGTGAGTGGAAGCGAAGCAGGGATTTCGATCGTACACGAGGGCAAGAGAGAGCAGCCAAAGAACCCGCCAGCCATGCGCCTTTTAAAGCCCGCTCAAAGCATTTGGAATGGGGTGGGGGGGGGGGGACGCTGCCGCCCCTGGAAGACATTATCTGATGATGATAGCGGGGAGATTAGTCCTTTTCACACCGCGCTCCAGGTTTGTTTGTGTTGTGCTGTGGGGGTCTTTTCATTGATGTTAATGTGAGGGTCTATGTGTGTGTGTGTGTGTGTGTGTGTGTGTGTGCGTGGATGCATGCGTGTGTGTGTGTGTGTGTGTGCGCGTGTCTCAAGGTTGTGTGTTAAGGCTGTGTAAGGGCATGCAAGAGTGTGCGTGGGCACGTGCATATGCGTGTGTGTATGTGTGTGTGTGTCTGTGTGTGTGTGTGTGCCTGTGCACCAAAGTAAAAGCTGACAGAGAGATTAGGGCTCATTTAATGTGAAGCGAGGTTGGAATGAGAAGTAGCAGAGACGAACGGGGGGCGGGGGGGGGAGAACTAGAGAAGGGTGTTAATGTCACCATGGTCTGGCTTCATCTGTGCCCCATTGCCCTTGAGATGTGGCTGTGCTCGTGTGTGATTATTTGTGTGCACGTGTGTGTGTGTGTGTGTGTGTGTGTGTGTGTGTGTGTGTGTGTGTGTGTCTATGAAGGAATGAGTGAGATAGACTCATATGCACATATTGATGGTCTCCTGCCTGGTCTAAGAGCCTGATAACGGTTTATCATCGTGAGGGCCGATGGGGGAATGCCAAGACCCGGCCAGATCAACAGGGCGGGTCGTTTGTAATCCAAATCTGTCTTGCTGGAGGCCATCCTGAGAGGCGCACATGATTATTATCATCAAAGTCCCATCTCTCTCTCTTGATATGGGGGGGGGGGGGGGGGGGTCGTGAGGTGGCCCGTTGTCTAGACTCATGAATCACACGTCCGTGCTGTTCAGGGAAGGACTCTGTGATCGTTGTGCCCCACTTAAATACACAGGCTGGTCGTCATGTGCGGGGGCCGCGCACGCACGCACACGCACGCACACGCACATGCAGGCACACAGCGTGCGGCCGAAGAGTCCCGTTTACGAGAAGTGGCGCCGAGTGATGGACCTGTCTGTACTGACCTATAATACGAGGTCAAACTAGCAAGGCTCTCATTCACGTAGCGCAGAAGCCCCCTTAGCATGCGACCCCTCGTGACGCTAATCATTCTGACAGCGCAGGCTAGCCTAGCCTAGCTGCCGCCGCGGCTAGCGCTCGCGTTCTGACTTGAATGATTCCAGAAGCGAGCGGGCTGCGGTGGTGCCGCTGTGTGTGACTCACAGGACGTGTATACAAATATGCACAGAGAGAGAGAGAGAGACACGTCAACATACACGCATACAGTACAAACAAGGTCACACGCGGTCACAGACCGCCACGGCAGGACAGGGTGAAGGCGATGAGACTTTAGAGTGTCTTTAAAGAGGGATACCTGTAAACAGTAACACCACCATTCCCTCACGTTACTACCCTAGTATGTTGCCGTGGACGTGTGTGAAGGTGGTTTCTTTGTCAGCGTGTAGCGCGGTGTCGTCACGAATGCAGTTCACTCGCAGGGAAAAGAGAAACCTATCAAACCTATTAGACTTTAGGGAAAATCTAAATGTAATGCGTCACAAAACTACGTCACGACTGTGGTGACTACAGTACCCAAGGAGCCCAGAGGCCTTTCCTGGGTACAAGATCTATTCTGCACAGTGGCTGGCTAAGACCACAACAGTAGGTGGCCATGATTCAATATTGTAAAATCTAACGGTAGCAATAAATGCAACAAACCATATACAGACATTTACCGGTATCCCCCTTTGGTGGTCGCGATAAGGCATCACTCCCATTGTGACCCCCAAATTCTCTTAGTATGTGTGTGTGTGTGTCGTGTGTGTGTGTGTGTGTGTGTGTGTGTGTGTGTGTGTATCTTGGTTGGGGGTGTTATTGCTTTTCAGTATTCTTAGAGGTCATTCTGTAGTCCTGAAGTGAAGGCATTTACCCCTTATTGCTCACCCTGTGGCTCCCTCTCCCTCCCTCCCTCCCTCCCTCTTTCTCACTCTCACTCTCACACGCACACACACACACGCACACTACACAGCACTCTGGCCATCATGGTAGAAAGTGTATTGCCTTAATTTCCCCTTCCTAAAAGCAGTAGGGTCCATCCGCTCCAGGTTGGTGGGGTTGGTGGGGGTGGTGGTGTTTGGTGGTGGTGGTGTTGGTGGTGGTGGGGGGGGGGGGGGGTTCCAGACAGAAACTTTGGTGTCAAGTGTTCTGTTCATCCCTCCTGGCATCATCTTCCATATTGCACCCCCCCCTCCCCATCACCATCACCACACCAAGATTTCCCTGTGGTACTCCATCATCATCGCCGCCGCCACCGCCGCTGTCACCATCCTCCATCCTCCGTCACACCTGCATGCCGGGCTTGTTGAGGTCCCCGTTGCCCTGGCCGCCGCACATGCCCCCGCCCCGGTCGTCCTCGTCGTCGCTGTCCTGCTCCTCGCTCTTGCGCTTGGCGTAGCGCTCGTAGAGCACCATCAGCACGCCCATCACCCACGCCGACACCGTGCCCCGCCGAGAAGATGACGAAGCCGATGGCGATGAAGAACAGGTAGTCCCAGTAGCCCAGGCCCTGGTGGCACTCGGTGCGCAGCTGCATGCCCACCTCCGCCAGCCGCCGGCCCGACATCTCCGGGGGGTCCTGGCACACCGTCTGGCCCTCGTCTGGGTTGGGGGTGGGGTGGGTGGGGAGGGTGGGGTGGAGGTGTGACAGCGTTGGGAGGGGGGAGGATGAGATGGTAGGGAGACGGGGATGAGAGAGAGAGACGTAGGTAAGAGAGGGGGGGGGGCGAGGGGAATGAGGGGAGAGAGGGAATACAAAAAAAGGGAGCGAAAATGATTACAGAGCCTATTGATCTAGATAAATGAGTCTCTGAAAATAGAGAAATTTATGGAGGGCCCTGCGCGCGCAGCCACAAGCTAATAATGCAGCGATAACCTTTGTGATAGATGTTCCCCCCGGGACACCTTAAGCATCGTAGATTTCCTTTTAGCAATGTGGGTCTTGGACATCTAGGACACACACACACACACACACACACACACACACACACACACACACACACACACACACACACACACACACACCGATCTCTCCGAATCACCATTTAAAATAAAACACAGACAAACCTGTAGTGCCGCGATAAAAAAAAGGGACGCAAGTGTTTTCCCGGACAAAACAGCTGCTGATAATCATGAGAAATATGCTAATCCCCTCCAAAATAACGCTACACCGGACCACCGGAGGGCCGAAGGGGGGGGGGGGGAACAACAAAGCAGAGACACAAGGGCACACTGACACGACACGCGCTTCACTTAACGGATTAGGGCCAACTAATTCAGGGGGGTCACCGCGCACCACTTCTGCCGCATATGCCATGGGGGGGGCGGAGGGGGGATTATAGCAGGTGGAGCGCTTTCCCAGGTTCTCCTCGCTTTGTGCGTTAACAAGCGATTGGAGATCGTAGCCAGAGATACAGGGCTGGCGATTACAACAACGTGACCGCTATCGGTCGCGCGTTTTAATTGCTGCTGCAGGCGGGGCAGAGCGGAGCGGGGGGGGGTGGGGGGGGCGGGGACCAGACAACGCTTTGGATGGGGTTCGGTGTTTGTGTCGGAGGCGTCCACGCAGCCAGAGATGGAGACGCGTACTTTGGATGATAGGTTGTTTGTTTTTATTAACCTCTAACTGACCAATGCACCTGTTTGCGCACCATGAGGGGTGACGGTGGCTCAGTGGTTTGTGGGTGGACAGAGCAGGTTGTCCATCAACCGTAAGGGTCGGCGGTTCGATCCCCTCAATTCCCCTCCTCCCAACTGTCCGCATGTCGCTCAAGTGTCCTTGAGCAAGACACTGAACCCCAACTTGCTCCCGGGGCGATGAACCTAGCAGCCCACTGCTCCTATGTACCATAGGTTGGGGGCAGAGAACAAATTTCATTCCCGTGTCTAAAAAATACTGGGAATGACTAAAATTGAATCAAATCAAATAAAGAAAATAATATCGGAACTTTAAATTTCAAAGTAATGGCTTTGAAATTAAACTGGTGTCGTCCTGGCCTACAAGTGGGCATAATTCTGCTGCGAGCAAACAGGGTATCTATCGTCTGTTACCCAAAGGGACTTGACAGTGATTTCAGATGCGTGTCACTAGGGACCAGGCGAGGAGTCAGACACATGTGACCACAACCACCATTCAGCTTTCACGTCGCTCGGCCCACGGTTCGAGTGAGCCTCGCCTGGAACCGGGCGTCTCACTTCAGTTAAGTGGCAGAGGGTTCGGAAAGTCAAAAGTTCTGCCCGGTGTCTGGAGTCACCCATCTGGACGTGTTAATGAGCACAACCCCCAAGGACCGCCTTATGGGGGAACTGGGCTGTTTAATGGGATGAGCAAAGTGCTTTTATTGCCTGAACCAAAAAATATATTTGGACCCCATTTAAACGGAAAAAAAGCCTGAAAACATTTCTATTATATTCTATTTCTGGACTGGCTTAATCTGGTGGATATCTCATTTCCTCTCGATATATATATATAAAGGCTGCTAAGAATGTGTGTTGGATTTTCATATCGTATAGTTTTCAGGTGTGTCTAGGTGGTTTTTGGTTTATCGTGTGAGTATTTGATGTGCGGGAAATTTCCCTTCAGCTCACATGTGGTGCACTCTGTATGCATCTCGTATACTGATCTATAACGCAAGTCTCTCTCTCCCTCTCTCTCTCTTTCACCCTCTCTCTCTCTCTGTCTCTGGTTGATTGCACTCGTCCTCCACATGATAACACAGATTGGCCGGTGGACAATGAAGGAGACAGAAGGATGGAGAGATGGATTAGCTAGCAGACACAACAAAAGACAAATGGCTGGACAGATGGACGAAAGGACAAACGGTGACAAAAAACAAAATGGACAAAGAGACAGACTCGAGAGAACTGACAGATTCATGTTTTCAGAGAAATAATATGACAGCAAGACAGCAAAAGGACACACACACACACGCAAGGGTGACAGATTCATGTTTTCAGATAAATAATATGACAGCAAAACAGCAAAAGGACACACACACACTAGCGTGACAGATGACCACAGAGGAAGATGTAAGCTAGGGCAGAGACAGAAAGAGAGAGAGCGCGTGAAAAGGAAGAGAGCGCGGGCGAGAGGCATTTCTTTGTGAGCCCTCGTCCGATGGTGATGAATGAATGCATCTTAATTAAACTGTACTCATCAACCCATAAAGCCAAAAGGTCTGGACAAGGAAATGAGTGATGTTGGTGAGGGAGAGAGAGAGAGAGAGAGAGAGAGAGAGAGAGAGAGAGAGAGAGAGAGAGAGACAGAGAGACAGAGAGACAGAGATATCATCTGTAATTCCCAGGGTCCTTGCCAGGGCTCCTGAGGATGACACAGGAGCCAGAACAGTGTGCACAGATCCCGCATCCCAAACACCAGCTGCACTGCTGCTGCTGCAGCAGCGCCGCAGACGGCCCGAGCGTGTTTGGTGGCGGCGGCAGTGGCGGCGGTGGGAGATGTTAGTGTGACGTGCGGAACCAGACCACCCCGCACAGCTGGGGGGCCTTTGAAGTGGGCATCTGGCGCACCTTCGGTGGTCTGGTGCACTCTACTGATGGAGCCCCCACTGAATTTCAGAGGTGTGCGACAACGCGACAAACCAAAAAAAAAAAAAAAAGAAGAAGAAGAATGAATCGACCTTGAGAATGTCTGCCAAGGGCATGCGCGGTCACACTGCGATAGTTTGTGTTAACCTTCGTGTATCGATATGGATACACGTTGCAGCGCAACACTAAAAACCCACGGTAACCTTGACCCTATGTGTCGTCTCTTGAGTACAGCGGCCACATTTTGTCCTGTCGTTATTGCTTGTGGTTGACCACGATTACTACACAACTGTTCCCTTGTAGAAAGACGTACACGGTTCCTCTTCCTGGTTCAGGGTTCTGAACGCTCACTGCCTGTTTTGTCATCGCATATATATTCTCCCTCTTCCTCCCGGTGTTGCACTTCAGTCTCTCTCTCTGTGTCTCAAACACTTTTTTCAACCCTTTGAGCTGCCACGGCATTCTCTGAAATTCAGCGCCCCTTCTTTCACATTGTCAGAAAGACAGCCCAGCTAAATCAAATGGTAATGTAATCGTGCACTCCGAGCATGGCAATTCACTCTAAGAAAAAAAATCCTTGTTGAGGATATTTGTCAAAAGAAAATGTAGTCAATCTTTTACGTATTACATAAATCATAAAAAGGTGCATCATAAGCTGGTATTGCTAAAATAATGGAAAATCCCGTGGATAAAAGGAGTCAATTTCACGTTCAAATTGCGAGCGGTTCCCAGGAAAAAGTATTGCGTTCATCGTTCTGCGCCATGTTTGGGCTCCTATGCGCTTGATAATGGCCGCTTTCCAGAACCGCCAGGACCACGCGTGGCTGAACACTCCAGTGAAATAGGATTTGCTGAGGAAAAACACCAAAGCATGCAATTACAACGGTGGCGCCACTACAGCGAGCTGACAAACTTTTGGATTCTCACAACAGGAGCACAATGAAGGGGAACTGATTTGTCTAATGAGCTTTTAATTCCAGTGTGTCTTTCCGCTGTATTTATAGACGTTTGAGTATTAGCATTAGTCACAAGCTGTTGGAGACATTGTCTTGAGAACAATGCGTGAACCAGCAGGTCATTTATGATAAGGCGTGATCATTATGGAGATTTGTGTCTGCAACCCCACATTACAGCAGGGGTAATCTGGGTCACAATTCAAGAAAACCCCTCAATGCAAGCTGGATGACAATACCGTGAATCTCGCCTCCCAACCAGCTAACCCAGCAGCCAACCAACTAACACTCAACCAACCAACAACTGCCAGCCTGTCACCTGACCAACCAACTCAAAAATCAACGGCCTGCATACTGACCCATCAACAACCTGCCAGCCTGTCACCTGACCAACCAACTCACCAATCAACGGCCTGCATACTGACCCATCAGCAACCTGCCAGCCTGTCACCTGACCAACCAACTCACCAATCAACGGCCTGCATACTGACCCATCAGCAACCTGTTAACCAGACCAACTGATAGAGTGACCCATAGAGCCACTGATAGCAGCTAAAACAGCTTAACAGGTGACGGAGCTGAGATGAATTCATCACTTCTGTCTGCCCCGCGTTCGTGCAGTTCATCTTATATTAGCGCCTGGCTGTCGGAAACAAAACCGCACTGTCGAGCTCTGGGAGAACTGGACTTCTTAACATACGAGTAGGTCATCGACTGGTGAAACGGGGCCATGTGTGGTCTCCGAGCAGCGACAGATCTCTGCGGAGCTTCCCTTTTTGTGCTTGACCCGAGAGGTGGGATTTGGGCTTCACATCACATTATTCACTACCATGTTATACAGTCTCTCTCTCTCTCCCTTGTTTCTTTTGAGGTTATCGTCTGTCCGTATTGCTAATGTCTGTTCTTTGGAGGCTTCCCTCTGCGTCTGGTGGGGGGGGGGGGGGGGGGGGGGGGGAGCCACAGCCTCGGGTCTGTCCTTGACATTTCATCTTGTGTTCCTTCTTCTCTGGCATGCGTCTCAGTTGTTTGCACCCACTGAATGAGTTTTGGATCGCTTCCCTTAATTCAGACAGTTGTCCTGAGGGGAGTCGTCAACCCGTGTCAACTCATTCACAAATATAACATCTCTCTCGCAACGCATCTCGGAACGCATCTCCTGGGAAGGATTATCACCCACTTGTATTCTCTCTCTCTCTCTCTCTCCCTCTCCCTCCATAGTACCACAGCATCACGTGGCGAGAAAAGATCTCCTCAACGGTCGAAATCCCGACCGCATCCATCCATCAGCCACGCGGTGCCACGGTGACGACCCCACAGGACGGCCGTCCGGTCGCGGTCACACAGCGTCCCGCTCATAATCTCCCCGCCAACGGTCGCGTCTAAAAGCTAAGGGAGACACGTGTGTCCCCGCCAGCCCCCCCCCCTCGCCAAAGCAGGTGGCCGCGCACAGAATGTCAAGTGAGGGTTGGTGGTAACGGCAGCAGACCTGTAGGCAGTGGTGTGAGCGCCACACTATGCATTGTGAGGTATGCAACCTTCAGATGACCCCGGCCCACAGCCCCTGGTCCCGGCCCGCATAGCGGGCCAAAGCTAGGGGACATAAATAGTAAAGGTGAACCGAACGGAAACGGACACAACTAAACAGTGGGCGAGAGGGCACACACACACACACACACACACACATATACACAAAGCAAAAGTGTGAAGCTTTAAGAATGGAACCATTTTAACCCCTTTAGTGTTTAGAGGGCCTTTGTGATGGTGCCAAAGAGTCTTGGTGTCATGTCTCCGCCTGGCCATCTTCTGGAACACACACACACATGGCTTAACCCTCTCTCGGACATGGCTATCAACAAACAGCTGCCAGAAGGACCTCCACGCATCCACCACACACACACACACACACACACACACACACACACCGTGGTGTATCCCATCGCCATCGTGACATCCAAGTGCTTCAGAGAAGACACTTTGATGTCACAAAACAGAATACAAGAGTAGAACAGAGACCGGCCAAAAACATAGGGCTTTACTATTTATTTTCTCCGAATTGGGGTTATTTCAGTAACAGCGGAGAAATGGTAAAGATCTATGTTCAAGATCATAAACACAAACACGGTGGTTTCAATAAGAAATATCGATAGCATGCATTGCACTGTGTTGCGAACTTGCGAGCAAAGCATTAGCAGCCCATGCAATATGTCTTTGGTAAAGACTCTGACATAACCAGTTAAGGTGTGTTATCATGTGTAACCCACTTAGCAGCATGAGCCGAGGTTCCAGCAGCAGTATAGATTGGCTTCAAAGAGCCCAGTCAGTTAGCCCTGCTTTATAACAGCAGGGGGGGGGGGCTTGCAAGTGGGTTATCGAATTAAACAGACATGATTCAGGGCTGCAGAGATGATTGTATGTAACAACACACACACACACACACACACACACACACACACACACACACACACACACACACACACACACACACACACACACACACACACACACACACACACACACACACACACACACGATCAGAGCTGTGAGGGATTAACCTGCAGGGTAGAGTACGAAACCGTTGCTATTTATAACCATACTAATTATTCCAATGCATATGTTATTCTGTACGGCTGCAAACGCTTACCGGCGGGAGGGGGGATGGGGGGAGGAGGGGGGGGGAGGGGGTGAGCCTGGGACAACTCGGCCTGCCAAAGCTGGATGCTGGTGAATTATGATGTGTTCAGAATTGTAACATGTATGTGTGTGTGCAGAAGTGTGCGTGTGTGCAGAAGTGTGTGTGTGTGAGTGCAGAAGTGTGCGTGTGTGTGTGTGTGTGCAGAAGTGTGTGTGTGTGAGTGCAGAAGTGTGCGTGTGTGTGTGTGCAGAAGTGCGTGTGTGTGAGTGCAGAAGTGTGTGTGTGTGTGAGTGCAGAAGTGTGTGTGTGCAGAGCAGTACCAGGACATCACAGCCACGGCACCGCTGTGCTCTACCCGTGGGGCTCCATCGCTCCATCCCAAGCAGCAGAGCAGTCTTACGAGTGTCACGCGTGATGCCGCCCGTGAAGCCGCGGGGCCCTCAAAACAAACACCCCGACCCCAGTCAAGCGGTGGCGGGTGGCGGCGGGGAGGGGCTCCTACGCCTTGCCGTGGCCACGCGCCGCCAGCTAAACGCGTCGTAACGCGCGGGGTGCCGAGAATAGCCGACCTTTTCCCTCACCGCGTCCCGATGCGTCTTCAATGACGCCAGCCTTCAATGCCGCCGCGCGTCCGTCCACCCCGTCCTCCGCCAACACATTAGTCAGAGTCACCCCTCGCGTCGCGAGATCTCTCTCTCACACACACACACACACACACACACACACACACACACACACACACACACACACACACACACACACACACACACACACACACACACACACACACACACACACACACACACACACACACACACACACACACACACCTCGCTGCGCCCCGCGAGGGCAACCGTTGCAAAAGAGTCATCCGTCTCTTCCTCCCTCCCATCATCATCATCAATCCGTCTCTTCTGGGTCCATCTTGCGGCCCCGTCGCCGGTCTACTGTTCAATTTGCCCCATTGCTAAACTTTTCTCGATGGCGACATGTTGATTATGGATGTGTGTGGAGCCGCTCTGTGATTCAAGCGCGTAGGATTTACAACCGCGACAGTGGAGAATGCCCTCTTGAGTGCAGGGGGGGGGGGGGCTAAATAGGTTCTGGGTCAAACAATGTTTTCTCATTTTTGCTCTTGATGAAACATAATCTTCGCTGCCTGGAAGTCGACGTTCTGACAGCGAATCAAAAGGATCAGCAGTCTCCTCTCTAGTCGCTCAGAACCGTTCGGCTGTGTGAGTGGACCCAAAACATCGGTACCTACTGGCACGTACAGTCACCACGGCTCTCTGGCTTGGAACAACACCTCCACACATCCAGACACTGAAGGGTCTGCACACGCGCACACACACACACAATGAGACACACATGCATGATCGCACGCCCGTACACATGTATATGCACACTCTCCCTCACACACACACACACACACGCCCAGGCGAACACAACTTCCACACTTTGCCTCAGGTAATAACATCACCACACGCCCACACAAAGTCCACAGTCCATCTGGGATTTCTACCTCACTTTGTAAAACCCAAAGAAAAAGTACCAAATCCATACCGGCTACGTCAGACAAGTAGGCCAACGCTGCATCCGATATGCCGCCATGCTCCGTCAGATGGTACTGTTATTGTTACTGTAATTGTTTCAGGTGATTCATTATGTATGGACTAATTGTTTTTAGGTGAAAGGCTGTCTCCTTGTCATAATGAATGTTTTAATGGGTTTGATGGACTGATCTGGGCCACAGACGACCATAATATTCTCTCCCTCTCTCCACCCTCTCTCTCTCCATCCTCCCTCTCTCTCTCCACCCTGTCCCTCTCTCTTCACCCTCTTCGTCTCTACTTTCTCTGCCACCACCCCCCCCCACCACCCCTCCTGTATGAATATTTAACTCTCGCCCGGTGTTGGCCTCCCTCCTGGCCGCGTGCCGGGCGTTGGTGAGCTGGCCAGGGCACCAGAGAGCAGCCACAGGACCCTGCCATGGCCATCCAATATTTACACCCTCACTTCTCGCAGGCTTCGACCCCACTTTTGGACAACGCTGAAATAAGCCGCGGAGGAGCGAAGGCTACCACCCTGTACAAATAGTAATGGAGCCATTGTAAATATTCTTACGCCTTCCGTTTTTTTTTTTTCGCCAAACCCGTATGCGCCGTTGTTCCAGATTAAGAAACCGTCATTCTATGGGGCGCTTTAAACACATTGCCCCGGGATTTGAGATATGGGGGATGAAGCCGTACCACTTAAGCAGCTCATATGCAGCGGGCAACAATCCACCCCAGCACAAAAGCCATCCCTCGCTTCCCCTGTTCTCTTCATTCTCCATCCTCTCAATTCGTCTCGATTTCCGTTGACAATAAAGTATTTTATTGGCGCTCAGTTGGAGTGACGGCACAGTGTCGGTGACTGCGATAAATTCAAATAAGGGCCAGTGGGAAGATCAACAGACACACAGGGAGGGAGACGGGCACACACACACACACACACACACACACACAATGTTGTGACATGCTGCATTACCACTACCGCCACTAGTATGAACACAGTATTGCAGGATCCAGCTCATGTAGTTGCGCGCGCACGCATACACACACACACACACACACAGTGTACAAAGACCCAGAGGGCATTGTGCTACTATGACACACACACACACACACCCCACACACACTTCAGAGAAGCATCTCAAAAGGGCGGAGTGCGTACCCCTAGGGGTCACAGGAGGTACTCGCAAAATGAAGAGAAATGTGTCCTTATTGTGGTCCATTGTTGGTTGTCCACATTAGTGAAATATTGCCACTTTCAGAATTTGTTCAATCTCTATACCTTCATATAATGTAGTAGTCTTAATGGGAATATTAACATACAAGTTTGGTAAATCGTCTAAGTATTTGCACCACTGGATTCAATGTTGTATATAATGTATGTAATGTATGGATGTAATGTGTGTGTAATCTGCATAACAAAAAGCCTGGACATTTATGAGCATTGGTACCACTTAATGAGGGTACATGAATTAACCACAAATTAACCTAGTTAAGGCTTTTACAGCATTAACAGTCTTGTAATAATTTACTGATGTTTCATGTTTACTAATGTGTGTAAGTTGTTCATGTCAATTAAGGTAATGGTGTTCATGTTAACCAAGGTATTTATTTATACATTATTTAACAGGATTAAATATAGTTTAATAGGGTAACCCTAACCCATATGCTAATGCAATACAACAATGATTATTAAACATTAACATGTTGATTAATAGTTAATCAATGTATAAAGTGCTGCATGCACATTTCATTCCCCCCCCCCCCCCCTCAAAATAAGTATTAGCATGTGAAATAACCACTTAGCTGAAAAAATAACTTGAGAGGGGGCACATTAGTCAGAGTTGTTTGAGAACCACTGGTTTAAAGGACCACTATGTTCAACCCCTTGAATGAGTGTCTGTAGTGGGTAGAGTCCACATGACATTCCTGTAGTACTTTTGTATTAGTTCAAAATGTGTGTATTGTGTTCTGTGTGTGTATTGTATTCTGTGTGTGTGTGTGTGTGTGTGTGTGTGTGTGTGTGTGTGTGTGTGTGTGTGTGTGTGTGTGTGTGTGTCTCTCTCTCTTCAGTAGAATGCGTGGTGCACTCAGGACCGGGACACAGCGTTGGACGGTTACCAACGGTGGGGAAAGCCACCGGTTTATAGGCTGCAGCATAATTAGGATCTCCTTTCTTCCTCTCCTCACGAACCCCCCCCCCCCCCCCCTCACTCGGCCTCTCCTTTCCTCCCCGGTTCCCACAGGCTATCAAGGTGTCACAGATTAGCCGGTCTCAGAGCAAAAAAAAGAAAAAAAAAACCTCAACATGCACTTATATAGTGAACACACACACGACCAGCTTTGTAGAGCACCATCATTAACCATCATCCGTCTATAGGGTCGTGCACATGGCAGGGGCGTGCACGTGGCAGGGGGCGTGCACGCCAGCCCAGCCAGGTGCACACGGAGAGGGAGGGGGAGGGCACCGGCCATGCAGAACAGGTAAGGGGGTGGGGGGTGGGGGGGGGGGGGGGGGGGCAGGGGACAGGAGTCTCCTGCCCTGGGCCTCTGTGCCTCTTCATCACCAACGTCAGCTGATGACACAATAACCTCATTATGTGATCAAGGTCTTCATTAAGGTCAAATATATCCAATCAACTTGATGTGTGGCTTGGGGATTAGTTGCTTTGCATATTCATGTGAAGGATAGTTTTTGAGATGAACGGTCTGTAGACACCAAATGAAAAAACAAAGCAAGACTTTGCTAATGAAGATGGCTCGTGTGTGAGGGCCGAGACCGAAAGAGAGGGAAATCACGCAAAAAAAAACAAAAAAACAGAAAGTTGCACGGCCCCCCAAAAGCTGAGCGATGGAGCCACACCATCTGGATGCATTGACAGAGTGCCCACAAATTAGCTAATAGAGACGATGTGACAATCAAGAGTGATAAGCCCTAGGATTGTCTTTGGCTGACAGTGGTGCTGTGTGTGTGTGTGTGTGTGTGTGTGGACGGCACACGATGCAGGATGTAACAGAAGCCTGCCAAGGGCCGACAGAAAACATTACAGGGGGCACCCAGGGGAGTGCTAGCCTCTACTGGTGGCTGACCAGGAAAGGACACGACATGCAGGCCAAAATTAGGAGAGGAGGAGTGAAGGACATTGTTGCCGAATACGCTTTGTTATTGCATCTGTCTGTGCTCAGAATAGAGGACATGTGGCTAATTTTGTATATGGGTGAGACCCATTAAGAAACACCCCATGAGATATGATCACCTCCATTTAGAAAATGACAACGCAAGTAGGTTGGAAAAGCCTCCACAACAATTTGCGAGTGTCCACAAAACTTTTTCTCATCAGCACATACCCCATGGAGAGTTTGAGGGCAAACATACAGTGCGGTTACAGGTTTGACGGCCCACTTGCATACCTTGAAACTTGAAGCCCTCTATCTGGACCCAGAGACAGAGGTCCTCCGTGTCACAATCACACCGCCAGGGGTTTCCGCTCAGTCCCAGCGACCGGAGCGAGGGCAGGGCGATCAGCGTGCTGATGTTGAGCGCGGTCAGGTTGTTTCGACTCACATCCAGCACCTGCAGCGCTATGTTCTCGGCGAAGGCGTCCGGGTGGATCTCACCCAGACTCGGGTTATCCGTCAGCCGGAGCATCACCAGCGACGCGAGGGGCCCGAACGTCCGGTCCTCGATCTGAAGCAGGCTGTTGAAAGACATGTCGAGATAGGCCAGCTTCCGTAGGTTCCCGAAGGTCGACTCTGAGATCTCGGTCAGGGAGTTGTTGCTGCAGTCCAGGTACACCAAGTCGGACAGGTAGTTGAGCTGAAGCGCAGGTAGGTCTCCGATGCGGTTGTTTGAGATGATGAGCTGCCTGGTGGCGAGCGGGAGGTCAACGGGGAAGAGAGTCAGATCCTGTCCGGCACACTGGACCACCAGCTGGTCGTCGCACACACATCTGTCCGGGCAACCGGCTGTCAGAGCCGGAGACGGGGCCACCCCCATAACGAAGATAAAGAGGAAGAGGAGCCGGAGGGACTGGGCGCTGGGCTCAGGCAGGAGACGCATGACGAGGCCGCCCAGCGCGTCATGAACTCGGGCTGAGCTGGACCAGGACTCCCCGGCGATCCTCGGGCATCCTGCATGGGTCTGGGGAGCAAGGGAAGAGGCGAGACGGCGGCTCGGATGGGCTGGCTGGCGTTGCCCGAATGTCTGGATGCTGTTTTTATCCAGCCTCTCCTCTTCTCTCAAAAATAGGGCTATCGGTCACTCTCTCGCACGCGGCGCGTCACGCACGGCGCAAGCAAGACATCGGTTGATTCGAAAGGTGACCGACACGTTTAATTGCGCTGTAGCCCAAAATGACTTGAGCTTGCCTGACTTTTCACCGCCCTGGAAGAGCTCTCCTCTCCGTCTTGGTGATTGACTTTCATCGTTGTGTAATAGTTACCGCGAGCCAAAACGGAACGACACATTCTTCATTTAGTTTCCAAACAGAGGCGACGGCATGCAGAAGTTCCCGTGTACGCAGGCTTCCCCAAAAAACAAAAACAAAAAAACAAAAAAATCGTTCAACGGCGATGCACCCCAATCAAGGTGTCGTTGTGTCTCCTTTTTGCGCGCTGCCGTGGCGCAACCACCAAATAATTTGAGTGGGAAATGTTCCTCAGAGTGCGATGAAAGCGCACGACTCTCCCCGCATTCTGCTCTGACAGCTTGAAGTGACTGCCGCGCGTGGTGCTCCGAACGTCCCTCTCTCTCTCTCTCCCTCCCTCTCTCTCTATCTCTATCCCTCGCTCTCTCGCTCTCTGCCTTTCTCTCTCTCTCCCCCTCGCACTCCGCAGACTGTCATGGACTGATTCGCTGTCACATAGGCTGACTATCAATGCCCGGTGATTACGTCAGCAGGTGTTGCCTATCTAAGCCTGCTTCTTAAGACACAGCTGCCCAAAGATCTCTGTCCAGAAGTGAATTAAGGGAACAGGTACACCGCCAGCTCCCATTCACATTGGCATTAATCCCACCAGCTCATGATGTATGCATTGTGGTCTCCCTTCCTTAGGGACCACATGTACAAGTCGAGCCTCAGCTTCACTCTATTTAATTGTTTTGGTATGTTCTGTGTTCTGTCTCCACGTGCCCCCTTCTTGTCCGTGTATGCGTGTGCGTGCGTGCGTGTGTTTTAGTGAGTTTATAATAATACATTTTATTTATGAAGCACCTTTCATCATCAGGGACAATCTCAAAGTGCTTTGACAGTGCATTAAAAGCAATAGAACGATACAACAGGGACAGGAAAAACTGATTAAATTAACTCAAAAAGTGTCTCTGACTAAATTAAAAGTATTTTGAGGCCTGTTTTAAGTTGAATGCATTTTCTGTCCTCATGTGCCTTTGTGTAAGTGTGTATGTGTGTGTGTGTGTGTGTGTGTGTGAGAGAGAGAGAGAGAGACAGAGAGAGAGAGAGTGTGTGTGTGTGTGTTTTGTGTGTGTGTGTGTGTGTGTGTGCATACACACATGCACAAATGTGTGTGCATGTCACTCTTGTGTGTGTGTGTGTGTGTGTGTGTGTGTGTGTGTGTGTGTGTGTGTGAGTGAGTGAGTGAGTGAGTGAGTGAGTGAGTGAGTGAGAGAGAGAGAGAGAGAGAGAGAGAGAGAGAGAGAGAGAGAGAGAGAGAGAGAGAGAGAGAGAGAGAGAGAGAGAGAGAGAGAGAGAGAGAGAGAGAGAGAGAGAGAGAGAGAGAGAGAGAGGGGTTGAATACAAGTGGGTGATAATCCTTCCCAGGAGATGCGTTCTCCGAGCGGCGGTGGGGCATTAGCCGTCTTATCTGCGGCCTCCATTGGTTCCAGCCGCTCGCTGGCTTCCCCCTCTTGTTGGCGTGGCGACGGCCCCTCAGCAATTATGTTTAAGACATAATCACTGGGTTTATTCAGTCAGTTGTTTCGCTAACCGAACGAATACGGAAGGATCACGATGTTACAAGTTGTTATTTCAGCGGGCCGCGCTTTTTTTTCAACACTTGGAGGGGATTAAGGCAAAAGGCCGAATTTCTATATTTGACTGTTATTTAATGTTTTTTGGGGTATTTTTGTTAGAAGTGTGTCAAAAGGATAATCCAAGCTTGAGGTGCACAACGTGAATGGCGACCTCCCGCCATTCCGTACCTTAGTGCCGCTCGGCCTCTTTTGCGGAGCACTTAAAACACAGGGCCGTTTGTGAAGTGACTCTTCGCCAACTCACGTTACGTGTTGTTGTAATGTATTATGAATCCAGGAATCGACCATCTTTGTTGAACCCCACAATAACAACCCCTCCTCCCTCGACTGGCCTGAATAGAGCCACCTTGCAGAGTGTGTGCGTGTGTGTGTGTGTGTGTGTGTGTGTGTGTGTGTGTGTGTGTGTGTGTGCATGTGTGTGTGTGTGTGCATGTGTGTGTGTGTGTGTGTTTGCGTGTGTGCATGTGTGTGTGTGTGTGCTTGTGTGCGTGCGTTTGTGCGTGTGTGTGTGTGTGTGTGTGTTTGTGTGTGTGTGTGTGCATGTGTGTGTGTGTGTGCGTGCTTGCGTGTGCATGTGCGTGTGTGTGCGCGTGCGCGCCCCTGCACGTGCCTTCTGTGGATTAAGTTGAGCATGCATGGGACATCTTTATTATTTAGTAAGGGTGTATGCAGTGTCGCCTATCAGCAGCCAGACAGAAGGTCTGGCCTCAGGCTGCTGACGGCGGGCCGTCTCTTCCATGGCTGTCAGTCATCTCAAGGCTGCCTGACCTTCTGGAATACTACTTCACTGCTCCGCTGCCTCGCTGCTCTTTTGTGAGGTGGGCGATTGTCCCTCAGGCCCGGCTCTGGGCAGAACTTAAGTGACCCCGTGTTGTTGTCTCGCGGCAAGCGGGATATGAAAAAAAAAACATGTCATTATAATCACATCTTTTGGGCGGCTCTCTGGGCGTACATCAGATGCATTTGATAGGCGGTATGAAATAACGCTTATGATGTATGGTGATGTAGGACAATCGTGTCTGTTCCTTTTATGGACCAGGGTCCTGGTAGGAGACCACACTAGTGAGGACAAGTCTACCACCTGTGCCCTGGCATGCAAAGGGAACAGGCCCATTACTAGTCATGACACCTGTGTTTGTCTTTTCGACCGCGCCCCTGGGAAATGTGTCAATAAGTCGATTGTTTCATTTCAGATCAAATCCCCCGTTCTTCCAAGAAAATGGCGGTGAACGACAACATTATTGGAACAGGATATTTTTCCTATCGGCGATATTTTGGACCCGCACTACTCTGCACCGCAACAGAGAGAAATGACATTGTGACGCGACCATGAGCAACATCAATCACCCCCCTCGCTCTGCCTAATACTGACTACTGAGCGTCTATAGTGAGATGGAGTGCACAGTTTGGCATGGTGGTAGATAAACCCTGTGCTGAATAATACTCATCGTTTGCAGCTGCGTAGCCCTCCAACTCTCTCCCCTTCTTGCTTGCCCCCCCCCCCCCACCCCCCCCCACCCCCCCCCACCCCATCTCTGTGACTCAGTGAGCCCGAAACCCCCAGACCTCCATCTTGAGCCACAGTCTCTCTCCGGGCCGTAAGTTACGGGCATTCCTTTTGGCCATCTGCACGTAACCATCTCCATCACGGTGGGCCTTAATGGGATGGGAGCAGAGGTGAAAGCCACCATCTGTCACGGGGGCTCACTCTTCTGTTTGGCATTATCTTCTGTGTCTTCTCGTAGCGTTGAGATGATGAAGCACCAACAAAAGAGGGGGTGGGGGGGGGGGCATATATTTCACCATCTTCATCCTCTTATCTACTGTCCGACAGTTATGAGCAGAGCTCAGAGGGGTGACATGCGGAGGGGAATCAGGAATCGATCATAACTCCATAAATCCTAACCGGGGGGGCTTTTTGCTGTAAAATGCGACCCCATGAAGAAATGGAAGTGCTCGTACTATACTCAGTAGTGGTGAGGATGTTAGCTAGGATTTGATTTCAGAGTGGATTTAATTCACTCTGAGACGATCATGTAAATTGGATTTGTTTGTTGGCGTCTCTGTCAACAAATATATCTTAACATTAAACAGAATAAAATCAAATCAGATGTGTGGATGGGATTCATTGGACCATATTACATTTGGATGCTGGATGCTGAGTTGGCTGATGAATCACAAAGCTGGCACAGCGGCTCAAAGCGACCTCACTAAATTCAACTGGAAGGGAACAGATGCAGATGCCGGAGCTCACACCACAGCATTATGCAGTATTATATACAGTATTATATTATGTTGTATTGTGCTTCTACAGTACCCAGACCCAAAGGACTAGGCATTAGCTGAAGCATGTGGTTCCCACAGTCCATTGTCCCGGAGACAGTAGCAAAAAAAGACAAACAGCCAGGGAAGCCCTTAGCTAGCCAGCCGCAGCCCAGAGAAACATCTGACATAAGCCATGACTTCACTGGAAACAGAGGTGACCAGTGGAGGGGAGAGGACACAAACACAGCTGCCCCCTGGATCCCTCTGGTACAACACTGACCTCTGTGGGCTGGGAGTGGAAGTACCACTAAAGCGGCTGGCCTCCTCTGTGGTGAAACACATGCGATTCAGCAGTGATATTGACCATTCATAATCAATATCGCTTCTGATTGCTTCTTATGAAAGCCTTTATGGTCAAAGTGGGCTGTTATGATGCCCGACGCTATAATCCTAGGATGCCTCACAAAAGATAATAGCAGAGAGAGAGACAAGTAGTAGGAGAATGGGAATTGAAGAGCAGAGAAGCGTTTCATAAGGCATCATTTTATTGATTAACTGTGCAAAGGTGCAATTCCCTGTTCCGGGCGTACCTCCCTTGTTCGTCACTATTTTGAGTGCAGAGCCAGCATGAGAGAAGTCAAGGCCCTATGGGAACAAAGCCAGACTGCAAACTCTAGGAGATTACACGTTTATACTTTTGATTACTGCCACTACAAGAGGCTGAGCTACAGCACACATCAACCGACCGCCACTGGAAGGTCAAGTCAGGGGGGTTTGCGAGGTCCACCCCTCACAGTCCCTCCTTCCCCATCCCACGCTTGTGAGCACAGCTTGGGAGCGCCCCCCTTAAGTCTCCTGGCCTGGTTTACTTATTCAGCCCCTATGTCACAGTTCCGCACACGCAACAGAGATGCCCGAGATTAGGTGACTTGGCTTAACCGCAGCCATTTTAGACGAGCGGGGCGCCACCACGTCTCGTCTTCGTCCTGGTTCCTCTCCTTTTCCCCCCCTCTCCTATCTGTGAAACGGAGAGGCGGGCTACGGGGTGACACGGCGAGTGACACCGACCCGCATGTCGCACGTCGTCGGCAGAGACGGGCCTGCGCACCTCCCTCCCACTGTGTGTGTATGTGTATGTGTGTGTGTGTGTGGTGTGTGTGTGTGTGGGGGGGGGGGGGGGGGGGGGGGGGGGGGGGGGGGGGCGAGGGGAGGGGGAGGGAAGGAGGGGAGGGGTGTGTGGAGGTGTGATATGTGTTGGTTTGTAATGATGTGTGTGTGCATTTTGTCAGGTTTGTGTGTGTTATGATTTGTATTGTGTGTGTGTGTGTGTGTGTGTGTGTGTGTGTGTGTGTGTGTGTGTGTATGTCTGTGTGTGTGTGTGTGTGTGTGTGTGTGTGTGTGTGTGTGTGTGTGTGTATGTTGTGGTGGTGGATGTGTGAAGGAGATGTGTGTCCTCTGCAGTGCTGTATCGTGGTCGTACGTTATTTTCCTCACTCGGTTGTAGCCCACCAGGCTATCTCGAGAGGTCTTTGCGGTTCGTTTCACGGGGAACAGGAGAAATTATCATTTCTGAGCGAGGGCTGGCTCTTGTGTAATTGTAATAATTTAATGGCAACCGACAAATTACATAAATTTGAAACAGGAAACCGGAGCCGGAAAATGTCAAACGATGCCTAGATGTGTGTGTGTGTGTGTGTGTGTGTGTGTGTGTGTGTATTGTTGTGTAGTGTTACATTGTGCTGTGCTACACTCTTAACAGGTGCATTTATGTTGATGTATGTGCTGCTGTGTTGGGATGTGTGGGTGGCGATGTGTGTGTGTCTGTGTGTTTGTGTGTGTCCGTCACCAGGGGAGTGGAAGATGGCCTCAGACAGGCCATGTCAGTCAAAAAGAATATCAGGCTTAGTTTCAATTCAAAGCACACACACACACACATGTGCACACACACACACACACACACACACACATGCTCACACACGCAGAGACGTGTGCGCGTGCACACCCACACACCTGCACTGTGGTTGCCATGTCATCTCTCATCACAAGGCTCCATTTCAAGGGGAGGAACACAGAAAACAGAGCTGGGAAACGCACACCTGCCAGTCACGGGATCCACACACACACACACACACACACACACAGACACACACTCTTCCCTCAGAATCCTCCGCTCTCCTCGGCTAACGTTCCCTCTCCACCGGGATGCCCTGTGCAGCGACACACAACACACACCTGTCTTTAACAGCACGTCACCATGAAACTGCCGGGACGTAGAGACGACAATAAGCCACCGAAACACGCCATCCTTTCATTGTGGTCAGAGGTCTTTCTGTCAGCAGTACGACTTTTCACGAATATCTCGGTTGGGGAGGCTCACAGTGGAGACCTTTAAAGTCGCTGTTGCTGCTATAACACCTGAATTTCCCTCCCGGGGTTAATAGAGTTTACGCGCTGTGCGCGACTACATCTGCACGTGTGCTCATGATCGATCCCTCATCGGTTCTTTCCTTTCTTTCTTGCCTTCTTTCCTCTCCCGGTGACTTGTGACACACACAGACGGCCTTGTGTCACGAGAGACCCTGGCTGACTGGGCAATAGCGTAACCTTTAAAGACGAGCTCAATAATGCATGATCAGACTAGACACGGACAGACGGAAAACCTTACATCAACACCCGGCTTTGTCCTGCCATGGTGCCAAAGGGCTGGACATGGCAGAGACTGGACACCTGCTTGTTTATCGCCACACGGTTGCGGCGGGGACGGGCCGTGCCCGCAGACAGACAGACAGACAGACAGAGAGGTCAAGTTAAGTCAATTGTATTTTCACAGCCCTTAATCACAGTTACAATGGAATGGCTTTGCAGGCCATATATTTATGACACCCCCTAACCCTGGGGTGTGTCCAAAGGGCAAGGAAAAACTCTCAGAAGGAACGCAGAGTGGGGGATCCCTATCCCCCCAGGGATAAGGAGTGCAATGAAACGTTAGAACGATGTTTCATGTTTCCAACATGTTCAATATTAGCTTCTTTGTTTTCGAGGCCTGCCGACCAGACAGGTCTAGACAACAGACAAGACGACCTGTGCATGCATTTGCAGGTTTGAGCGAAACTAAGACAAACTGTCAACTCTAGGGATATCTAGGCAGACAGACAGAGCTGATGTGTTTCCAGAGAGACCATGGCTCCTCCTTTTCACGTACATGCACCGCCCCCTACTGCTAGTGCCTTAGCTCGACCCGAAACGCCATAGAATCCCCCGACTGAGAAACTTCAAGGAGCAGTATCACGATGGCGTTTCTATATAGAATCGCAGCCCGACAAGTGAGACTTATTCGCCCAGAGTCCAACGGTGGACCTTTTGGTTGTGTGCGGCGCGGCGGAGCGCATGGTCTAGTGTGTGAAGACACTCGGCTACCGCTACCAGTTTGTCACAGTGGCATACACGCTCGCTGTCAACATACAAAGGCGACAACAGCTTTACAAGTGGATGTAAAACGGTTAGATGGGGAGGACAATGGTAGGCATTGGTTTAAGTTATTTAGGTGAACAAGTAGTATGTTCCTTGAATGGATTGATGTTTGAATAAACGTTGTGTCGTCCCAATATTGCATTTCATTGTACGACGTCTACCTCTTGTAATGACTCCCCAGAGTGTGTGTGTGTTTGTATAATATGTCCTCTTAGGAATAGTGGAGGTGGTCATGTGTCGACCTGAGGCCAGAAATGCACTGGGTCACGTGTTCATATCACAGGTAAAACTCAAATGACACACAGACACACACTCGTACACGCACACACAGTGATACACCTGTAATGTGATTATAGATGCGTGGGGTCATATCCATGCTGTCCAGCGGCGATGCGCCGCGGGTGGTAATCTTCAGGAGCTTGGTTCCGGGGGTCTTCTGCGCAGGTGCACACCTATATCGCTGTCAAAAAAATCTATACGCAAGACGATCCATATTTACAAGGGCGACGCTGCTGATTTAAACGTGATGTGTGATGAATTGTTTGGTGAATGTGTATTGATACAGGTGCTGATCTAAAAGAAAGGGCTGTCATGAACAACGCAGCAGCCGATTTGTTCGTCCACAAACTGCGAACGCTTATGACTGAAATTGGTGGGTTTTCCACAAGAAGGGAATCATAGGATTTGCATGGTATTCATACTCTGTTGTCCACAGGTCTACCTGAGAGTGGCACAGTTCCATTTAAATACACACATATTCACTGACCCAAGTTCCAAGGTACACTGTCACTTGGCTTATTTATTAGACCAGGGATAGTGGCTCTGCTGGCTGTACACTTAAAACTGCATGTGTTACTTTTTCTTTTTTTATTTCTCTAAAAAAATAAATCATGCCTGCTGTGAAATATTAACTCTGAAGTATCCTCCTGCACAACCACTACACCACTGCTCTCAGCACACACACATTGTATAAAAAGCTGAACGCAATCTCTGCTTCGGGCCGTTATCGCGTTTACGTAAACTCTGCTCTGATTACCGCTCGCTCTCCGCGATAACGACAGCATCGTTGCCCATGCCAACCATCGCGGCGGTGGACGGCGCAGCCCTGGGCGGCGGGCTGGAGCTGGCGCTGGCCTGTGACCTTCGCACCACCGGTGAGTGACCTCTGACCTTTCAACCTTTTTATTATTTTTTTAATATATATATATATATATATATATATATATATATATACTCTTGAACAAGGCGAAGAACTCCCCATTCTCTGCTCCCGAAGGAGTGCGGGGAGGGGTTTGGCCCTGAGGCCATCGATGAGAGGACTGTAGAGGCATGAATGACATCTCTGAGTGGGTGATTACTGCTTATTACTCTTATGGCATGGCAGAGTGGCCGGCCAGACGCAAAGGCGGCAAGGAAAGCATGGAATAGAACAGGACTTTAGTGTCCAGCCTGCTGGGCCGGGGAGTGTGCTTTTTGGTGTCACCTCATGATTCAAAGGATTCAAGGATTCAAAGGTTTTTATTCTCATGTGTGCAGTAAAGAAACGCGTTTCCCTGGACAATGAAATGCTTACTTTGCTGCCCACACTGGATACCATATATAAATAATGTATAAAATAGAATATGAATAGAAACTGTACAAATAGAAATAAAAATAAGAAAATATACATAAAATAAAAATAAAAATAAAGAAAAATAAAATAGAAATATAAAATTTAGAAGATGTGAGTTAAATGAAATGGTGAAATGAAATTGTAAATGTGCATTGTGCATCAGCAGCTGTAAACATGAAACATGTACGTTAGATACAGACACATGGGGCATAAAACAAAATGACTGCACATGCTTTTGTCTGATTGCAGCAGTTCAAGATTCAAGATTCAAGTATTTATTGTCATCACATCCAAGACATGACGAGATTGTAGTAGCTGCCACAGTAATAGCGCATTCGATTATTGTTTTTAAAACAAAACAATAAATGGAGAAGGGGAGAAAAGATAAGAGGCCATAAAAATAGCGATATGGCCCACACATACTTAAAAACAATGCAGACACACATTCGGAATGACGGAACGTTGGAATGACGGTAACGCAAATGAGGGTATTAAAATAAGAGACAGTTCATTAGGACTTTACTGTTATGAACGTTGCCTTTGGCCGGTGGTGGTTTAAAACACCGTCCTGAGGGCAGAACTGTAAACTCTCCATGGAGAGCTGTGGCTGGTGTCCTCCGCCGTGGCCCTAGCTGTCCTGGGTACTGCAGAGTGGTACAGCGCACTGCGTTGTGTCCGTTCTCTGCCCACCCGACGGACTGCGGGAAGACAGGGGGACAGACTCTGAAGGGAGTATTCTTGCAGGGTCTCTGTTTTCTATCAATGACCTTCTAACCCCACCGCTGAAAATAAGAGACCTGATGTAGGGAGTGGAGATAATGAGGTTGCTGCAAGGCTCTTTCACTAAATGTCAAGGTGGGCATATAAGGAGGGGGGGGGGGGGGGGGTTCATTAAAATGTCCGCTGCTGGTGCTGTATTTTCAGGCGCAATTTTGCCTGTGTACACCTGAAGAATACGATATGTGGTGCTAACATGTGAAAACAGGGGGTAGAGGATGTGACCTTGTGCAAAGGTACTAATGCAGAGCGTGATGCGTCACACTCAGCATAATAATGTGCTGCATGGAAGCCACACGTGATTGGCTCAAGGCGTTGTGGCCACCCCGTGATTGGTGGAGAGGGCCGATGTCCGGGCAGAACAGGTGTTTGTCTATATTAGTTTGACAGAAGCATCAGTCAGCTTTTACTCTGTCCCTGCAGCGCAGACCTTCAACTGTCCTCTGTGTGTGTGTGTGTGTGTGTGTGTGTGTGTGTGTGTGTGTTTGTTTCAGCATATTCTGCCCAGATGGGTCTGATTGAGACGTCACGGGGGCTGCTTCCAGGGGCTGGTGAGACACACACGCACACACACACACACACACACACACACACACACACACACACACACACACACACACACACACACACACACACACAGCTGTGGGTTACTGCATGCATTGATACATTTAGCTTGTATAGCACTTCTCATCTGCGGAGACCAATCTTGACGCGCTACATGGGGCGCGTAACGCCTCTACCCGGCAACAGCAGCCACGTGACCTTGACCTGGTTTGCCCTGCAGGGGGCAGTCAGCGTCTACCCAGGCTGATCGGAGTTGCTCTCGCCAAAGAACTCATCTTCACAGGTATCGTCAAAGGGAGAAAAAAAACAAAAAACAGGTGTAACCGTGAAGTGGGTGAAGTTGCGACTGAAACCCTCCCCGTGTTTGTGTTGTTAACATGTTAATTGACATGCATGCCGTCGTCTCGCGACGCGGGCAGGTCGACGCGTGGGGGGCCAGGCCGCGCTGGACCTGGGCCTGGTCAACCGGGCCACAGAACAGAACGAGACGGGCGACGCGGCCTACAGGGACGCCCTCAGCCTGGCTCGGGAAATACTGCCTCAGGTGAACGCAAAACGTGTTGCATTGCAGCCGCCGTGGCCCGTTCCTTTCACCTTCCTTGATTTCTCCCAGCAGCCTCGTTAAGCTCACTCCAGTGTCCTTCTTCCTTCCGACAACTTTTGGCTTGCACTCGTTCGGTTGCCTCGTCGGCAGCCTGCCATCTCTGCCTCTCCAAATTGCTCTCGCTGCAGTCTGTGCATGTGGACAGTGGAGGCAAAGTGGCAATTTGAGTGGCGATATTGATCACGCGCACACACATGCGCACACGCGCGCACACACACACACACACACACACTGGTTTTGATTGAGGGGAAAGCAGAACAGCTTTCAGACGGGATTCTAAGAAGCCGAGTGGCAATCCCAACACTGATGGACAGCTGTTCATACTTCCTTCCCCCAAAAAGTCCTACACACGTCACACTTTCACTGCCTCTGGGTGGCCAATAATGGGTCCTGACTGGTTAAACATATGATGGTAGAGAACTGAGTGGATGATAATCAGGATCATTTTGGGCTTGATCTCGTCGAAATCGACTTCCTTAAATGATCATATTAAGGAACCCATTGTGGGCTGATAAAACCCATTGTTTTATTTCTGTTTCTTCCCTTCCTTTTTTCACTGCATTACTGGTCATTTTCACCTCTACCAAATCCGACATGCTACATCTCTGTGTATGCTATAGTGTATGCCTAGATGTTTGTACATTATGTATATTTTTATATATTTTTTGTATATTGTTTACATAGGTTTATATTATATATTTATATATTCTAACACTCTACTATACAAAGAGTGTCTGTCTCTTTTTTTCCCTGTAGTATTGTAACGAATGCAATTTCCCTCAGAGATCATTAAAGTATTTCTGTCTGTCTGTCCTTAGGCTCCTTTTGCCGTCAAGATGGCAAAATACGCTGTTGACAAAGGCTCTGAGGTACAGTTCAACACAAAGCCACCGCCTTTCGTCTTTTATGGTATGAAAGCACTCGTATAACAGCTTTGTGTCTCTCCAGTTGGACATGACCACGGCCATGGCCATAGAGAGGCTGTGCTACTCACGGGTAAGCATTCTAATACACAAGCAGTGGCTATAAAATAAACAACTTGTACTTAACCTCCGCACAGACAGATTTGCCCACTCTAGTGTAACTTTGGAGTGTCCCGATTTAACTTGCGCTAATGCAAGATGGGGACTGCCATGCTAGTTTAAATTGAAAACCCAAATGCAGAACTAGATACATATTGGCTGAAATAGTCTTTGACTTTTGGGTTCCTGTTTCCATTCATTCCCTTCAGGTCATCCCCACTCGTGACAGACAGGAAGGTATGGCTGCCTTCAAAGAGAAGAGAAAACCTCACTATATCGGAGAATAATACATGTTTTATGTTATGTATAAGAATATAATCTACTTGGAGGGACGAGACAAATTTTTTACCGTTTGGTGTAGAAAATTAAAAGGCTGCTTTTAGTACAATCTCATTAGGGGAACTAAACAAATAAAGTTTTTGTTTTAGAAAAAATAAATTGTACTTGAAAGTTCACCATATACGTATGTGCTGCACCAAATTGCCAATAATTGTATAAAAAAACCCAACACTTAAACCAAGACTTGTAGTTTATGGGATGTACATTCTTTATTTCAAAATGTTGACATCTACTCTCAGCATCATCATGGCACATTGGCTGCTTCAGCCTCAACCCCTGCTCCTGATGTGGACGATGAGGGGCAGCCTCCACTAAAGTCAACGTCTTGAAACCCACGAGCCTCTCCACAGCCCCACGGCTTAACAACCGCGGCTCAGTTTACTGAGCGGGTGAAGCGGGTGCATATCCTGTGGGGGTGCGGGGGGCAGTCATCCAAAAAAAAAAAATGGGTGGGGTTGAGAATGAAAATGTTCTGAAAATGAAAGCCCAGCGGTCTGTGTGCGCCTCGTGTCGAACGACAGCGCTTCCCTTGATTGATCCATTGATTGCCGGGTCGATTTCTCGACCCGCCGCAGTTAGCGTGGATAGCATAGCAAGCGTTCACAACAGTAGAGCGACAAAACAAGTCAAACAAGGTTGAGTCCACGGGAGGTGGGGGACACACACACTTGTGTCTTCCGCTGCCAATGAACGTTTTCCCACCTCCCCGCCATCTACACAGTTCAGACAATATGCTTGTATAGGTGTCTGTGGTGAGTATGACTGTGTGTGTCGATGGACATCTGCAGGAGCAACAATCACCATAGCGTCAAGTCTTCTGAAAGCGGCTTGGGGAAAAAAAAAAAAACTACAGCAGCTTCTTGGTGTGGCGTGGAGGATGACCGACTGGAGCCTGGTAAGAGTCGGGAGCGTGTGTGTGTGTGTGCAGGAAGGTGTGTGCGTCACCGTGCCTCACTGGTAGTCCAGGTTGCCGTTACTCTCCTGGGGTCTGTGGGGACTGGCTGGCTGGCTGAATGACTCTACCAGTAAATCAAGGCATTGGAGGGCACAACAACCAAGTCTTTTAGCCTCCTTTTTTTTTTTTGTAGCTTAATGGTCGTTTTTCATCATCATCCCCACTCATCACTCATCATTCATCCCCCTGTGTCATCCATAACTACCTCTTAAATCAGCAAAGAAAGAAAAAGCAAAACACAATAAGAGACAGTGTCCGTGCAACTTTTTTTCCCCCCTCATAAGGTTATTTGTGCAAAGTAAACTAAGTACAATTTGATACCATTGGTTAGTGCAGCCACTCACACACACACACACACAAAGCAGGAAGCCGCAGATACACGTTTCTGTGACACGTCTCATGAAACGGACACGGGTTCGAGCGACCGATGCATATTCTGTCTACGAAGGATGTTTAGCATTGCCGATTAAAACCAGTTTTCTGAGCATCACTTGTGAATGCTGTTCCGCTGCATTTCAATCGTGATATTTAAAATAAAAAAAAGGTTCATTTGGAACGGGGAAGCTTACACGTCATTCTTATAGAGCATGTTGAAACATGATGTCGGTACCCCCATCAAAATCAGATGATGGTACGAGTGGAGGAACCGTGGTGGGATGAAAAGGAAGAGAAAGGCCCACAGCTCTATCCCTCGACAAGCAGGCAGGCATTCCTATAATGACCAGCGCAAGCATCCAGGCCAATTCCAGCATGCGCCAGCTCACAATGTCATGCGCATATTAAATAACAAGATCGACCAGTCGCAAACCTCGCACGGAGAGTTGCCCGTCAACATGTTTTTGCACCACAACAACGTTACACACGGAGAAACTTTTTGCTTTGAAACAAATGCAAAAAAAAAACAGAGGAAGGGAAAAAGCCCTGCACTTTTAGTGTATAATCCCTTAGGGGTGCCAGCCGAGCTAGTGTGCATGTGCGCGTGTGGGACGGGCACACACGTACATACACACATGCACGCCCACGCGCACGCACCCGCGCTCCCAGACACCTCCGTTCTGCTGGGGCCGAGCTCATGGGATGGTGTCTCCACAGCAACGTCACGGAGTTTTGTTCACTGGGGACAGAAGGGATAACATGAGATTTAGAAAAGAGAAAAAAGAAACCTGGTGTCTGCAACAGAATGATGGCCCTGTAGAAATACACATATATATACACACACACACATACATATATATATATGTATATATATATATATATATATAATAATTCTTTTTTTAAGGATTTTAGCCATTTCTTTGCCTTTAAGGACAGGACAGCTCCCTGCATGTGCTCGTGAGCAGGGGTCAAACCTCAGGGCCGCTGACGCACTATAAAGGCTGTGGTGCGTCACCAGCGGTTGTCGTACTTGCACTCCGGAGAGCCTTTCACCTTTGGGCGGCGGTGACGGCGGCGGTGGCGGTGACGGTGACGGCTGCTGGCCGGTGCGCCCTCTGTGGCGGCGCAGGCTCTCCAGGATGTTCTCCACCAGCCGCCGGACGTCGGGGTGCGTCTGGGGGTTGGTGTGCACCTGCTCCAGCTGCCGGAGACCCCCCTCCTCCAGCAGCATGCTGCAGTAGCGCGAGGCTGCGGGCGGAAGAACGAGTCGGACGAGTCGGTTACGTTTGAGCACATCGGGTCAAACGTAAACGGGAAACCATAAAGGGTTTCCCCTTCATGTGAACCCGCGTAGCGGGTTTCCCCTTTATGTGAGTATTATGTTGTTATTATTACACTTTATACTTTATTCATCCCACAGCAGGGAAATGTGTTCTCTGCATTTGAGCCATCCTTTTGTACATAGGAGGAGTGGGCTTTTAGTTGGCTGCTCAGCGCCCGGGGAGCAAGTTGGGGTTCAGTTTCTTGCTCAAGGACACTTCGACATGCGGACAGTTCGAGGAGGGGAATCGAGGGGATCGAACCGCCGACCCTACGGTTGGTGGACGACCCGCTCTGTCCACCGGCTCTACCCACTGAGCCACTGTCGCCCCCCCCCCCCCCAGATAGGTTACATGAGAATACTCGAGGTGCAGAATGGACACCACACACGGTCGACTGACAAGAGGTTTCAAGGATGTGCTCCAATGATTGGCTCTAGCAGTCCTACTCTACAGCCGAGCTAATGGGAAACGCACAAAGCCTTTGCTGGCAACAAAGAATTGAAAGGGAAGCATTTACGCCTTGTTTCCTGTTTCTTTACATAGAAATTCTACCAAAGCTATTCCACTAAAACTCTTTTGTGCGAGTAGATGAGCTTTCACAAGGGGATTTAAATATGTGTCAAGTGGCCAGCCTACACGGTGTTGACTTATCGACACCTTTTAACACTTCACTAGTGCTGGATTAGTGCAATGACAAATATGAGCAGAACGAAAGAGAGAAAGGCCTTCTGTCCACCCAGATTTGAGCTCGTCTGCCATCAGACCTACACGATAATGAATCCAAAGTCTGATTCGTGAGACGAACACAAGTGTGACAAAGTGTGAGTGCAGCGGTGCGTTACACTCGAGAGGACCGAACAGCTCAGGCAGGATCTTGGCAATGTGACGGGACAGTTCCTCACCGTTCTTGCTGCAGACGTGCTGCATGGCCCAGGCGGCCCACAGCTGGACCCCTGGGGTATGGAAGCACTCCAGCAGAGGGAAGAAGGGGTTGAAGGACCTGCAGGAACGAGATGGACCCGAGTCACACGTGGCCTTTCCAAAAGCAAGCAATGCGTTGGGACAGCGGCATCTGAAGAAGAATTACTCTTTTGATCCCGTGAGGGAAATTTGGTCTCTGCATTTAACCCAATCGTGAATTAGTGGAAATACACTCAGCACACAGTGATGGTGAGGCACACTAATCCTGAGGCAGTGAGCTGCCAACAGCGGCGCTCGGGAGCAGTGAGGGGTTAGATGCCTTGCTCACAGGCACTTCAGCCGCTGCAGGTGGATCCCACCCATCTATCTGCCAACTGCTTTCTCTTTTGTCTTCTTTTGGATGAGGACAAAGCTTGTTATTGATATCAATCTTGATCATCTGTGTTTAACCAGTAAATGGTGATTGGTTGCTCTCTCATTGGTTGCTCTCTCATTTATGTGTGTGTGTGTGTGTGTCTGCATGCGTGCGTATATGAAACGAGTGATCCATTTTTTTTCCCCACCTGTAGGCCACCATCTCGCATTCAGGCGTGGGCCACTTCAGGATGGCAGAATGCTAAAACAACAGAGGAGGAGACGGGCACGTGAGAGACCACTCACCACACCCAGACAACACCAGTGGACCCACGCAAGGCGGGGCTTCCTCTACAACCAGCGGCCTACCAGTTGCTCCAGCAGAGAGGCCCGCAGGCCGAGGCTGAGGGTCCAGGCCTGCTCCCCGCGCGAGGTGAGGTGCGCCAGGATCCCCGCGGCAAAGTAGCTGACCTCCACCTCGGGGCTGTGGAGCAGGGTGCAGATGTGGTCCAGGAAGCTCTGGACCATGAGCTGCACATGGAGGTCCCCCACCTCGGCGATGTTATTCTACCAGAGTACACACACACAAAAAAAAAAAATTAAAATGACGTCTCACTCCCCCCCGCTATATTTTGGGCCCCAATAATAACGCCATACACAAACACATTTATTGTTAGCGTCTGTTGTTTTGGTGTTCTGGTACTCACCAGCAGTCCCAGAACCTTCTGCTGAATGGAGGATTCTGATGGGAAAGACTGAAGAGGAAAAAAAGATGACCAAAGAATTAGTAAATGAAAATAATTATCATAAAAGTAAGGGGGAAAATAAAAAAATTTGTGATAGAATCTCAGAGAAGTAAGTCAGCTGCCCTGCAACTAGACACACTGTGAGGGTAAGACGTCCAGTTTTATGATGAGGATGAACCTCATCACACTCTACCTCTAGGACATTTATGAACAGCTTGAGCCCGTCGTTCTGGATGAAATGGCTGCAGGTGGTCGGGGACTCGTCGGTGAGGTTCCACAGCGCGCTCAGTGTGAACTTCAGGGTGGCGTCCACAACGCTCTGCCCGGCCTTCTGCTTCACAATGTTGAGGAGTTGCTGAGAGAAACCGCACGCACGCACACACCGTGGGGGGGGAGAAAAGAGAGAGAGAGAGAGAGAGAGAGAGAGAGAGAGAGAGAGAGAGAGAGAGAGAGAGAGAGAGAGAGAGAGAGAGAGAGAGAGAGAGAGAGAGAGAGAGAGAGAGAGAGAGAGAGAGAGAGAGAGAGAGAGAGAGAGAGAGAGAGAGAGAGAGAGAGAGAGAGAGAGAGAGAGAGAGAGAGAGAGAGAGAGAGGTCAGTTTTCTATCAAAGGCTGTACTCGCTGTATAAGGCACCATGCAGGCAACTCTTACCATCACTATGGACAGCTCGGCTCCCAGCTGTGCCGTCTGCTCTGTAGACAGCTGAAAAGCAACACACACACACACCTTGGTAAGATGATTAGTTAAAACAGCAGCGTACACTGCGCACGCACACACACACACACACACACACACACTAGACAGACAAGAGTGTTTTATTTGACAGGCTTCAAGAGGGTTGTGTTTTTTTTTGTTCATTTCAAATGTGACAACTAATACAAAGTGGCGGAAACGCTGTGTGTGTGTGTGTGTGTGTGTGATGACGCACACGTTCGACGTGCGAACGCAGGTGAACGCACACGCAGTATGCCGCTGCCATGTACCTTGGCAGCCAGTATGGAGATGATGGCCACAGCCATTCTCTGCATGTTCTGGTCCTCATGGTTACACAGCCACTGCATCACCAGCTTGGCCGCCTCAAACCTATCACGCACAGTCACAGTGTGACATCGCACGCAGAAATAGAAATGGCTGCTGACGATTTGAACTTCCTTTGTGTGCATTGTGGAAACGGCCCGTAGCTATTAATCACCCTCATTCATGACGTCATGACATTTCCTGTTCTGGTGTGAGTTCAAGTGATCCCGGAGAGTCTTGGCCCCCGTAAACAGGTTGCCCACTGGGGCGCTTTACCAATGCAGGCGAGGCGGCCTACCTGTTGAAGGGGACTTCCTGCAGAATACGGTCACTGCACAGCGACAACAGGCAGTTCTTCTGCAGCTGGAGACAAGACAAGAGGACATTCCAAAATGGAATGTTAGAGAGCAGCGCCTGAGCAGAACCCGCGGGACGGGTTACCGGGTACCTCGTCCACTCCTGCGCCGTCCCTTATAATAAGCAAACCCGTGCTCGTGGAGAACTTGGGGTCAGGTACCTGCTGGTGATTGGGGAAGGTTCTCATGGCCTCCAGAAGCAGCTGGGTGACGCTGCTCAGCAATCTGACCGGCATGTCGGCGGCCAGATCCTGCTTGGTCAGGTTGAACACACAGGCGCTGGCAGCCAGCTGGACGTTGAGGGTGGCGGGGTGGTTCTTCATGCCCAACACAACCAGCTAGGAGGACACAAGGTGTGGGGTGTGGGGGGTTGGAGGAGATAAATCACACTTAAAAAGAGTGGGAGCCTCTGTTTAAGCCTGGCTAGACTGTAGGACGCAGAAACAAAACCATTGAGTAAGTTCATACAAACAAGTTCACAACCATGGTTACCAGCCTCCCACCTGATAGTAAAACAATACTGAGCAACAGATGGAGATTAGGGTTGCACCGAATCCAGTATTCGGGTTCGGATTCGGCCGAATATCGGGCTTTTTTTAGGGGTTCGGGTTCTGCCGAACCTTGGCATTTTTTTCCACCGAACCCGAATCCTACGCTTTCACTGCGCGCGCCACGCTGGTCGACGTAATTATCTGTTTACAAAAAAGTAGCGCGTTGGAATGCAGTGGCTATAGCTGCGAGAAAGCGAAAATGGAAGTAGTGGACAGAAAAAGCGCGTCGTTTGGCAGTTCTTTCAGATAAAAGAAGGCGATTGAAGGCGAGCTACATGTTCAATTTGCAATGCCGATTTGTCTCGTGGTGGCATTTTTTTCCCAGTGAAAATTAAATAAAACGAAAAATACACTGATGTTGACGTCGTTTACTTCATTAATGTGTTTAGTGTTAATGGAGTAGGATTCGGTATTCGGGTTCGGATTCGGCAGAATCTTAACCAGTGGATTCGGTATTCGGCAGAACCCTAAAAATCTGGATTCGGTGCATCCCTAATGGAGATACAGTTAAACACACGTACATACAGTTGGTCACAATTGTACTTTTGTTTGTGGAAACATTGGAAATTGCACAAATGATTGAACCCACCCTAAGCCACACAGGTGGGTGTCAGGGAGTGATGGTGGGGTGGGGTGTGAGGGGTTACACAATGCGGTGGGGTGAGGCGATACCTTCAGGATGTCCGGTCGGGGTTTCTCCATCACGTGGGTCAGGCTGAACAGGTGAAACAGGGCCTCCCTGACAAATCCTTCCCTCTCACTGTAACGACGCAAAGCCTCGCAGATCTGCGTCTCGTTGGCTTCCCCGGTGACCTTCAACGCACACAGACACGCAGGTGTGATCAGGGACAGGTTGTATTCGACCTGCAAACTGGTCAGAGAAAAAAAGGTGACAGCGTAATGGGGCCCCCCAAGGATTTTTTTTGTGATTTAAATATGTTAAGTACGCAATTTCTGAGCGTTTTGACAGTAGGATTTCTGGAGGTACCGTATATAGTATGTCTATAGTGTTTCCCCTCGATTTTTTTTGTAGCAGTGGTGCTGTGTGTTGGTAACCTAGCAACACTAGGGGGGTCCGGGGGCATGCCCCCCCGGAAGAAAATTTTGAAAAATAACCCCTTTAAATGGTTACTTCTGGTGAGATTTTTATGAAAAAAAGTTACAGATTGAGCTTCCAAATATGACATAACAACCAACAGAGTCAAGGTATCTGCTGAGACCAGATCATTGTGAAAATGTGCGATCACACTGTTCAATATTGCGATGACGATATGACTTGCGATAATAAATAAGAAGAGTAAAATTTTGGTCATGGTGAATACGTCGATATGAATTTAAACAAATTTGCATATCGTGACGTCACTGACCGCGTCTACATCCCGTAAAAGTTTAGTGGTCTCCTTGACGTCAGTCGACACGTCACTTTATAGCGGTGTCGAGATATCAATGCATTTTTTCATGTAGGACCTATTGCTACCGTGCATGAACCCAAAGTAATAATTTAGCCTTCTATAACTTTGAAAGGTGACTGCAAACATTTTCTTTACTGCAGCCGCAGCAGCCATCATAACAGACAAGCGCGAACCATTGATGAAATGAAGCGAATATAAAAGAAAGAACGTAGCCTACGTGTGTATGTAGGCTATTTATATTCGCGATACCTTCTAAAATATAATTAATAGGGTTTTATTGTAGTTGCATTAGTTATTTGAAGAGTTAAAAAAACAACGGTCGGTCTTAACGCAAGTATACAACCGGCAAGTCGGTCGGACTAAAAGGGAAAAATAAATATTTGGGTCGGTCCTAAATTGACAGGGTGGGTCGGGTTACTGCAAACCACAATATTTAAGGATGATTTAAGGATAAGGATGGCCCGAGTGTGCGTGGCGAACTTATCGCATTACAGACCAGCTTTTGCGATGTGTTTATCATGAACGCTCACATCGCGATGACGATGAAAATTGAGACGATGAGTCCATACAAAGTACTGATAAACTAAATTAAAAAATGTTTTGCACTCTGTTGCTGTCACTCTACACGTGCAAAAAACTCACTTTTTGCCTGGCCGGCATGCGTGTCTCAGCCTCCACTTGATAAGCCAACGCAGCCTTCCCCGACCCCGACCCCCCCCCCCAAAAACAAAAACTCTTCGGATCTACACGATTCACGTGAATGACCCCTTTGACCCAAAAAACGGCGATTGTAGCCGAAAAGCGACAAGTTTGCAGGTATGGGTTGTATCTGTATGCATGTTTCACCAGGGAAATTATAATTTGGCCCTCAATGGGCAAAATTAAAGGGCCAGGTGTGTGTGTGTGTGTGTGTGTGATTGGCTGTTACAAGCGGTTTCAAAATCATCACCCTCTAGTGACATTACAAGTGGATGTGTCCACTTAGATGCAGTGGCGGCTGGTGAAATTTTCTTTTGGTGGGGCTGGTGTGCCAAGAGATTTCCCTGCCTAATCTAGCATAGGCATTCAAGTGAACAGTCGGAAAATGACTACAGTTCTACAATAATAATTTCATTTCACAGTTTCCAGTTTCACAGAAAAAGTAACAATTTACAGCTATATTAGACTTCATGCTATCAAATACTATACAACACAATCAAGAGATAAATTCACAACAAGGGTATGATATCAGCTGAATCTAGGGTGATTCTTAGACTATGGGCACTTTTATGTTCTTTTGTAGTGAGTGAATAAGTGAGTGAGTGAGTGAGTGGGGGGGGGGGGGGGGTGTTTAAGGCGAACTACATTAGCTGGAGAACTACATTAGCTGAAGCCTATAGCCTACGCGATACGGCGAGAGTTTGTACAAGTGCTTTTATTTAGATGGTGGTGCTGGGGTCCAAGGGTCTAAGGTCAACACCGGGTCTTGGCTAAAGGTCGCGGCCTTCTGAGGTATGCAGAATGCGACAGACGAGGGTCACTACTTCCACCTGATATGTTCAGGCTGTTCCCGATGACTTCTGGGTAATGACGCATTCCACACTTGAGGAACCTCTCAGCCTGTTACTGCTGGGTTATGCTTCATTTATGCTTCCGCGTTGACGCAACGCTGGGGGTTTACGGACCCTTTACGTCCCCCTTCCGTCCAACGCAAGGGCCTGACGTGCACCTCCCAAAAATCCTAGACACGCGTCGAGGTGACGCAACACCAACGCAGCGGCTTTGGCTGTGATTGGTCCCCGAACTACATTCGCTGGAGATCGCTTTTCCGGTTTCCACTCGTAAACACCGCTACGGTGTGATAAATGCTTCGACTGATTGGCGACAACATATATATATATATATATAACTTTTGCCTTCATTTCTGTAAACTTTTTTTATTCGCTAGTAATCCGTATGTAATGACCAGAATGGTCATTGGTCCCTCTACCGGTGTGGCATTGACTTGCATTTCGAGACGTAAACCCCACGCAGAACCATCACGGGCTCATGACTGCGTCCGAGCAACTGCGTGGCCATTGCGTGATCACGACACAATCCCTACGCAGAAGCATAACCCAGCCTTAATCTGACGCGGAAGCATAACCCATCCTTCGTCGCACATATTTTTTCCCCCCGTAGCGTAGGACATAGTCTGGGAGTCGCACTACGAAAAAAAGCTCGCTGGCTCCTCATGTAGCTTTAGCAATCCTAAACCTTCACGCATTTCACGTAGCAGTTGGGGCTAAATTTCCAGCGCCCCAACGGCGTTAAATTCGGCGACGTTGATAGGCCAATTATT
This sequence comes from Urophycis tenuis, assembly GCA_036785325.1. Classification (NCBI taxonomy): domain Eukaryota; kingdom Metazoa; phylum Chordata; class Actinopteri; order Gadiformes; family Phycidae; genus Urophycis; species Urophycis tenuis. Next base: position 4,938,015 of record JAXIVH010000003.1, on the reverse strand, counting down.
CATAATTTCCCCCTAGCAACCATAACCGGATTGGCTATTTAGCTGCAGGTCAGGGGCACTTTGCCGATCGCCCCATGAGAGAATGATACTGTCTGTCAGTGGAAATTCACTGTTTATTGAGTATCAGTTGGTGGACATGTTGTTCAAATGATTTATATTGCATGTAGGCACACAGACTATTAAGTAAAACTGACATTGGTTTAAAAAAGAAAGGGGAATTTCTTTTTTTTTTTGCATAAACAGCTGGTGGGGACGAGCCTCAGCGCCCTCTATGGGCCAGCCGCCACTGAGACAGATCAACCTCCCAGTTGGTAAAGTCCACTGGGTAAAAGAGGTAAAGGGGCATTTAGCAGACTTTTGTCCAAAGTGACTTACAATCAGTACATTTGTGGGGTTCGACATGTGAACAGTTGGAGGAGGGGGATCAAGGGGATGATCGAACCGCCGACCCTACGGGTTAGTGGACGACCCGCTCTGTCCACCCGCTCTACCCACTGCTGCCCCAGGCTGGTGGACTGATCTCTCCATCATACATTTAGCGGAGGCACGGCACCCCACCTATAGACAGCTGTGGGGAAACCCTGAGCAATGCATGTATAAAGCATCTGTGCCCCCCCCGCGGTACCTTGAGGCTCCCTTCCCCATTGAGGAAGTCGGCGAAGCCAGCGCCTGTTGCCAGGAGTCCTAGGAAGGCCATGCCAGGTCTCTCCTCCACAAACGTCTTGATAGCAGCATCGGTCACCTGCGAGAATCCAGAATACATCAAAGAGAGCAATCTAAATGCACGCTGATCTTACCAACACAAACTCATGCGCACACACACACACACACACACACACATGCATAAACTCACACAGACACAGACACACACACACACACACACATGCATAAACTCACACAGACACAGACACACACACACACACACACACAGACCTGCTTCCTCCCCGACACGTCCAGGGAGACAAGGGCGGGCAGGATTCCCGGCTGTCCCAGCAGTTGCCGAGCCACGTCGGAGGTGAACTGCTTATCATCGCTGATGTCCAGGTGCTGCACAGGACATAGAATCGCAACCGCAGGTCATCGCCCCGGGGGAACCTCTTCACAAGGAAGGGCGTCGTGTTGCGATCGGCCACCTGGGGGGGGGGGGGGGGGGGGCCTCGTGCTCACCTGCAGCGCGTCCAGCTGACCTATGACCCCCAGCACCTGAGCCGTGCTCATCTCCAGCCTCTTCAGCTGGTGCAGGGTCAGCGAGCGCAGCCTCTCCCGGAGCCCCAGCAGCGGCTTCAGGTTGGTGACCGAGGTGTTGGACAGGTCCAGGCTCTCCAGGCGGGGCAGGGCGCACACGTCGGGCAGCCCCGCGTCGTAGAACTCCACGTTGGCCAGGGAGAGGGAGCGCAGTCCTCGCAGGGAGCTGAAGCGACCGGACTCCTCCAGAGAGGACATGGTGAGGCCGGTGAGAACCAGGCGCTGGAGGGAGTCCTGTGGGATCGGTGTGGAGGAGAAGTGAGCATAGGGGGGCCGGGAGTGGTGCAGTGGGGGTGGGGTAGGTGATGGTTGATGGTCGTGTTTTAGTCACGCTCTCCTACGAGGACTACCAGAACTTGTTGCAGTTTGGCCATTGGTAGAGAACTCCAAATGTAGGAACTGAATGTAAAATGTGGTGCTGCATAATATTTGGGTGAATGCAAAAAAAACACTAACATGACTAACATGACACTAACACTAACATAAAATTCCCATTTGGTGATTTGGCTCTTTTTCAGATAGAGGACATTAAAGTTGCTGTAGTTGCGATTTCAGGGCTATTCACTGAGTGTCATTTGTTAGAAATGGCATAGCTGTATGTCAGCGATTGCTGAATGTTCTGTGACTGTGAATGTTTTGTTTTTGCAAATCGGTTTTAATTGTTTTGCTCTCTTATTCTCTCTCTCTTTGCAACTCTCAAATGAAACAACACTAAATCACTCGCATACCACCTTACCTGACAGTGTTTATTGGTGGCCAGTCCATTTAGAATATCTGAGATGGTGAGATCTGCGTTGACCCTCGCAGCATCCAGCTCCACCAGCTTGTGAGGACACAGGGCTTTCTGGAACGCTTCCGCAGAGATCCGCGCTGTTCGGATGCGGGCTCTCCTCAAGCGCAGGTATTCACACTTCCGAAATACACCGACTGTGCTGTCATTCAACAGCCCTGTGGCAGAGAGTTCATACTTAGAATGCCCTTCTACAACGCTGGGTGATGGATCAGTTAGTACCATGTAGGCCACGCCCACATACCTTAACCAAACCAAAAATAAATTTAATGACATGGCGTTGCCTGCTGCATTTAATTTGTGTGGTGAGACAGATATATACACACACAGATAGACAGACAGATAGGTAGACAGACAGACAGACCTTCAGTGGCCATCTTTGCCAGCAGCTGATCTGCCAACTCCTGTGGGAAGAGCACTGCTTCTCGGAGGCAAAGAGAGCCATCAGCGTGCTTCACACAGAAACACTCGAGATTCTGGCTGACATAGGTCAGGCACAGGTCTGTTAAGGATGCGGGGGAGGCATCATCCTGAGGACACATAATAACAGTATTATTGATGTGGTCACTGTTCACATAGCGACGTGTTCATACATCACACGGAGCGCAGGACGCACATATGGGGCTAATATTCCGAACGTAAGCATGATAAAGGGAACCATTAAAATGATCTGGTTGTTTTCGACGAAAGGTAGTTTTTAAAATCAATAAAACTTACCACGTTGAGGAAATCACTAGCCATGGTGAAGGTAAAATGAATAATATCACGAATAAACGAACGACTCTTCGCAACAGCTGCTCAGACTGGCTGTCAACCGCTTTACCGTGGAGTTACAAGTCTCGATGTGCCGTGTCCATCTGCCGAACCATCAATTAGTCTCGATGAAAACATCGACAAGGCAGGGAGACGACGAGCTAGTCGAACATACATGTAGCCATTAGCTAGCTAACCGGGTTCTTCTGTGCTGCAATATCAGAGACGAGCAAAACCTAAAACAATGTTGTGCTCGTCCAGGTTTCATTGTCCTAAAAATATACAACCTAATCAGTGTCGTTGCCGTTTCCCTGAGTAAACAACCGGGCGGATTATATTTTCCAAAAGGGGCTGTTCAATCTATTTTTGACTAAGCAGATCGTAAACAAAGGTCACAACACTGGAAGTGTATCAGGAAGAGGCTGGACTACGGAAGCCGGGTTACTGGTTTATGTAAGGCAGGAAGACTTCTGTCAGCTAGGTGGACGCATGGCTTTAGCAATCATTTGACTTACAATACTAAGAGAACATTTGAATACCTGTTTTATGCAACCGTTGGGATATTTGGGAACGAGAACCTGAATTATTGGGAAATCTCTTTTGATCCTGTCCAGTGACTCCGACAACTGCACGACAAGGTCAAGTAGTTGTGAGACACATGCTTAAGCTTAATCTCTCAGTTACAACTGCAAACGAATTCGTAATATGGCTGGCCTTATAAACTTTGAAGATGAAAATGAGGTGAAGCAGTTTTTGGACAATCTGGCCGTGGAGTATAGCTTCCAGTGTTACAAAGAGAAGCAACCAGAAGGTACATATCTGCGCTGTCCATTCATTCAGTGCTGAATCGTAAAGTAAAAACATGCTCATCTTATACTATCGTTGAATTGTCATGTTTTGTGATTTGCTTCATCATGTGTGAGATTATTCGTTTTTCAATTTTACGTGTCTTACATGTTGTGGGCTAATCATTGATCTGATAACTTTCTACCGTTTATAAAGGTTGTCAAAGGTTAGCTGACTATTTGGAAGGAGTAAAGAAAAACTACGAATCCACGGCAAAAGTGCTCCAACATAATTGTGAAACAAATGGACATGGCGAGAGCTGCTATAAACTTGGGGCTTACCATATCACAGGCAAAGGTACGTAGGCCTACATGAGGCCAGTTGCAAATTATATTTTTGGGTGCACACTGAATAGCAACAGGCTTACATGCAATAGATGCAATGGTGTAAAACAACTCTCAATACGATGGCCATACCATCATCAATTGTCTGTCTGTCCCCCAATGTCTCCACCAGGTGGAGTAAGCCAGTGTCTAAAAACAGCGTATTCCTGTTTTATGCGCTCCTGCAACGCCGGAGGAAAGAAGACGAGAGATGCCTGCCATAACGTGGGCCTCTTGGCCCACGATGGACGGGCCATGGATGGTGGCAGTGATGCTACCATCGCGAGGCAGTACTATGAGAAGGCATGCACGGAGGGCTTTGCTCCATCTTGCTTCAATCTCAGCGCCTTGCTAATCAAGGGGGACGACAAAGGCTTGGCGCCGGACATGGCCATGGCCCTGAAATACGCCAACATGGCCTGTGAGCTGGGACACGTGTGGGGATGTGCCAACGCAAGCCGCATGTACCGACTAGGGGACGGGACGGCGAAGGACGAGGGGAAAGCAGAGGAGCTCAAGAACCGAGCCCGGGAGCTCCACAACATCGAGAAAGAACGGCAGCTAAAGTTTGGGGAGTGAGACTATTGGTAACATGATGTCTGTGTTGGATATGTATGTGTTTTTGTTTGATTGGTCATTGATTTTGATGATCTGGATGATTAGAGAGACAATATGGTTTATATGTCAGCAGGTAGTTTACAATTGTTGAGGTCTGAAAGAATAAAGCTACAACCAGTTCATATTTGTATTCTACATTTCACTGATTGCATTTCCCTGGACTGTGCTGTTGTTTGGTAATATTTGGTTGTTAGAATTATACATAATAACTATTGTCATTATCACTGGCTTCACAAAAAGGCAACTTAATGCAAACACACTCCATTAACTTGTCTGAAGGCTGAAGACTATGTAAAAAATAAATAATAGAATTACACAATTTGGTGGCCCTTGCACTTGCGCCATGGTTTGATGCCATAAAGTCTGTCTTTTCCTTAACAAAACAGAAATTCACAGAAATCATTCCTTATTACCACAACACAACATCCCACAGTCAGCAGTTAAATTAAAAGACTATACACCAGTAATACAACAGATTCAAGTTTCATCACAACCAAGGTAGGCCTACTTTCATCTATAACCGACATCTCGCCTCGACGTTGATGCGCCACCAGGGGGAGCTAAAGCGTAAGAGATAAAGTCTGTAGGCACAAAGTGCCTAAACAAGTGGCACCATGAAGTGTCTCTCCTTTATACTAACGAACACTTCTGATGACCTCACGAGGTTAAACACATACATACGCTCTCACTACATTGAGAATAATGTTTATATATTGTTCTGTCGACACATCGATCTGATTGGATGACCACGGGTGGATCCTGTCGCCCGCCTAAACTCCGCCCACGGCCCGTGTGTCTCCCCCAGTCCTCATTCAAAACAGAACACAGCTGTTGCGAGGCACACCGCTCTGGTGGTTAGCCTAGCTGTCTTTCTGCAGTCTTCAGTTGCTTCATGTGGGCTGGACGTGTGTTATATTCCAAAAGAGATTGGTGCACTTTGCTGAGAGGTGAGTTGTTTTGTAGAAAGCATGTGTGTGCGTAACTGGACGATAACTTCCCCATCTTTTACACGGTCATTTTTGGAAGTCAAATTCTGGATGTGGGAAGATTAATGGGTATATCAGCCAGCGAAGCTAGCTAGCTAAGCCAGTGGAGCCGCTCTTGGGTGTGTTTGTTTTGACGTACAGGGTTCTCCTCTTAAATTATGTACCGGGCATCACTTTTGATGGTGGTGTCATGGGCGTCTGGGACATGTGTGCGAATGGAAGGTCGATAAAAATCAGTCGTTGAATTTGGTAATTTATTGAGATATTACATTTGCTCCACGTCGGTCCACATGTATACAATGTCGCCCCACCCCACCAAGAGTTCGATCAGTTGTAATCATGTGCTCAAATCATGCGCTCCCTTAGCCGAGGAGTCGAAGCTCGCCAGCAATGCGTTGCAACATTCATGTGCTACTCCATTTGAGGGTTTAGTCAAAACAAAACAAAAACGAAAAACTACTAGTTATCTGAAAATTACTCCTTTTGCACCGGTTCCCGTAGTTAGTTGAACTGAGATAAGATGTGTGCTTATATGTGAAAGCATTGAACTCTTGGAAGGTGTTTTTTTTTTTTGCGCGCTTTATCTTTTGTTTTGAGTGTCCTCAGCAGAGCTAAGCAACAGCCATGCCCTGCGGTCTCCTGCCTCTGCACGAACCAGTCGGTGGTGAACCCCCCTGTTCGGTTACCCATTGGGGAGTGCTTTGGGTGTGGCGTGATTTCATCACTGGCACCGCCGTAGTTTTCGCCTATAGAGTATCCTACCAGTGTTTTAGAAGCAAGTAAACAGAATCCCCACATTGTGACATGCAATTGTAAACTATACAAGGGAAGTGCGGGCCTTGCTGCAACGATGTCATTTATATACCGTAGTCCAAAGCAAGAACATAATAAAGAGGGGCTACTCCCAAGGTCTAACTATCAGGTTTCACCCGAAATAAGACATGTCCCCGTAGGGAAGAATGCATAATCATTTAGCAATGCATTCTACATATGTTTTGATCTCTTTTTGGCTCCACAAAGTGAACAGAGATTCTGATTCTGATATTGGTGATGTGGTAAAGTAAAAGTCTTTGAGGCCTAGTTGTATGCTAAAACAGTTAATGTCAAAACTCACTCTACCTCTTGTTTTTGGATCCAAACAAAACTCCCCACCCTAAAACTTTAATTAGCGTAATCATTATGGTGCACATAATAGCAGTGTAACGCTTGTTACAGATTGCCCTCTGTGCCTTTCTTTTGCACATTGATTGTACTGTAACTGTTTTTGCAGTTTACATCTTTCAAGTGGAGCCAGTTCTGTTACGTCCAACTGAATTAGCCCCACGGCATACCCATTTCACAGTTAGCCCTGGCCCTGTTCCTTTAAAACAATGCCTGCCTCTGCCAAAAGCCCAGTTCCAAGATTATTGTTGTCAGTGTCCTTTATGTGAGACATCTCTGCTACTTGCCCTTGTGACCCAGTTTTAGAGTGCCCAGAGGAATGTACTGTATTTCTGTTTGGTGCACTTGTGCGCAGCTGCAGTCCACAACACTTAACACATGACCTGCAGGCCAGAGGTTCCTGGTCATATCGCCAGCTTGCCCGACAGTGCTCAGACTTTTGTTGAATGCCCGCAACAATCCGCTTTGGATTTCTGTAATTCTGTAATTGGGACAAGAATGTGTTGACTCGTTTCACTTTGTTTGGAAAGAAGTCCAGCCTAAACCCCCACCCCCCGGGAAAAGGGGTGAGCCGGGGACAAAAGGTTGTGGCTCTGTAGAAGAGACCCCCCCCAAAGAAAAAAATGTGCTTGCAGAGCACCTGTGGCACATTTTCCCCCTGTGGTGGTCGAGAGATTGAGTTTTAATCCAGCAAGCAATTGTTGATTCAGTATTGTGGATCAAGCAAGGGAATGCTGCCTCATGGATTGTTAACAGGAGAAGTTAGTCAGGCCTAAGTGCACGACTAGGGCTGACTGATGAGTGATGATTATGGTCATTTTAGCGTTCTTATATTGTTAATGCTGTCTACATAAACTGAAGGACAATGGAATAAGATCTGCCTGTAGGCTTATGTCCACCACACTTTAGATAAGATCTACTCTTTAGGGATCTGATTTATTGGTGATTTTTAGCTGTGGTCTGATCGCTATCTTTCATGTGACATGAAAGCAAATTGAACTGTTGAAAATGAATGCTTTGATTTTTGTTATCTGATATTGTTTCATGTATTCTCCAGTCTATGGATTACCTATGGTAATTTTGGAAATAATATCTAATCTATGCACACATTTACATTATCCATGCTGTATTATGTTTATGTACATTAGTAAAATTGTCTCCTCTTTCACAACAGCATCAATATTGGCATCTTCAGAAATGTTTAATATGGAGATAACTCTGCGTGTAGAAGTACTTCTGTTCGGCGATCATTTGGCTTGAACGCTAACTTCTCAACAGGCTTACGTAAAAATCTGTTCCTCTTTTTGGTGTTGACGTTGTTGCAGGGTCACAAGTTAACACTGTTGAGTCATTGAAAAGGAGCAGTTCCAGTATCAAGGCAATCGGTGAGGATTTGCGTTGGATCAAAACGGAGCACAGCGTCGAGACCTCGCCTGGAACCACTTGCGCCCACTCCCAATTCGATTTCCCCTCAAATATGTCTCCTTGAACGCCACCTTCCCTCTGTAATTTCCACAGATGGTATTGCTGCATGTCAGTAATGTTACCGCCCTGCGACCTCCAGAGCAGGGCTAATCCAAGCCTCCCTCCTGATGTACGTGGGGCCCATCTGCCGTACAGTGCGGTGCTGTGCTCGGCCAATGCCTGCAAATGTGATTAGTTGGAGATTACATCTGTGGGCGAAGGAAGACTCCCTCCGGTGTGTGTGTGTGTGTGTGTGTGTGTGTGTGTGTGTGTGTGTGTGTGTGTGTGTGTGTGTGTGTGTGTGTGTGTGTGTGTGTGTGTGTGTGTGTGTGTGTGTGTGTGTGTGTGTGTGTGTGTGTGTGTGTGTGTTCAGTTCATGTTACCTTAAGTTAGGCCCAAGTTAGGCTCCCTCAATGCAGAAGGCATTACGAGTGTCCTGAAAAGTCGTGCGTGTCTGTGTCTGTTGGGTCACGTGATGGCACACCCAGCCACTTTGTGTCTACAGCTGCCATAGGTATTCCGGTGGTGACTCTCCTCGCTTCACGGGGGCCCCCCCCCCCTCCCCATTTTCTCGGTTGCCAGGGCAACCCGGGCGTCGCTGTCTGGAAGTGCGAAGTCACATGTCGTCACGTTCTCCGTGATGCCCACGCGACCCCCATGCTCTGAGATGGACTCGACCCGCTGAAGCAGAACGTCGTTGTTTACGATCTTTCCAGCGCGGTGCGCTCTCTGTGTCCCGGGCCGTTCGTTTCACATGTGTAGGGCATCGGTGGCAGTGTAGCCTAATGAAATGACGACGTTGTTACATAAAGCCAATATATGACCATTTATATACATTTATATTTGTGACTGCATACTGCCTGCACAACCCACACAAGTTGATGTTCCAGCTGTTGCCTGTGGGTTTCGATAAATCTGACAGAGGTGCAATTCCTCAGTCCGCTTTCAGTTCTGAAATCTGGCGAGCAGCCGCGTCCGATGGAGCCATATTTAGTTTTGCTTTGCATGCGCTCTGCGTTTCAGGAAGTCTGGTCTGTCTATGACCAGGGTATTCGGTGGCTGGTTGCTGCTGCCAGCGTTTGATCGAAGGTCTTGTTTAGGCAGGTGCTGAGGTCGCCTGGTTGGAGAAGGCTCTGTTGTAACACGGCGCGCACAGACAGTGGTGGCACATGACAAATGAGTGGAACATCAACCCATCCCTCCCTTCTCGCACCCCCCCCCCCCCTCCCCTCCCATCATCGCTCCCCCCCCCCCCCCCCCCTGCCAGCCGCACTGATAACACTAAAACAAGCCACGCAAGTGTTCAGCGACTGTAGGCCCAGGGAGTTCAAAGCAGCGAGGCTTGCACTAAACCACCAACAGGGAGTGGCCCACAAATGAAAAGGCTGCACATCACAGTGGATGGTCCTTCTCTCTCTCTCTCTCGCTCTCTGTCTCACTCTCTCTCTCTCTAGGACTCTGTTCTGTTGTCCCAATTTAGCCAAAAACCCAATTGGTTTTGACCCCTCTGTTTCTCTCACTCTCATTCACCAGGGGCTGTTTTTTCTTCGCCATGTGCTCCATCTTGCACCACGTCCACTGCCCTTCATCACTCGTGGCGCTTGGCTCTCTGCCCTGCCACCACGGCTTGTGTGTGTGTGTGTGTGTGTGTGTGTGTGTGTGTGTGTGTGTGTGTGTGTGTGTGTGTCGTGTGTGTGTGGTGTGTGTGTGTGTGTGTGTTGTGTGGTGTGTGTGTGTGTGTGTGTGTGTGTGTGTGTGTGTGTGTGTGTGGGTCAAGCCTATAGCCTACGCGATACGGCGAGAGTTTGTACAAGTGCTTTATTTAGATGGTGGTGCTGGGGTCCAAGGGTCTAAGGTCAACACCGGGTCTTGGCTAAAGGTCGCGGCCTTCTGAGGTATGCAGAATGCGACAGACGAGGTCACTACTTCCACCTGATATGTTCAGGCTGTTCCCGATGACTTCTGGGTAATGACGCATTCCACACTTGAGGAACCTCTCAGCCTGTTACGGCTGGGTTATGCTTCATTTATGCTTCCGCGTTGACGCAACGCTGGGGGTTTACGGACCCTTTACGTCCCCCTTCTGTCCAACGCAAGGGCCTGACGTGCACCTCCCAAAAATCCTAGACACGCGTCGAGGCGACGCAACACCAACGCAGCGGCTTTGGCTGTGATTGGTCCCCGAACTACATTCGCTGGAGATCGCTTTTCTGGTTTCCACTCGTAAACACCGCTACGGTGTGATAAATGCTTCGACTGATTGGCGACAACATATATATATATATAACTTTTGCCTCATTTCTGTAAACTTTGTACCGTATGTAACCGTATGTAATGACCAGAATGGTCATTCTGGTCCCTCTACTGGTGTGGCATTGAATTGCATTTTGACACGTAAACCCCACGCAGAACCATCACGGGCTCATGACTGCGTCCGAGCAACTGCGTGGCCATTGCGTGATCACTACGTAATCCCTACGCGGAAGCATAACTCTGCCTTTTAGACTGCGGGGTCACTGGTTTGCTAATTTGTTGGCTCAATGCAGTGTTGATGTAATTGTTGGTGGTGTTATTGGGTGTCCTGCCATAGGCCATATTTATACTGTGGGAACAAAGGACATGTTGCTCCCCCCACAACACACACGCGTGCCTGCATGCCTGTGTGTGTGTGTGTGTGTGTGCGTGCATGCTTCGGGAACCTTTTGTATTACAAATGGAGGACCGGGCTCTCTGACTGACTGTGTATACATGCAGACACGGAACCCTAATCCAGCTGGCTGGTGTCTGGACCGGGCCGCTGGGGGGGGAGGCGGGGTGGGGGGGGCATGCATTATAAACAGACCACACCCGTCCCCTCTCCCGGCCCTTATCCCGGCTTCAGAATGCGCCGCTGGCGTTTTATCTCTGCGACCAGAGACACACGTAGGCCCCTTCACCCCCCTGTGTGTCTGCACACCGCTGGTCTTCCTCCTTAAGTGTCGACGCTCTGCAGCTAAGCCGAGAGCCGAGCCCCCCGGCCGTGTCATGGAAACTTGTGAACCCTGTGGCGAATCCCGCCAGAGACAATGGATCAGATGCAGACCTCTCTCTCTCTCTCTCTCTCTCTCTCTCTCTCTCTCTCCTCTCTCTCTCTCTCTCTCTCTCTCTCTCTCTCTCTCTCTCTCTCTCTCTCTCTCTCTCTCTTCTCTCTCTCTCTCTCTCTCTCTCTCTCTCTCTCTCTCTCTCTCTCTCTCTCTCCTCTATCTCTCTCTCTCTCTCTCTCTCTCTCTCTCTCCTCTCTCTCTCTCTCTCTCTCTCTCTCTCTCTCAGCCGGGAAGGCTTCTCTCTCTCTCTCTCAGCCGGGAAGGCTTCTCTCTGCTTGTTGCAGGCTTTATGTGACATAACGTGGGTGTGGTGAGTGTAATGTGTGGGCTCCAGCATTGGACGGTGGTGCTCGCCATCACCGGGTCCTCGGGGCTGAAGATGGGAGTTTGTCAGTCAAATCTCTGTTGCATATTTCCTACTCACTGTGTAACCCATTTTGTCACACTTTCCCTGGCTTTTCACTATCCTAGATGCTTCTGTGCTCGCCGGGGTGGTCTCGTAGCGCTGGGATGTGGTGGTGGTGATGGTGGGGGGCGGGCGGTGTAGTTTGAGGAGGGGGAGAACGAGCAAGTGCTACGGGAAACAATGTCTTGCCTATTTTAGTCGAGGGAGATGAATGTTTGGGAGAGACTGTACATCCGGTCCGTGCTTGTCTACTCGGAACACAGTTACAGTGTGTGTGTGTGTTATCGGCTGTATTCAAAGATGGATGTCACCAGGGACTAACATGGTGTGTTACCTCCGTGAGCACATTGATCTGTCCACAACGCGACCTCCAATCGATGCAGGGGGGCATGGTGGGTCGAGGGGGGGGCAATGGCGGGTCGGGGGGGGGATGTGATCATTCTGCCTGATGGAGAGGGGCGCTTCACAAGCAGGTGTCCGGAATCGGCCAAACAGGAAGCCTTGCGCGGACGCACAGGGGGGGGGGGGAAGACAAGGTCACCAAGCCGGGCCGGCGAGCCGAGCCAGCGTCTGCGCCGCACTGTGGGAGAGGCTGAACAGAACAGAGAGGGAAAAAAACGAGGGGCGCGTTTAGGGAGTGCAAGAAACTAGAGAAGGAGGCAAGGGGGGGGGGGGGGGGGGTGCGGATGGGATTGAAGAGATACAGCTGTTTGTTCAGCCCTCAGCTGTTTGTTCTTTTACCATTTCAAAAACTAGCTGGGACACACACACACAACACACAACACACACTCTTGTTCACTGATAGAGCAACAATGTTGCATTGTTTGGCCTTGTGTGAGACGGATGGAGGAATCAATCTTTCATGTAGCTGCCGTCAGCCAGGGACATGAACTACCCACTGTGTTATTAGTAGTCTGCCGGCCCGGCATAGACAGAGCCTTGGTTTCCCGTCTCCTCCTTTCCTGTCTGTTTTATGCAGACGCATGCACACACGCACACGCACACATGCACACACACACACACACACACACACACACACACACACACACACACACACACACACACACACACCACACACACACACACACACACACACACACACACACACTGTACTGTCAGGGCAAACACTTGACCTTGTTGTGTGCATGTTTTTGTTTGTGTATACTGTACACATCGCACACGTATGCATGATCGTGTACACATGGCACATGTGTGCATGATCGTGTGTATGTACACATTGCACACGGGTGCATGATCGTGTGTATGTACACATGGCACACGTGTGCATGATCGTGTGTGTATGTACACATGCATGATCCTGTGTATGTACACATCGCACACGATGATCCTGATCCCTGTGTATGTCACATCGCACACGTATGCATGATCCTGTGTATGTACACATCCACACGATGCATGATCTGTTGTACACATCGCAATGTAAGCATGATCGTGTGTAATGTACACATCACACATGTATGCATGATCGTGTGTACACATCACACATGTTTGCATGATCGTGTGTACGTGTTCCTCGCTGCTGGTGTGTTCTTTGCGTGGCGGTCGTGTCCTGCCGGTGGCCTGTCTGTTGCTAAACTTGGAATCGCTTTCGAAATCCGCCTGATTTTAATTAGTCCAGTGATTCTTCTTCAGGGGACTCTTTCCTTTCGGC
>JAXIVH010000003.1:4871287-4924468 GCA_036785325.1 Urophycis tenuis | reverse complement strand
GTTTCTCTCACTCTCATTCACCAGGGGCTGTTTTTTCTTCGCCATGTGCTCCATCTTGCACCACGTCCACTGCCCTTCATCACTCATGGCGCTTGGCTCTCTGCCCTGCCACCACGGCTCGTGTGTGTGTGTGGTGTGTGTGTGTGTGTGTGTGTGTGTGTGTGTGTGTGTGTGTGTGTGTGTGTGTGTGTGTGTGTGTGTGTGTGTGTGTGTGTGTGTGTGTGTGTGTGTGTGTGTGTGGTGTGTGTGGGTCAAGCCTATAGCCTACGCGATACGGCGAGAGTTTGTACAAGTGCTTTTATTTAGATGGTGGTTGCTGGGGGTCCAAGGGTCTAAGGTCAACACCGGGTCTTGGCTAAAGGTCGCGGCCTTCTGAGGTATGCAGAATGCGACAGACGAGGGTCACTACTTCCACCTGATATGTTCAGGCTGTTCCCGATGACTTCTGGGTAATGACGCATTCCACACTTGAGGAACCTCTCAGCCTGTTACGGCTGGGTTATGCTTCATTTATGCTTCCGCGTTGACGCAACGCTGGGGGGTTTACGGACCCTTTACGTCCCCCTTCTGTCCAACGCAAGGGCCTGACGTGCACCTCCAAAAATCCTAGACACGCGTCGAGGCGACGCAACACCAACGCAGCGGCTTTGGCTGTGATTGGTCCCCGAACTACATTCGCTTGGAGATCGCTTTTCTGGTTTCCACTCGTAACACCGCTACGGTGTGTAAATGCTTCGACTGATTGGCGACAACATATATATATATATAACTTTTGCCTTCATTTCTGTAAACTTTGTACCGTATGTAACCGTATGTAATGACCAGAATGGTCATTCTGGTCCCTCTACTGGTGTGGCATTGATTGCCATTTTGACACGTAAACCCCACGCAGAACCATCACGGGCTCATGACTGCGTCCCGAGCAACTGCGTGGCCATTGCGTGATCACTACGTAATCCCTACGCGGAAGCATAACTCTGCCTTTAGACTGCGGGGTCACTGGTTTGCTAATTTGTTGGCTCAATGCAGTGTTGATGTAATTGTTGGTGGTGTTATTGGGTGTCCTGCCATAGGCCATATTTATACTGTGGGAACAAAGGACATGTTGCTCCCCCCCACAACACACACGCGTGCCTGCATGCCCTGTGTGTGTGTGTGTGTGTGCGTGCATGCTTCGGGAACCTTTTGTATTACGAAATGGAGGACCGGGGCTCTCTGACTGACTGTGTATACATGCAGACACGGAACCCTAATCCCAGCTGGCTGGTGTCTGGACCGGGCCGCTGGGGGGGGAGGCGGGGTGGGGGGGGCATGCATTATAAACAGACCACACCCGTCCCCTCTCCCGGCCCTTATCCCGGCTTCAGAATGCGCCGCTGGCGTTTTTATCTCTGCGTCCAGAGACACACGTAGGCCCCTTCACCCCCCTGTGTGTCTGCACACCGCTGGTCTTCCTCCTTAAGTGTCGACGCTCTGCAGCTAAGCCGAGAGCCGAGCCCCCCCGGCCGTGTCATGGAAACTTGTGAACCCTGTGGCGAATCCCGCCAGAGACAATGGATCAGATGCAGACCTCTCTCTCTCTCTCTCTCTCTCTCTCTCTCTCTCTCTCTCTCTCTCTCTCTCTTCTCTCTCTCTCTCTCTCTCTCTCTCTCTCTCTCTCTCTCTCTCTCTCTCTCTCTCTCTCTCTCTCTCTCTCTCTCTCCTCTCTCTCTCTCTCTCTCTCTCTCTCTCTCTCTCTCTCTCTCTCTCTCTCTCTCTCTCTCTCTCACAGCCGGGAAGGCTTCTCTCTGCTTGTTGCAGGCTTTATGTGAACATAACGTGGGTGTTGGTGAGTGTAATGTGTGGGCTCCAGCATTGGACGGTGTGCTCGCCATCACCGGGTCCCTCGGGGCTGAAGATGGGAGTTTGTCAGTCAAATCTCTGTTGCATATTTCCTACCTCACTGTGTAACCCATTTTGTCACACATTTCCCTGGGCTTTTCACTATCCTAGATGCTTTCTGTGCTCGCCGGGTGGTCTCGTAGCGCTGGGATGTGGTGGGTGGTGATGGTTGGGGGAGGGCGGTGTAGTTTGAGGAGGGGGAGAACGAGCAAGTGCTACGGGAAACAATGTCTTGCCTATTTTTAGTCGAGGGAGATGAATGTTTGGGAGAGACTGTACATCCGGTCCGTGCTTGTCTACTCGGAACACAGTTACAGTGTGTGTGTGTGTTATCGGCTGTATTCAAAGATGGATGTCCCACCCAGGGACTAACATGGTGTGTTACCTCCGTGAGCACATTGATCTGTCCACAACGCGACCTCCAATCGATGCGGGGGGGCATGGTGGGTCGAGGGGGGGGGCATGGCGGGTCGGGGGGGGGGCTGTGATCATTCTGCCCTGATGGAGAGGGGCGCTTCACAAGCAGGTGTCCCGGAATCGGCCAAACAGGAAGCCTTGCGCGGACGCACAGGGGGGGGGGGAAGGCCACCAAGCCGGGCCGGCGAGCCGAGCCAGCGTCTGCGCGCACTGTGGGAGAGGCTGAACAGAACAGAGAGGAAAAAAAACGAGGGGCGCGTTAGGGAGTGCAAGAAACTAGAGAAGGAGGCCAAGGGGGGGGGGGGGGGGGGGGGGGGGGTGCGGATGGGATTGAAGAGATACAGCTGTTTGTTCAGCCTCAGCTGTTGGTTCTTTTACCATTTCAAAAACTAGCTGGGACACACACACACACCACACACACACACACACACACACACACACACCACACTCTTGTTCACTGATAGAGCAAACAATGTTGCATTGTTTGGCCTTGTGTGAGACGGATGGAGGGAATCAATCTTTCATGTAGCTGCCGTCAGCCAGGGACATGAACTACCCACTGTGTTATTAGTAGTCTGCCCGGCCCGGCATAGACAGAGCCTTGGTTTCCCCGTCTCCTCCTTTCCTGTCTGTTTATTGCAGACGCATGCACACACGCACACGCACACACATGCACCACACACACACACACACACACACACACACACACACACACACACACACACACACACACACACACACACACCACACACACACACTGTACTGTCAGGGCAAACACTTGACCTTGTTGTGTGCATGTTTTTGTTTGTGTATACTGTACACATCGCACACGTATGCATGATCGTGTACACATGGCACATGTGTGCATGATCGTGTGTATGTACACATTGCACACGGGTGCATGATCGTGTGTATGTACACATGGCACACGTGTGCATGATCGTGTGTGTATGTACACATGCATGATCCTGTGTATGTACGTGTATGTACACATCGCACACGTATGCATGATCCTGTGTATGTACACATCGCACACGTATGCATGATCCTGTGTATGTACACATCGCACATGTATGCATGATCGTGTGTATGTACACATCACACATGTATGCATGATCGTGTGTACACATCACACATGTGTGCATGATCGTGTGTACGTGTTCCTCGCTGCTGGTGTGTTCTTGCGTGGCGGTCGTGTCCTGCCGGTGGCCTGTCTGTTGCTAAACTTGGAATCGCTTTCGAAATCCCGCCTGATTTTAATTAGTCCAGTGATTCTTCTTCAGGGGACTCTTTCCTTTCGGCTCATGTGCTCTGTCTGTGTCATCTGTCTGTCGGTCTGTCTTTGTCTGTGTGTGTGTGTGTGTGTGCGTGTGTGTCCCTCCTGTTTTAAGCTGTAATGGTGTGTTATATCATGACCTGGGGACAGGGCACGGTGATGATGTAACCAGGGTCGAATGGCTAGCTGCACTGATGTATATTTTGTTTTTCTCCCGAGCCACCAAACCAACATGCGTCCATGTTTTGTCCACTGTTTCAGAAAGAGAAAAAAGGCCAAACCATCCTTCTACAACCGAACTTGATCAATACATTGTATCTTGGATCAGGCTGTTACCGAGTGCTGGCTATGCAATGGAAGAGCTGTGATTGAATCCCAAGCCCTGCAAATGGCTCAAACTGCAACAACTGATATCTATGTAATTCACATTCTCATCGGTGGCCGTAGGCCGCTTGCCTGCGCCCATCACAGGTCTCCTCCCCTGCTGTGAGGATTTCTTCAGGCGGTGTACTGCCGTGTATTTTTGGCAAACCAAATCACAGTTGGAGTGCAGAATGTGGTCGGCCATATTCTTGTGAGGGCTGCCATGTTTAGTTTTTTTTTTTTTTTTTGCTCCATGTATGTGGAAAAGAAGCAGAGAACTCGTGTGGGCGAGGCAATGTGAGATGAGCTCAAAGGCAGGGAGTGAAATGTAGGGAGGGATGTATTTTATGATGTCAATTTGAAGTTTTTTTATTTTTTATTTTTTTGATAAACCCAGATTGCGCCCCCGTAAAGCCGTAAAGATGAGCAGGGAGATTGCGCAGGGAGATAGCGCAGTGTTTGAAACACTCCCTCTCTGGTCTCTCTCCCTTCGCCTCTCCCCTGCGGTGCCTTCCATATCTCTCCCCCTCACCTCGTAAAAGTGCTCGGGTGTAGGTCATCCCGGCCGGGTGACCTGTGGTGCGGTGAAAGCCTCCCCTGAACCCGGCCCCCCATGTATGGACCGACTCTGGGGGGGGGGGGGGGGCATGGCCACGGCCACGCCAAAAAAACAGCCACACACTCGCATTGATCGTGTTCTGTCGAACAGACAATACAGTGGCTGCCACATCCCCTTTGTTTTTGTGTTTGCTTGGTGTTTTTTTTTTTTTTTTTGCTAGTGCTGCTTTATATCAAATGGATACATTTTATACACGCTGTTGTATTGCGTAACATTTCATATTTATGGAATGTTTATGTTTTGGCTTTGATCTGTTTGGCCGCTGGTGCTCTGCTGCTCTCCCATCCAGACGTGTGTGTGTGTGTGTCTGCGTGTTTGCGCGCATGTGTGTGTGTACATTTGTGCATAGCGCAGCGATGATGTCATGACATGCATGCATGGGAGGTACCAGCTCACAACTCATGTTAGGTTTTTTTTTTTTTTTTTTTAAATGAAGGTTTTCTCTTTTTGAATTTTGAGTGTGCCGGCAGGCAAAGCCCGACACGGCCACCGCTGTCCAGCCATTGTTCCACTACAGTGAGGTGTCTGTGTGTCTGACTCTGTAGGCCAGGTTGTGGCATGCTCTGCCTCCAGAGGCTCTGTCTCACCACCAGGCCCTTGGGCCCAACTGACAACACCTCCTGGGAAACAAGCTTTGTGTGTGTGTGTGTGTGTGTGTGTGTGTGTGTGTGTGCGCGTGTGCGTGTGCGCGCACACACACGTTGTGTAGCTGTTCTCTCGTACATCATTGCGAAGCTGAGGGGGAAAATGTTGCGTCTTTTAGCGCGGGGCAGAGCAGAAGATAAGGCTGATTAGTTCTTGGCACCATACATTTGACCTATTGATATGCTGTTCCAGCCAGGCCTGACAACTGTTTGGCTATGACTTTTGGAAAAAGCATGTCTCTGATCAAGCGCTGATTAGAGATAGAGAACCCTGGCTCCGTTGTTCATTTTTACTCCCTAATGAGACATTAACTAGCAGACACACATACTCACACTCTCCCTCACACGGACACACACACACACACACACACACACACACACACACACACACACACACACACACACACACACACACACACACACACACACACACACACACACACACACACACACACACACACACACACACACACACACTCGTCTCTCACATTGTGGGCTATCAATGGAGTCATCCCCAGGCTGTAATTCCCACTATCACAACTCATTAACTGGTGCATCCTTGATGTGACCATGGATCACTAGTCAAAGCAGTGGAATGATAAAAGTATCAACTGCTTTAAAAGGCAGGTGATACAAATGGCTGTCGTTTTGCACAAGTAGGGTGTATCTTGCTCAACTCGATGTTAAATTAGGACGATAACATTTGGGCTACAACATGTACAAAAACATAAACATCTTTGAGGTCTTTAGGGATTTGTCACTGAATAACACCAACGGCTTTGCATATTTGCGCATGTGTCGCAAGGCAATCGAACCTTATCGCCCCCACTGAGATCACTCCGGTGAACCCTGACCTCCGGCTCGCCCCTATCTGCCCCCAGAGTGTGCCGGACAGGAGTTGTGTAAGCTCGTTCTGTTCCTCAGTCAATATGAAATGAATCTGCACCCCCCCCCCCCCCCCCAGGCACGAGATAACCCCTGTGATAGCGCGCAGGGAGCGCAGCGAACAGGAACACGGGGGGGGCTTTGTAGAGCCTTCACGGTACACGCACACACACACAGACACACACACACGCATGGCGTTTCACTGCTGGCCAGATGCAGCACCGTGACCAAGTCATTGCATATGAACTGGGGGGGAACAATAGTTTTGTCCTTTTTCTTTTTCAAATCAAGATTTTGCTTTCAAGTGTGCGTGTAACGGTGTATTGTGTGTGTGCGTGTGTGCGTGTCCGTGTCCGCGCCCGCGTGCCCCCTCTCGTGGGTTCACAAAGAAACCAAGGGCTCGTTTTCCTGTCTGGACGAAACCCGGTACCCCGGCACCATGCCTCTCTTCTGGATGAGGTGGCAGAAACCCAGACCAGCGTAGGGACTGTCGTATTTCCTCCCGTCTCCTAATCTCCAGTTGTTGCCCGATAGCGCACTATAACACGGAATGAAAGGCGCGAGGCACGCACCGTCACAGCCATCATTTACACTCGCGCACACTTTTTCCTATCAGTATCGGGAGGGGGGGGGGGGGGGGGGAGGCCATTTGGGGGAAGTCGCCATACCGCTCAACCCTTAAGCCGTCATTGTAGTCAGTGTAGGCGCTGATTCTCCCAGACGACAGGGGCGCTGGACACGACATGAAACGCAACGCACGAAAGGCTGCATTTTTTTTTTTTCCGAAGGAAGTCTTCTCTGTGTGGTTATTATTCTCGCTATTGTAATGCTTACTTGCTTTTCCACTTTCTGCGCCCCCCCCGTGCTGAGTGGGGTGGCAATGCGCACGTACACGCAGGAAGTCGAAGCGGCACGCTTTGACGTCACGATCACGTCGGCGTTGGTGACACGCGTGCGTGAACCGCTGTGCGAGAGCCGTGGCGCCGCCACCCGCCGTCGCCGCCGCCATGTTTGGTCGCCGCCGCCGCCATTGCATGGCAGCGCGGCCACGATATCCATGTGTATATTAGGTTGTAGTGGTGAGTTGTGACTGCGCCCTCGCCGCCTCAGGGACTCGTAGAGGAAGAGATAGAGATCCTATCGGCTTCCTCTCAACGTCAGCGCTCCCACTCCGCTCCCAAACACTATTGTTTTCCGGTCCCTTTTTTCCCTGCGTGAGGCAATGACCCTGACCGCTAGCTCTGCGCTTCCTCTCCTGCTTCCTCGCTGCTTCCACTCGTCCTTCCCCTCTGCTTCCTCTCCTCCGTCCTCGCTTCCCAGCTCTTTTGTCACTGGGTCACATTCCTCCACGCGTATTGGTCACAGATCAAGAGAGAGATCTCTCTCTCTTTTGCGCGCACACACACACACACACACACACACACACACACACACACACACAGAGTTAGTGGGCCAGTGTGCTGGCTCCACGTGACAGACTGCCTCCCTGGGACCGTGCCACATGCCACTACTGAACAGCTTGGCAGACTCTTTCTGCTACCAATGACGCAGAGCCAAGCGCCTTCATTTAGAACAGTTGGACTGTTTAAGAGATGTGTCTGTGTTCACTCCGAGCTGCGTTTCTGGTTCTGGACTGCGTTGCGGTGTCCCGGGGGGGGGAAGAAACATGTCCACCGGGGGTCTTCCAGGGATGTTGGGGGGGGCCGTGTCCTGCGTCCTGGCACAGAGGGGCCAGAGAGGACGTGCAAGGGCGTGCTGGAACAGACGGCGCAGCCTGAGTGCTGATTATCACACGGGGAGTTGTGAGGGATGCAAGGAGATAAGGACGGGGATAGAATAAGGGCACACGTAAAGAAAAAAAAAAACCAAGGTCAAAATCCCGCCGTGATGGGATCCAGTGGTAATTTGCGCAAAATGTTTTCCTGGACTCCAATTTCTTTTGGATGACAAATGTGGGGTTGAAACGTGGTCTCCTTTGGTCTGCAAGTCCAGAAATGTCAACGTGGAGGTGCATAGAATCGGTTCGCTAAAGCCAGCCTGCTGGGTGGGTGTTTCAGACGGCATCTGTGTCTGGGTTTGACCGGCGTTTATTTTGGTCTGGTTTTAAGTATTTACATGGGCTTTGCAACAACGGGGTCAAAGGTTCAATCAGTTCATACCGTGTCAATGGATGTTAAATCACGGTGTAATTTGCAGTGAACGTGAATCGCCACGGATTAGTCTTTCCGTTACGTCAAGTCCCCAGACAGAAGCGGATAAGTGATTGTCGTGCAGTAAGACATTATTGGACTTCAGTCCCCTGGTGGATCTATAGTCCACCATGCGTGGGGCTGCCACAGAGTCGTCTGGTGCTTTCAAAAGATCCACAACACCCCTGGGTGCTTTGTTCATCGACAGGTCTGCGCTTAATGCCAGTGACGGATACGGGTGTAAATATTAATGTAACAATGGATCAATGCGTCACGAGGTAGAATACAGTTTAATTTCTGTTTGTTTCTTTTTTTTTTTTTCATTGATTCTTCTTCTTTGACTCTATATCTTGTCTGTCGTTTGTGAAGACAACCCCGCCCCCCCCTTACCCACGGTTGACGGGTGTTGAATATCAAAGAGCCCTGACCATAGTGAGGATGCCTTTTTCACCAGGCTCCACGTTTGGAAATGGCTGCCACACTGGAAAGAGCGCATGTGGCAGGCTCAAGAATTCCTCCTACGTCCTGCTTTCCTTTTTTTCCCCCCCCTGAATGAAATCAAATCCCTGGTCACACTAAGTAACAGAGACTCAAGTACATGCGGTTTGAGCCTGCCTTGAACACCCACTAGATTCCCAAAATTCTTAACCTCAGTCTGGGTGCGACAGCAGTATTAGGAAGTATTGGCATCTTTGGTATTTCCTTCTTTTTTTTCCCCCCCTTTTTTTTGGTAGGTGTATTTTAAGATACTGCTGTAATCCCAGAGTGGCAGGTGTGTATTTATACCTACCTCCAGTCCCAACATGCCCACTTCCTGTCTGGAATCTGCACCAATTGTGCGCTGGTTTGAAACTGGCTTGCTCCAGCCCCTGTGCCTCTCTGCGATGGTTAGAACATCAGCGGCATGTTAAGTGATGGTGGGAACTGTGAAGAGGCTGTTGGCTAAGTCCTGTTAAGACACACACACACACACACACACACACACACACACACACACACACACACACACACACACACACACACACACACACACACACACACACACACACGTTGTTGGCCTGCTGAGTGACAGCAGCGTGTATCGACCTGCTGTCGGCGACAGACCTGCAGCCACATGCTGTGTGACTGTGTGTAGTGTGCAGACCATTATAGTGTGTGTGTGTGATAGCATGGCCCCTCTCAGCTCAAGATCAATGTGCGACTCTCCCTGGTGGCCTGACTGTAGCCCAGCAGGCCGGGGGCGGGGGAGGGGGGGGGGGGGGGGGGGGGGGGTAGGGGGCGATAGGGAACAGTGATCCTGAATGGTCTCTTTAGTTGCACCCTGCTGAACATCTAAAGCGGCCGGTTTAAAATTGAATGGCTGTGAGGCAACCGCGAAACCACTGTTGTACTGGGTGTTGTACCACTGTTGTACTGGATGTTTTACCACTGAGTACGTTTACATGCAGCAAGAAATTCGAATTTCTAATCGTATAAGACGTCGTTCGGACTTTTAAAGTGCATGTAAACACCTTAATCCGACCTACTTCGGACATCTCAAAATCAGATGACAACACCTAGGTAATTCGTTCATAGTCGGACTTTTAACGGCATGTATACTCAGCAATCGGATCTGAATCGGATTTTGCATTCTGCGCATGCGCAGCGCCACATAGCGTCCGGAGTCAGCCATGCTCCGGCTGTTAATCCGATTCTCTGAACGGCATGTATACTCGGTGATCAAGTGATCTGGTCTTACGCATGTCATTATCTGATCCGATCAGAAATTCGAATTTCTTGCTGCATGTTAACGTACTGACTGTTGCACTGGGTGTTTTACCACTGTTGTACTGGGTGTTTTACCACTGTCGTACTGGGTGTTTTACCACTGTTGTACTGGGTGTTTTACCACTGTCGTACTGGGTGTTTTACCACTGTTGTACTGGGTGTTTTACCACTGTCGTACTGGGTGTTTTACCACTGTCGTACTGGGTGTTTTAACACTGTCGTACTGGGTGTTGTACCACTGTCGTACTGGGTGTTTTAACACTGTTGTACTGGGTGTTGTACCACTGTCGTACTGGGTGTTTTAACACTGTCGTACTGGGTGTTTTAACACTGTCGTACTGGGTGTTTTAACACTGTCGTACTGGGTGTTTTAACACTGTCGTACTGGGTGTTTTAACACTGTCGTACTGGGTGTTGTACCACTGTCGGACTGGGTGTTTTAACACTGTTGTACTATCGCTGTCGCAATCATATCAAAATGGTAGCACACAACAACACTGTAAAGACTGTACCCTCCCCAGTAACATCCCCCTTTACCTAGCCTCCTCTCATGTAGCCTAATTAAATGCTGCTATTTTGATGTCACACGTGGCATAGTTTGTGTGTGTGTATAAATATCCTCTTCATTGTGCTGTTGAACATGATTTAACATCTGTTTAACAATGGTGAGGCCATTGGCCCCACCGCCGTAGATTGAAGGCTCCTGTACCACTTAATGACAGGGGGGGGGGGGTCACAAACCCTCTATCTTGCCTCTGCCGTCCACCAATGTCACCCGCGTGGCGTGCAGCCGGCGAACTCCGGAGCCCCGAGAATCCAAAGGTGAGCCTTGGACCTCGGCTGCAGTCGGCCCCCGCGCTTCCAGGCGTACAATATCCGTATCTGCAGTCTCACAAAAGTCTGGGATTGTAAGGATTATGTCTGGCTGCTCGTATTTGCCAGTGGTTCTTGAACCTTGGCCCCGGTCCGAGTCACAAGCTGGCCCGGGGTCCGTGCGACCGGCCCCAGGTCCCGGCTGGGCCGCGCCTCAACAGATAAAAACCCCGATACCATCTCTCCACATCGTGTTCCTTTTTTGTAAAAACGTTTTATAACTGCACCCGGCGCTACGTGGCGGCGCATTACAAACCGCGACTAATCTTGATGTATAATATTGACGTGTACTCTCGCGGCGTCTCAACCGTGTCCTGCCATTACAAATCAAATTGTCGCCGATCAATAGCGAAACCCTCTTGAACCTCGCCGTGCCCCCTCTTAAAAGCCCGCTTCACGTGGACAACGCGGTCCGGTCCGGCCCGTGCACCGAAACTGCCGCGTCACTCTTTCGAAGCCGAGCGCGCCCTTCGTCCCACTCCCAGTCGTGTGTAACGAACGAAACCTCACCGGCGTCAGCGTGCGCCGCTTCAACCTTCTGCAGCACAGATCTCTGTAGGCGGCGGTGTGTGTGTGTGTTCACATGGCACGCTTTGCTAGTGAGTGCAGAAGGTGAGTAGTTGTGGGGGGGGGGGGGGGGGGGGGGTGGGGGTGGGTGGGGGTGGTAGGGGGGCAAAGAGATATCTCCGTAAATGTCACATCCCCCCGCCGCACGGCTCAACACACTGACCCACTTTAGCTTCCCGGCCGCCGTCGCGTCGGTGCATCTGTGGCACGGGTTTTACGAATGCATGAGGCGTCGCGCCCCCGCCGCCGTCGCCAGGCAGGCAGGCCGCTGTGCGTGGGCGGGACCCGCGTGGAGCGTGCACGGGCAGGGGCGCGCGCGCGCACACGCACACGTGCACGATTCCTGGGGACAGATGGAGACGGGAGAGCCGTGTCTTCTTCAGTGGTTGGAGTCTCTTATTAGCCGCACCTAAAACCGCTGGCCCTGGTTGTTCGTTTCTCTGATGACACGGCACCGCCGCTCTCAGTGGCAGGGGGGGGGGGGGGCAGGGCAAACGACTGCATTTTCCAGTGCTCGTCTCCCTCAAAGCCTTTCCCGGGCCTTGCTCCTTTACCCACGAAACCTTTTTATACATGATGCATCATGGGAAATGACCGCCGGACGTGGATATCACCAATAAGGGGTAATAAACACATACGTGTATAAATCTAGCGGTTGCTGGTCTGGTTTAAGAGTGGGGATGGGAGGGAGTTGGCACAGTGTGAGCAGAGCTAGAGAAATGGCGTGCTGTGCTGTGCTGTGCGCGTTTCCTATCCGGCGATGGTGTCAGAGACGGGCCTGCAGTGTCAGACAAGTAGAACACCGAAAGTGGGTCCTTAAAATGGCAGCGCACCCCAGCCGCCCCCCCCCGTCTCCAAGCACACAGTCACAGTGTGTTGACCTTTTCCTGCTCAGACATCTATCACACAGAGGGAGCTACTTGTAAACTCTGTTCTGAGCAGCAAAAGGAGCGCCAGGGACTCACCTGCCAAGCTAAACAGGCGTTAGAAACCCTTGTTCTGTTTTTGTTCACTCAAGTGACGCGTCTCTCTCTGCCTCCTCGCTGGGAGCGGGACCGAACGGCCGGATAATGATCTGTACACATGAACAAGTAAATGGGATTAGCGTCTGTTTTGGCCCAAGTCACCGGCGCTCCGGTGTGTCTGTGAACCCCCCCCCCCCCTGTGGGCCTGCTTCCTTCAGGGCACCTCCTCCTAGACAGGTTCCTCTCCTCCACGTCCAGGTCATGGCGGGTAGCGGGGGGAGCGTTTTTTGGGAGATGGCCGCCGTCGCGTTCCTGCTCTTGGTAAACAGCACGAGGGCACGAGCCTCTGCGTGAACGCGCATTAGGAGGTCAGCCGTGATCTGAAGGCCCGCTGTTGTGCGCTCGACGGCGATGACACACGGGGCCAGGCGGGCTGGCTGGCTGGCGGCCCCCCGGCAGCGGGGCTCGACAAGCAAGCTACCGAGGCTGGTTGGGCAGCCAGTGTCTTTGTGCTGCGGCATGTGAATGTCAAAGAGCGGTTGAGGCAGGGAGGGAGGGAGGGAGGGAGGGAGGGAGACAGGGCGGATGTGTGGAACTGGCTTCGCAGGGGGATAATTTGTCAGCACCATGCCATGTAATGAGTCACACGCAGCCCTGAGGCACTTCCACCAGTGACAAGCCGCGGCACGAACGCGTCTCACCTGTTGGTGGTCCCCCACCCCCGCCATTCATCCATTCATCCATTCAGCCCGCCTGCTCCTTTGTTTCAGGAGGGAGCGAGGCCGGGTCTTAGACCGCGGACCGTCGCAGCATTCCTGGTGTTCCCAAGCAGGCCCCAACACCCAGCTCCACCCTCTGCTCGTGGGGGGATTTCTGGCAGCCCCTTTTGTAAATAGGGTGTGCTGAAATATGTGTGTGCATGTGTGTGTGTGTGTGTGTGTGTAACCTGAGAAAAGTGTGTGTGTGAGTGTGTGGTGAGCCAGCATGTGTGATGATGTCACGTAACATGGAACTTTTAACCCAGTAACCCCTCCAGGGAAGAGTTCCGGAACTGTAGTTTCTAATCAGGAATAGGAGCACGTTCAGTGCTAGCCACAGATCTGCCCTCTCTTAAGCTTCAGGCGGCGTTAGCCTGAGTTTGCTCTTAACCAGAGGTGCTAAGGGTCCAATCAGGGAAGGCAAAGCACAGAGACGAGTGTTGATTCCAGCCAGGATTAGCTGTGCAGACAGCCAGCAGACAGACCTCGGGGTGAAAGGTGCTTTACATTGTCCAGCAGGTAAGCGGCTCAGAGGCCGCCTGCTGTACGCGCCACACCGAAAGACATGCAGAGACTCCAAATGATAAACGTGGCCTCCACCCTCCACGGCCCCGGCCCTGTCATTTGCTGTCAGCTGCAGCCACGTTTAAAAGCTCTTTGAGTCATGCCCCTCAAAGTCTTTTGTTGTGGTGTAAATTGTGTATGTATGTTTTTAGAGTGAAAAGGGAGTTTTTAAGAGTGATTTTTTTTTTTGTCCCAGCGGGCGGGAAATCCCTCGTCCACTGGGATAACAAACCGTTTTTGCCATGCGAAATACATGCAACTACAGGGTTTTATGTATTTCTTTGATTTCTTTTATTTTGGAAAAAGGAGGACGTATTTTTCATCAACTGGCACTCGGCTTTTACTCCAGATTCTGTCCTGGTCCTCGGTTTCATTCCAAAACCAAGTGAGACATCTAGTGGTCATTGTGAGCCATGCACCTGATGAGTGCCGGCCAAAGAAAGCAACTTCGAATGACCCCTTTCCTTATCTACTTTCTGCAGTGTCTCCAGAGTATAGTCTGTTTACTTATCAAACGTATTATGTGTTATCCATCATATACCTCTTGAACCTTCTCCCACACCTTTTTGTTTGGAGGTGGCAGTTCCTCTTAATTCAATTTGCAATCCAAAAGACTTCTAACCATATAGTTCAGGAACTCTTGTAATCCAATAGTGCGTCTTTTTATTGGATATCATCGGAACATGCAAGTACATTTTTGGACAGGATCAGCGGTAATGTTTGGCAACGGCCACATGATCAACTGCATTCCCCAGCCACGGGGCTTTAGCGTAACCCAACACGTGAATGAGAACACTGTTTGTGAGATTTTTCAGATTTGCATGTTCCACAGCAATTAAGTATAGACTCGGTGTGTGTGTGTGTGTGTGTGTGTGTGTGTGTGTGTGTGTGTGGTCTGTTTGTTCAGGGAGTGTATCCGTGTGAATTTGGTTAAGTGTCGACGGCTTTACAAGCCTCATGTGATTCAGTGCGCTGAGCTCATCGGCGCCCAGGTTCACCCAAACTCACATGATCCGAGAGGCGCCCCCCCGAGGACGAGCAGCAGACGATAAGCCTGCGCGGGGCGGCCTACGTGGGGGCAGCCGAGGGCCGCGGCGGCTGCTCAGGCCTGTGGTCACGTGCTCCATCATCCCCCCCCCCCCCCTGGCAACCGCCGTTCCTCCTCTGGCGTTTTTCAGGACTTCTCGTTCCAAATGTTCCAGTCAGCTTGAGAAATGCAGCTATTTGGAGGCCTGCCTTTGTAAATGTGTGTCTTAGGGGATGTGTGTGTGTGTGTGTGTGTGTGTGTGGGCTGGCTTTCCTTTCACCTTTCCAGGTGAATCACTATGACTCTCTTCCTCTCTTCTCCCCCTCCCCCCACCCCTCTATGTCCCAAATAGACGGTGAGATCCAAGCAGAGGCGAAGCCCAGTATTAAAGAGGCTGCACAGAGGTCGGGGGGGGGAGGCCCAGCCATTCACGACAGCATCATGCACCTGATCTGACACACAACCGGTAAGCCCCGCCCCGGCCCGCCCCCATGTGTGGGTTTAGGGTCCGGGTGCGTTTTTTTAATTTATTTTGTGAAACACATCCGCTTTCCACTCTGAAATCTGCCAGCCGAGGCCCCCCCCTCCCCGTTTCTGAAATGGCACCCTCGGGATCCGGGCACACGCCAAACACGGGCGCGTCAAAACCAAAATGTCAAAGTGTTTGTCGGGATGTGTCAGGCGGGATGTGTCACAACTCACGCCGGCGTGTGCCTCCTGACAACGGCGGCCGCGGCAGCAGCAGCGCCGGCTTCATGAGCGGCGGTATTAACCACGGGAGAAACGTTGGGCAGCCACCCTTCAAACCCGGAACAAAACGTGGCATTCAGATGCCTTGCACAAACGCACGCGCGCGCGCCACTCGACGATTGATCGAGCCCATTGTTTGGTTTGCAAAGCCCCCCGCGGAACATTTTGTGGCGCTGATGGGCTGAAGTACAAACACACAGATGCGGGTGACATGCGAACGAGCGGCGAGACGCAATTAGAGCGCCGCGACAAAGGAAACAAATGTTTTGTTTGAAGTTCGGGCAACGACTGCACATAAATGCACGCTTTTCTCTTCCCATTCCCCCCCCCCACCCCCCAAAAAAATGAGTGCTAATTCAAGAAAATTGGATTCCATTGGTGACAAAGTGATGCTCAGTGGTTTCAAGGCAACTGGCCAACGTTTGTCTCTAAACGTTCTGCAACACCTGCTGGTATAATGTTTAATTGTTTACTGGTAATTGTTTAATTTGTGTGTCTGTGTCTATGCCAAGCGTGGCAGCTGGCAGGTCTTGGCCCACTATTGTTCAGACACGCGGACTCGTAGCGCACGGCTACAGTGGTGTTCCCTGATACTGGAGTCTGCAAGAGGGACAGCTTGTGAGCGCAGACTGCCGTCTCCTGTGTGCAAGTCTTTCGCCATTAAACATTGACGATTTAGACAAAGCTGTTGACACGAAGCGATGCTTCTGTCGTTTGGTTTTGCAGAGCGCATACAGTTCTGTCGTTGTTTTTTTCTTTGTAGTTTTAGTCGTTGTATTTCATCATCTCAGAGTAATCATGGATTATTAAATTACCCATAGCGATGATGCGTTGCCCTCACAGACCAAAGCCAAAATATCAAAACTGCAGAATGTTAAATGCAGGGAGGCAAGGCACTGGCAGTGGCTTTGAACCTGAAGTACATCCCTGGGGGCTGTACTGTTGCTAACCCCCCTCAAAGACTTGATGAAAATGTGAACTATTTCAAGAAATGAAAGTGTTTCAAGTGAATGAGAACTGGTTCCCCTGTCTTTGCATCTGCCATCCATATTTAAACAAGTGTGCCAGTCCCTAAAATGAGGCGAGTGGCAGCTTTGGCCATAGCGGTGGTGTAGCAGGCTTTTTCAAATGTAATCAACATCTCTGCCACCTCAGCAGACAGAAGTCCGGTTCATTTAATCCCAACAGGGGTGGCTGTGTAGTCAATGGAAACGCTGCTCACCGCATGCCTTATACACATCAGGCTGTTATTCTGCTGTAGCAATGTTACTTAAGTTGTGACTGCCGGGCTTGGCTTCAGGTCTATAGCTGGGACAACGTTGACGGTTATCGGACCTTAAGGCAAAATTACACCGCGGACCCACTGGGCCTCTGGAGTCATTTGTTCTAACCGTGGTTCTGACAGGCCCCGATTCTAACCAACATATCAATATGTATGCATTCATCCAACAGCCTTTTGTTGCATTATGGTCTGTGAGTAGATACAAATGGGCTGGCTGCTCAACCTGCCAACACTGAGAACACACACAGCTTCGATCAGCATTCTTTATTCTTTATTTTTAATTAGCGTCACTCTCTGGTACTCTCCAAAGTAGCGGCAGGAGTGGCTTTGACCTTCTTAAACGAGATCTTAATTAAGAGGAACAAGACGTTTAAGGGAAGGGATTATTAGGCCTGTTAATAAGAGATTCCGACATGAAAGTCAAATTAACCTGTCTTCACCTCCAGTCTGGACAACCGTTCCTCCCGTCTTCACCAGTAGGTGGTGCTGCAGACAAAAGCTGTGTGAAGAGGATGTGTACACTATGAAGTCTTGATATTCAATTGTTTGTGTGTGTGTGTGTGTGTGTGTGTGTGTGTGTGTGTGTGTGTGTGTGTGTGTGTGTGTGTGTGTGTGTGTGTGTGTGTGTGTGTGTGTGTGTGTGTGTGTGTGTGTGTGTGTGTGTGTGTGTGTGTGTGTGTGTGTGTGTGTGTGTGTGTGTGTGTGTCCGTCCGTCCGTCCAGAGGGCCAGGTGGGCTTTGCTGCAACAGAGGATGATGAGCGGTTTCCTGCGATAGAGCTGGATGGTGTGGGAATGATGGACGTCCCCAATGGCCAATCGGTGGTCAGCACAGCAGCTGCCACCCTCTCTGAGGTGTGTGTCCCGCCCACTGTTTCCTCATCCACAGGCCTCTGCCTGTTTGTGTTGTTGTTCCCTTTGCTTTGTGCTTAACAATTGAACTATATTGGACCCATTTCGACCCATACAAACATCAAGGAGCATAACCTTCAGTCTCATTGGTCTCCAATCTCCAACCACTGTGTGTGTGTGCGTGTGTGCGTGTGCATGCGTGTTTTGTGTGGCTTTTTCCAGAAGAGCAGCAGCTCAGAGTCTCTCAGCGATAAGGGCTCTTCAGAGCTGAAGAAGAGCTTTGACGCGGTGGTGTTTGATGTTCTAAAGGTCACACCAGAGGAATACGCAGTAAGTGTGCCACACTCATGATGCGGTTGGGCAGGCTTATGTTCCATGCACTGAGAGAGGAGTTGAGTCAGACGGAGACTCGGCTCCTTCTGACCAAGTTTCCCAATTCACAATTAAACCGGATGCCGTCACCCACATTTGCCCACAAAAACGCACACGGCTTACCCTCGATCGGAGTATCAACGCAATTGATAACTGAGTTGCAAAGGTTATGACTATAGACGAAGGCGTTGGATATAAATCAATCAAGGTGGAGTACAAGTGATGTTACACAGTATTTTCTTACAAACGGGCGCAACAATAATGACAGAGAGAGTCCACACACGATTAAAAGGATAAAGTAACATTATTTGCAATAATACTAGAATATGAAATGCTATCTGTGTAATCAGTGTTGAGCGTAGTCTGTGGATGAGTACGGCATACGGCTACAACCCAAAAACCATAAAGCAGAAAATCAAAAGGAACCCTAGCCAAACGGCCAGCCTGTCTGTGTTTGTGAGAGCCGACGTGGCACACCATACAAAGCCTGGAGGCCCAACCTGCACAGCCCAGCGGCTCCCTGGATGTTAAACCACCATAGGATGGAAGGATGCTGGTGAAACGGGGTCAGGGTTTGGATCAGTAATAATTGATGAAGCCGGCCCTGGCAGATGAGCCCAGCTTACGTGATGACCGGAGCCACTTTAATCTAACTGTAACCCTCACTTTGGCACTTTCCTTAAAAACCAATCCGGAAAGCTGATATTCGACCGTTGCCGTTAAAATGTTAAATAAACGTATTACTTCATACATATTTGAAGTGTTTTCAAAACAATCGATTGAATGGTTCTGTTACTGTGCTCAGTCTCGCTGGCCACCAGGGGGCGCTCTGTGTCCTCGCTTTCCTTTTGGCTGACCGAAGGCCTGCTCCTTCCACACGGAACCATTTATTGTGTTGGGAATTCTAGGAACCCCTCTTCCCATGTGTCTGAGATGAAATAATCTTATTGGGAGCCGATTTCCAAATCAAAATATCAGCGGGGATTGTGTTTGTTGCTGGTCCTCTCACAGTGCTTTGTTTAAACAAATCCCCCCCGTCGGTGAGGTTAAACAGTTTGTACCGTACCAAATATGCGGCAGTATATGCTTCCCATTACTTCTCCGGCCAACTCAAACTTTTCTGAAGCTACAAAGCCCCTCGCACATTTTTACATACTTCACCGCGAACAACCAAACGCTTTCTAGAAACGACTTAAACCCCGGAAGGCCCTCCTATGTTAAACAGTCGAGCAGGTGTGACCTCCGCAGTGTGCGGCGTGTCTTGACCCGCTTTAGAGTCACGGTTTTACTGTCGTTGACCTGTGTCGGACCAACGGCTTCACGACTGCTCTGGACACTTGAGTCCAGAGTCCAGCACCGGGGCCCGTTTGATCGGACCTGAACGCCGGCGCCCTCACAGCTGCTGTCTTGTGTTCCTCAGGGCCAGATCACGCTAATGGATGCTCCAGTGTTCATCGCCATCCAGCCAGAGGTAAGCACTGTGTGTGTGTGTGTGTGTGTGTGTGCGTGTGCATGTGCGTGCGTTGTGTCTTGCCATTTCCAATGCTATAGACTAAAGTTTATTTTTGAATAACGTGTAGGATGGCCCATTAGTGTAGTTATTTCCCCCTCCCACATCACTCCTACTTTATTTTTTTTTATTTATGCCACCATTTTTTTTTCTGACTGTCACACACTTCCGTGAGTGGGCAATGGGTAGCCATTTTAAACTACGGTGGGCCGATTTTGACAGGACACGCAGGCAACCTGCGTACGAGGTTTTCCTACCGCGGGCCCCCGCCAGACGACAACATTGCATGGCCTGCAACTGTAGACCTCCATCCACCGGCTGGTATCAGCCCAAATTTAATCACAACAGCAGTGAACCAGTCGACACTGAATTGCAGTTCAGTGAGCCTCTTGATTTTATTAGCTCTCTAAATTAGTTTGTTTTGTCTTGAGTAACAGGGAGGGAAAAAAAGCACCGGGATTAGATTCTCCTGAAAGCCTTCGCCGGGGCCGTGTCTGTTCGGCAATGAAGCGGCTTGCTTTTTGAAACCTGCACTTTTTCACCCCAGAAAAAGTGCTGGTGGCCGCCAGTGGTGCAACGTTAAACTGATTGCCTGCCCTGTGCACTGCAGCCAGAGCGTCACCCTGAGGCGAGGAACGAAGTGATTCTGCAGAGA
The DNA here is from genome assembly GCA_036785325.1 of Urophycis tenuis. NCBI lineage: Eukaryota > Metazoa > Chordata > Actinopteri > Gadiformes > Phycidae > Urophycis > Urophycis tenuis. The sequence goes on along the minus strand of JAXIVH010000003.1, from coordinate 4,904,254 downwards.
ATCGCTGGTTCGAGCGCGAACTCCCGGGGAAGTTGTACAGTAACGACGTCACTCGGGCTTTCTAGACCCCAGTGTTTTTGTGGTGTTTGGACCATTGGCTTGCTGACATAGCTGAGGTGGTGAAGCTTGAGGTCTTTGTTGCCACATGACATCTAAACAAAGGGATAGCGGCCAGAACGATTTAATCCAATTTTCTGTTTTTCTGTTTTGCCGGCACAAAACATTCGGCGTCCCGCTAGAATCTGTGCCGAGAAGATGCTACCAGTTGATCTATTAAACCCCAACATGATCCATGTTCATGTCGCGTCAAACAGAAATACCGACTGGAATGGAAAGGTTGAATCATTTTGAGAAGGATTCTTGAGGATACGGTCATCAGGCACCGTCAGGATCTGGGAAACAGAGAGGGGCGGAAATACACAAGAGTCTGGTTGAGGAGGAATGGGAAGGCTTCATGTGGAAAACTTATTTGGAGTTTGCGTCCGTTTCGGGAGTGCCGATGAAGGCGTGATAGCAGCAGTAGAAGAAGAGGAAGTGGTTTGGGTGTTCAGCACCCCGGGGTGTCATGGCCTTGACGCACAGGTTCTTCCTGTCGGCCAAGGGATGTCTGTGAAGAATAATTGACTCGGCTGACTGTGTTCTGCGGCTTCTGTCGATGGGAGCAGAGTACCCCCAGCAAGCAAGTGAAGGAGACATTGGTGCATTTGGGAATCTGTATAGAAGGGGCTGAAGCTTCACCTTGGCCCTTGAGCAAACATGTATATCATTCAAGGTTCAAGATTCAAGATTCAAGTATCTTTATTGTCAAGTGTGCTACATGGCAGGCATATATAGCACAGATGAAATTGCAGTCCTCTCAGACCTGCGGTGCAAAATGAACAAATGGACAATCAGCCTAACAAACAGACATTGTACAGACAACATAGAAACACAGAAAAGTACAAGTATGAAAAAAAAGTGAGGTAGTGCGTTGTTGAATAGTGCAGAATATATACAAAACAGTCAAAAGACATTCTAAAGTGTCATAGTCGAGATTAGAGTTTGTGAGTGGTGGTGGGAGGGAGATGGTCTGAGGTCAGATGATGCTGGTGGGTGCAAGGTTAGAGTCTGGCAGGGGGCAGAGGAGGGGGGGTGCTTTCTTGCACAGAGCCCTGGAAAATAGGCTGGACCTTTGTCCTGTGTAGTATGTGTACGTAGTTTGTCCTGTGTAGTATGTGTATGTACTTTGTCCTGTGTAGTATGTGTATGTACTTTGTCCTGTGTAGTATGTGTACGTACTTTGTCCTGTGTAGTATGTCTACGTACATAGTAGGTGCTTTTATCCACTTTCATTAAGCATCTTTATTGCATGTGTTTTTATCGCCTATCAATTGGAACCAAAGAACGACATGTCTTGTGACCGATTTGATTGAATCGGGTTTCTTGTGATGGGATATTAATGAAGATACGGTGAAGATTTTGTAAAGTTTCACCCCCGAAATTGCCAGCTATTATTGCAATCTTTAATTTTCCATTGCCAGCTATTTTTGCAATCGTTAATTTTCCATGACACGATGTTTTGATTTGGTTTTCCACAAAATACAGACCTGAGTCACGTGTCTCCCCGATACCGCAACACATTACGTAGTCCCGACCGATGCAGGCGCTCTTGATGAGATTGCATCTGGAGCACTCAAAGGCCTTGCGTAATCAGGAGCTATACAAGGGTCGGGATTTTCCGACAGATCTGTTCCAAGTAATCTCCGCCTCGCAATTGTTTTATAGCCACGATTTCCCCGGAGCGCCGCAAACAACCAAACTTGCTCTCCGACGTCCATCCTGGCAAGAAGGGAAATGTTTCTGTCTGGGAGTGTTCGTCAACAACAGCTGCCGTCTTAATGTCCCGTCGTTCTCTTTGGTATTTTGTTGTGTTGGCAGCGTGTGCCGCGATGACTCTTCCTACCTGTTCCATGCAACACATCGAATAACTGTAACGCACGTTAAGAGTTGGCCCTGTGTTTGTGGTTGTAAACGTTTTCTCTCGTTGTCTCCATAAATGCGCCGTAAGTCTTTTAATGTGGAGTGTGCTAAAAATTTGATGCACGCATGACTTAAGGCGCATGTATTTCTGTACGCGTCTATGTTCAAGCGATGCTCAGTTCGCGTGCGTGTGCGTGAGAGGAAATGAATAAAATGAACGAAAAAGCATCCTGTGCACTGATGGATGGCAGACGGCTTAGGAGCTGGGTATGTGAATGGTCTAGTCCACCTGGCTGCATGAGGTGGAACCACCTTCACTCTCTTTACATGAGGATTGTTTAAAGGATGACACCGCTCTGGATGATCAGCCCGTTATCACCGTCTTTCCTGGCTTCACTTAAACATCCATTACCAATAGGATTTGGATAAATAACTTATAACCAATAACCAAATAAATAACCAATTTTCTTGTGCGCGCCCCTGCAGCACATCAGAATCAGAATCAGCTTTATTCGCCAAGTATGTTCACAAACAAACAAGGAATTTGACTCCGGTTTTATTCATGCTCTCATTGTATAGACACGGACTAGACATACAGCACAAACAAGACAATGAGCTAAACATAAACATTAACAACTATAAAATAAACAAAGGTAAAACAAACATTTATCTACTATATACAGATGTAGATACATATAAAAAGTATATATATATACAAACAAAAACAACAGCAATTAAATTGTAGCAGGGGGCAATAGTGCAGTGGTGCAGAGTGCAAAGATGCTGGAATAAATATGGAATGATACCTTATGTACATGAGGTAGGTGGATATGACGTAACATGCATGTACACAATGTACATGTAAACAATGGCGGTAATACAGCCCTTTTGCGTAAAGACGTGTTGTGAGGTACTTGTGTGGCAATTCCCTGGTGACCTGCCCAACCACCGCACATTGATTCCAAAAGACTAAAGTGCAATATTGCACCGGTTTACATTTGTGGTCGGTGGCGGACACACACACACACACACACGGTGAACGCTGTCCGGCTGAATCGGTGCAAAGAAGTCATTTTGACGAATGATATTCGTAACAGATGTTTTAGTAAAACCAGGGGAGACTGCTCTAATGGTTTCATCACCCAGACCACCATTGTCCCCTAAAACCTCCCACGTCTGCTAATGGTCGCGTCGGGTCGCTGTGTGAATAGCATCCATCCAGGTGGACCGCCTTCTCTCGGGCGCCACATGTCGCACAGTTCATTGCTTACACCGAAAGTTTTGGGATTTCTGGCCCCCGCGTCGCACTGTTATGCAAGTTGCACAACCCCGCCTCATGTCAAATGGTGGGAAACGTAGGGGAGCTGGTGGTGTCTTTTCCCAGCCAAAGACATTACAGGCTCCCCCTCAATGTTTCTCTCAAGAGTGTGGGACCAGGAAAGGGACGTGGGCGGGGGAAGATTGACACTAAGCTGTTGAACAGAGTATCATAACACGTTTGATCCCGGCCTGTCTTCGGTCGTCTGGCAAGACAGATGGAGACTCCAGAAGTAGCTCTGCCCCGTCCATCCTGCACAGTGATGGAGAACACAGACCCTCCGTTTAATGCTCTTTCATTCACCCCATTGGCGCTGTAAAGTCCAACTGAGACCCTGTCTGTGTTTCCTGCTGATAACCAGCCGCGTTTACACTCGTCTACACTCTTCTACCTACGCTGATCACCTCCGGCGTGAGGGGACTGAGTTGGTCATATGGGTAGCGGTGGGATAGTCGTTTTATTTAAAACACTTACATCAAACCAAATTGGACCCCCTCGGTGAACTGGTTTGACTCGGTCGAGCTTTGGGTTGATTGGAAAATAATGCGTTCCTACAGCACAACCCGCAGTGCAGAGCATAACGACTTTGTGTCATGTGTGTTGCGTGCCGTTCCCTGAGAATGGCTTTACGGCGTGGCGGAGGCAGGCAGCAGTAAATGGATGCGAGGGCGGGAAAAAGGACTGTGTTCCCCTTTTTTTTTTTGTTTTTGAAGTCATCGTGAACAGCCCCGACGAGACATAAATCCCAAAGTGTGGCTTGCAGGCACAAGCCGAGCAGGTCATGCCTCCATGGCTCCACCGCAGCTTTTTTATGTTCCACTGAGGAAACCGTCCTGTTCCTTGTATCTCTAAACAGACTAAACATCTTGGTTTACACTTCAGAGATCCCCCGAGCGGCCTACATCCTGACGGTCCTGACAGTCTGACGCCGCTCGCCAGACGGCACGCAGCCCCCCTCCTCCGTGTGCGTGAACACGGGTATTGGTATTGTTTTTGCGAAAAGGTCGTCCCGCCGTTTCCCTCACGACGACGCTGACGTGTGACCAATCACGTACTTCCCGCCGTGCCGTCATTCACGCAGAGCGTGCTGGGATTCATTAGCACGTCTCGCCACACTCACGACGGGATCACGCGCCATCAGCCTGCCGGAGCCCGCCGCCCCCCCCCCCCCCCCCCCTCAGCGGTCTCGTTTTCATGTTGCCCGGCACCAGACTGCTGCTCGGCGTGTGATGACGTCAGGGATGAATGAGGACTATTTTGGCAGGACCAGAAGGTCTTTGTCGAGTGTCGGTGGCGGTCAGGTTTCTCCCCCCCTTCGGTCTCGCATGAACCTCAAGTGCAAAAATCGGGCACTTGAGGCACTGTGCAGATTTTCCATTTAAACTTTCGGACACACAGACACACACACACACACACACACACACACACACACACACTCTCTGGCAACTTTTGGGGTTTCTCAGCCTCTCCGCACGCACACACCCCCCCCCCTCCTTTCATTTGCTGTGTTTCTCTCTGGCCTGTGCTCTCGCCCCCAATAGTCGCGTTGACCTTCCATGCCAGTTTTCCATGTACACATTAACGAGCTAATAATGGTGAAATTGCTGCGGTACCTCTGATACGATTATGGAGATTTGGGGCCGTGCTGTGTTTGGCGAGTCTTGACACAAAGTGGGCGATTCCTGCTGTTTTTGAAGCGGGCTGCGGTGTACACACACACACACACACATTATGCGGAGCTGACTTTTGTACTCAAAATGACGAAGTATGCTGCTGTTTTTGAAAAGGCTGTGCTTCCTCCTGTCACTTATTTGTTCACCGTATGCTCTCCCCTGCGCGCGCACAATCCACCTACAAACACTTGGTGTCGGTGAGGTAGCCTGGTTCTAGTGGCCCGTGTTGGGCTCAGTGCACAGGCACAGTGTGCGGCGTTGACAGCACATCCCACATCTGGGCTGGCGGGGTACAGCCCTACACAGAGTCCTTCATCGGAGCCGCTGCAAACAACCCTCTCTGCTAGAGCTGCCCACCAACCAAGCCTCAGGGCTGTCGCATTTTTCTGTTTTTAAACTGTGCCTGCAATCTTTAGTGCCTCCTGTGTGACATGAAACTTTAAAGTCAAAGGTACATTAAATTAGGCTCTCTGGGATTGTGCCCTGGCTGGATCGGCCCACTGTAAATAGTCGTGGTTGTTTTGCCTGTTAACTCTTTAATGGTCAACTCTCGAAGCTTCATATTGACGTTTGTGTAATCTTTTAAGTAACAATACAGTTTAATCGTTGTGTAAACCTATTAAAAAAAAACCCTTCTGGGGGGGCGGTCAACTGTATCTTTATCTACAGTTTACTTACACAATACAATACTGTGTCCTTTGATTGTCTACAGAGTGCGAGCGAGTGAGAGCGTGCCCAATGGCGGAGTGTTCATCTAGGTTGTATATACTGTAGTCTCACATCAGATTGGAGATTACTGTCTGAAGTTTGATGGCAGATGATATCAAATCTTGGTTCAAGGGGCATTTCAATGTATTTGTGTTCATATTTTTTTCGACCGATCATTGTGGTGAAGGCGGGAATCTGCTTAAGTGGCAAACGCAAACTCGACCAGCAGTAGTGAACAGTAACAAATTGTATGTTACGGTTTAAACTCCACTGTAGAAAAACACTAAAATGTTTGTCTGAACGCCTCGCCCGCTTACATGAATGACTTTCTTTTCGGTAGAATATCTCCGTAACAAAACAGGAAGCGCGGCGTTTGCTCCACCCCTTTCAGTTTATTGTTTCCTTTTTATTAGGTCAGACAAAACATAGCCATTGTTAAGTGCTTTATTTTGGGGATGTGGACGTTGCTTGATGAGATCTGGCCATGCTGCCTTTTTGGAGAGAAAAAAAATCAGTTGGACATTATGTATGCTTAGGTTACAGTGACAGCTTACTGACGGCCTGTAAGATGCGGGGCATGTTATCCTAAGGCCTGTCAAAATAAAGGGTTGTCTTGGTCTTCCAAGGTCCAGCAGAACACGGGTGGAAAAAGAAATAAACAGGCTCAGATCCCTGGGTGGCGCCCGGCGAAAGAGGCGGTCGTGTCTTTGTAGCGACGCGTCCGATCGTTGAAGCCGTGGCGGTCTGGGGGGATCCGTGGCATTGTTGATGTTGGGGGGGGGGTGTAAGACGTGCGTCTGCCCGGGTCAGGCGTCTCTCTAGGTGGCCGGGTAGTGGTCTGACCCGAGAGCCGCGGCGAGAATATACACACACACACACACACACACACACACACACACACACACACACACACACACACACACACACACACGTACGTCAGCACACACACACACACACACACACGTACGTCAGCATCCGCCACTGTCACTGGGACGACCTCCGCGGGGTCGGGGTGGCGTCCGGCAGGCGTGGCAGCGGTCGGCAGGGGGAAGAGGACGAGGGCGACGACGGCGACGTGTGCGTCTATTTCAGGAGGGCTGACGCCACGTAAACAAGGCGTTCCTGAGGCGCAGTGAGGACGCCGTTTGGGCCTTCGGTGACTGCAGCCACTTCCTCTGTGAGCGCTCGGCTGCACATTTTTTTTTGCTTTTTATTCCGTCTGTCTATTCCACCCTGACTACCAGGACACCTCCCCCCCCCCCCACCGGCAGATTCGGCATGACAGGCTTACGGCTCTCCCCCAAGTGCCTTTTTTTTAATTTTTTTTATTCATCCTGTTTTTGTGCTTTACTCTATTCCCTCCCTAGCCTCATCCACAGAGGCATCACACTCCCCCCAACCCTCTGATGTCAGCTTCTAACATCTGTGTTTGATGTGCAACTTCCTTCACCCTAACGGACTGCGACTCTAACGCACACGTAAATGCGCGCGCGCACGCACGCACGCACACAGAATTAACTATTTCGGCATGGGACCACTCCTCTTATTGTGGTCTTGTGAGCAGCTGTTGGAGGGTGTTTGGCTCAGACAGCGGGTCCCAGAGCGGGTATTGTGCTGTTGGGAGCTCGCTGCAGCCTAATTCAGTCATTCACCGCGCGGCCAGACTTCGGTCGGGCTGGCAGGCTCCGCCAGGGAGGCTTGCACAACGTTTTTCCTACTGTGACGTCAATGTCCCTGGCCTGGACGGGCCCCGCCGGGTCCAAGGGAGGGTCCAGGTTCCCCCACAAGTTCTGTGTGGTCTCCGTTTTGCGCCGAGGCCCGGAGACCCACCAGCCCCGGAGCCGGCCGGCTCGGCCATGTTAACGGGCAGTTATGTCACCGTGACTGTGTGGGATTCGTGGCGTGGCGTGTTCTCAGGAGTCATTTTGAATTGTTACGCGCAAAAGAAAAGTGTCCGCAGTAGTTCTTGTCATTTGATGAAGTAGCGCTTTCAGTTTTCCGTTTTTTTTTTTTCCTCGGTCTGTTTGACTAAAGCGGTAAACCTGTAACACCGGGGCTATTTATCGTGGCCATTGAGTCGAGGTTGGATTGTTTAACCAGAATTTCTCTTGATGGATCATCTGTTCAGTGTTGTTTTTTGTTTTTTTTTGCATTGCTTTTCATGGCTTGCCTCACCATGCCCTCGCCTTTTGTCTCCTTCACTGTTGTGGTTAGGCCTGCAGAATAACAATGACGCCCATTCCCATATTTTCTGAAACTCATCATGTATTGCAAACGATCCGGCTAATTGCTGATGATCCTTTCATGCAGCCCTCCTGGACGCTTGGAAGGCAGCTTCGGCTCTCAGGCTTTTGGCAGATTTTTATTATGCAACTCATTGTGTGTTATGATTAATTGCATTGCCCAAAGGAAGCTGGGGGGGGGGGGGGGGGGGGGGAAACCCTGCCTTAACGCCTCATCTGCTTCACCTCAATATTATTAATTTCATTTTATGGTGTCTTTTGTGCCAGAAATTTGCAGCCCTTAAAATCTCTTTTTGAGCTGCCATTAATATCTGGATGTTTTGACACACTTCTCTGAGAGCTTTTTTTTCTAAACCATTAATATCTGGATGTTTTGACACACTTCTCTGAGAGCTTTTTTTTCTAAATGTGTCTCCCACTGGGGCCACCCGTGTGCAGACTCTATGCGCCTAAACTGTATATTATGACGCTACGGATAAAAGTATACAGCAGATGGCATTTAGTAATTTATATTTATTACTCTCACTTTGTTAGGCTTTGCGTGCAAGCGGTATTTGCAGTCTGCTCGCTGGCTTACTAAACCATGTGATTATTTTGTCCACTTATGCATGGCAGTAGAACTGTATACAGTACTTGAAACGAGCGCTGGTTTGGGGCCCGGCACACTTCAACATAGTTGATAGGAATGCATCCTTTCCGTGGGAAAGTATCTAATCTCTTGAACCACATGAATTCCAGCACTGTTATTTATCTTTTCTTCAGTGGCACTGAATCTCAAGTTTGGCAATGTAAAGTTACGGCGGCCAATTTTTTTTTTTTTTTAACGCAAATTCCTCACTATGTTGGGTCTCCCGATTTGTCTCGCCGTGTAACCAAAATGTGTCACTGTTTGCAGGAGTTGTCGAGCTGCGGCTGGAACAAGAAGGAGAAGCACAGCTCTGCTCCCAATGCAGTAGCCTTCACGCGCAGGTTCAACCAGGTGAGACACGCGACACACACACACACACACACACACACACAGACACATACACACACACACACACACACACACAGGCACTGTGCGTGTGTGTGTGTGACACTACATGAGGTCTTTTACGCCATTATATGACACATTGGCTCGCAGTCCTACAGTTAATATTGTGATGAAGAGAGACTTCCCTTTGGGGAATGTTGCAAGTGTGCTGCTGCGCTTGGCACGAGCCCTCGGAAAGACCACATATTGTATTTCCATCATCCCCTCGCCCCCCTAACCTCGAAGTACCAAATCATCACCTGAGCTCGCCGATAGATCGGCGTTGTTAAAGACTTGGCCGCCGCCACGGCAGCGCTCGGAACGCATTCCCACCGGGACCTTGATGTGTTGGACGTCTTGGCTCCGAGCCCCCCGCGGAACCTCTGCTGCTTTCCGTCAGTCACAGGAGCGCCACAGGCGAGGAAAAGCACTGGTCTCCGACGAACGCGCTGTCCCTGGCTGACCTCCCGGTCTCCTATTGGGGCTCGATGCATGAAGGTGTTAGGGTTTAACTTGAGAGGCCTGCCTAATGTGGGTTTCCGTGTGTGTGTGTGTGTGTGTGTGTCTGTGGCAGCATGTTCTCTCGGTGCCCCCTCAACATCATGAACATCAAGGATTAGGGCATGATGTCATACGCACAATACCCTTTCGTCCCAGTCCAGTTATTTTTTTCCAGGCTCGCTTTAAAGACCAGCCTTGCTGCCCTCCAGTATAAATATCAGATGATTTAGCAAGAATGTGTGGCTATGGAAACTTTCCCCACGTAGCCATGTATAGCAGATCCCAAACGGCGATTCAAGATGTTAGCTACACACATTTGGGGTGGTCATGAGCCAAGGAAAATGAACCTTTTTGAATAATGGGATTTGGGACGTTTGACGAATAAGGGGTCCAGACAGGCCGCTAGCATGAGCCGAGGCCTTTTCCTCGTCTATCTCCTCGAGTTTTGATGGCAACGCGCTCTGAAATCCAACGGAGCAGAAGAGAACTGGCAAGTCGGTTGAGCAGGCATGGAGACGAGAGAAGAATTCTTCGGCACTTCATCAGTCCATCTGTCATTTTATAGCAAAAAAAAAAAGTTGGTTTCGGGAGACAGAAGGGTAATTGACCCAACATATCATTTTTCGATTAGCCTGCGCATTCGTCATTTATAGCCATTTAAGTCGGCCGAGTCTCCAACATAGTTTGTCTGCAGACCTGTATAATATAATAAAGAGGATGGGATGTTGCTATGATGTATCTTCTGCACATTAGCTCACAACGAGGTATTAGTAATGCTAATGTTGACTGAAGAAAAAAAATTAGCATTTCTAGAGTTGAGCAACTCTTGGCACTCTTAGATTTGAGCAAATGCTTCGACTCAGCTGTGACTCAAAGTTGTCCTCTTTGTATCTTATGCTAGGCATGCTATTGGTTCCCTGGCCGGTTAATGGTCTTTGGGTAATAACCCCCTAAAAGGGAACAAAGATTGCAATTGAACATAATACCAGAGGAAATGGATTGGAACAATCTTATCTTCTTGGCCTGTCTACTCCGGGCTAGAATTTGGACTGGGTTACTCGGGGAGGGTTCACATTTCTGAATGACCTCTCTCATCTCCCAATACACACAAACTTGACAGACACACTGGGACACACACTGAACAAGTGTGTGTCCCACTCCCTCTGAACCTCCTTGAAGCAAGGCTGATGTATTACCTTGCTCAAAGTTCTGTCTGCAAACCAGTTGGCCCTCTTATGACACACACACAGAATTTTATCTTCTTTATCTATTTTTTTTTTGTCCGTCTGTCTGTCTGCCGCCCCCACACCCACCTGCTCTCCCTGTCCATGAAACTGTGGCCCAAAGCTATCGGCCAGAGTCTGGACATTCCCCCCTATTAAGGGGATACTCGGCATAACAGGGCGGGCTCTTGAGGCTGCGATGCTATCATTCTAAGGATGTTTAGGCCATGTGTAACCGGAGGGACTCCCAGGCAACTCGGCCAAAGTTTTCACGGTTCATCTCACATCCAGCTCGATCCCGGGAATGCGCAATATCACGGTGGACTTGGCGGGTTTCTTCTCCCCCCCCCCCCCCCCTCTGCATTGACGACTTCATGCGCCTGCGATCGGCCGCCGGGGGCCAAGATCGGGACCGGGATAGCGCGCTCTGTGACGTTCCACTACATCAAACCCAGAGTCGGCCCTCTGCGTAAACACTCTGCTCAGCCGCGCTAGGATCGCCGGTGACCCCAGACCGCCGTGGGTGTTGAACGTCAGCGTGTTTGGCCGCGGTCTGAGAGAGAGAGAGGTCCGCACGGCACCGCAGCTTATACTCGGGAGGGGAGGCGCGGTGGCCGGCTGCAGAGCCGCCCGCTGCAGTGTTGTCTGCAGTGCAGCGCAGCCGAGCGGACGGAAGGCAGGGTCCGTCAGCCGAGTCATCCTCTCCGTCTCAGTGGTGGGGGGAAGGCTTCCTTGGGGGGGGGGGGGCGGCGGCTTCACAAACACATGACCCCCGACGAGGGTGTGGGGCCAGGTTCCAGCTGTCCTCCCGTCTCCCGGGCTCCGCGTCTCCCGTCGTTCAGGGCTTCTCCCTTCTTCCGCGTTCACCTCCAACGTTCCCCGTGTCCAGATTAGTTCTTACAGCTGGATGAGTGATGTGAGGCACATCTGGCTCCGTATCACCCTGGGTGTGTTTTTTTTTGTTTTGTTTTTTTGCGGTTAAATGGAAGTGAGTGAGTGTGAAGTGAGAACTGGGTTTTCAAGATGTCTGAGAATGAAGGCACTCACTGAAAGGCACACCCATACACACACACACACACACACACAGACTGACACAATATTACCAAGAAAACTGATTTCGGAAGAAAAGGACACAGCCCCAACAAATCACATTGTCGAGCACCTACTCTGTTAAGCTCTGAACGAGATGGGGAATCGAAAGACCCAAGTTGAATATGGGAATGCAAGTGAGGGGTTGACGGTGGTTGCGGGCTACATCACAGCAGGCTAACGTTACAGAAGCTTGAGTAAAGGCTTACAAGGAACGCAATGTACAGACAGCCGCGGGCTTTCCCACTGCAGTCTGAACCCTGTGGTGGTGAGGCAAACGGCTGTTTATTCTACATCAATTTTGGGGTGTGTGTGTGTGCGTGTGTGCGTGTGCGTGCGATCAGACTTTGTTGGCTTTCCCGCATTTTCCCACAAGATGGACAAGCCAAACTCTTTGTCAGCATACATGAACACAGATGCGCAGACACATACATGCAAGGAACACAGTCCACCTGACCCGTCACAAGGTGGATTTATGTGTGTTAATCGTTTGGCAGGGTCTGGACTCTTTCCCCTCCATTTGTTCCTCTGTATTTTGTCTTGTGTTTGTGATGCGCTGGTGTACGGTGGGTCTCCTGCATATGGGATTTGTTCCTCCTGGTAGTGTGTTTTCCTCCTCTGCTGGATCCTCTACTACAAAAGTCTGTTCTCTCGCTCTCTCTCTCTCTCTCTCTCTCTCTCTCGCTCTCGCTCTCGCTCTCTCTCTCACAGTCCATAATTCTCCTGACTCTACTTGATATCATAGGTCCTGTTGTGCTTGAAGACATGAACCGCAGGAATGAACTTTAATTTTGACTGCGTTATGGGACCCATTTGTGTCCGTGTCTGCAGGCGAAGGTTAATCGACTAACATAAAGTCTCTCTGTTTGTGTGTGTTTGTGTTTTCTAGACCAGCTTCTGGGTGGTACGGGAGATTCTCCACGCACAAACGCTGAAGATCAGAGCGGAGGTGCTGAGTCTGTACATCCGCACCGCCAAGGTACGTGCGAGTGAGCGCACACACACACACACACACACACATCCTCCTGTTTATTCAGCCATGTTAAGTCCCGCTGCCTTGGGGCGGTTCCATCACCTGCCTTGACTCTCTGCAGAAACTGTGCGACATGAACAACCTGCATGCGGTCATGGCTGTGGTTTCGGCCTTGCAGAGCGCTCCCATCTACAGACTGAGCAAGACATGGGCGGTACGTGGACACGGCCTCAACACGTCGGATTGACTTGAATGACTTGAATGAATTTCATCAAAATAAAGTGGGTGTGCTTTCGGGGCTGTGTGTTGAGGACAACAAGGTGGTTTCGCTTCAGGGCAATGGAAGATGAACTCCCAAGTGTCACGAAACTCTGCAAGGTTCATTAGGCTTTTTCACGCTAACTGCGTGATCCCGCACCCTGTGCATCGACATGGGTGTCGCTAGCCTTCTGGTTGGCTGCACCTGGAGCCTGACAGGGTGGCGCTGTTTGCACACTGGTTTTAAGCGGAGAGCGACGACGACCACATTTAACCAATATTCCACTGTCACCCGGGCGGAGAGGGGTTCGCCTGTTAGCGCTCCAGAAACAACACGGCGATTATTTCAGAGTTTTGATTGAATGGCCGCAGGTTACATCATGCTATAACGATGCTATTACACCGTGATGGAAATGACTTAAGACTCTCGGAGCGAGGTCTGCTTCAGCCCCTTGAACTGAGCGAGACCCACTCGGGCTACCGTTTCCCACCTGAACCCTGTACACCTGCTATTGAGTAGACGGTTGTAGTAATGGAACACGCACACACGCACGCACACACACATGCATGCGCACAGACGTGTTTGTGGCTTCAATCTCTTTGGGTGGAAGATCAGTAAGTTGAGCATTTAAGTGGAGCAGTGGCACAGTTTACGCTGCTGGGTCTACGGTATTCCCATTGTTGCACTGCCCTTTGCAAGGAAACTCTTATGATGTGGAGTTCTTATGCTGGAGCAAGGCCCCGCATCTGGAACTCTGCAAAAGCAAGAAAGACAGACAGACAGACAGAAGGATGGGCAGACAGGCACACACTACCACACAAACAAGAGACGTACTGCTCACGCACATGCGGCCCTTCTATCAGGGACACTGCATACTTCTGGGCTTACACAACTGGCTGTGCTTTAACCTGAGCCAAAAGGGAGAAAATCAGACAGCCTGCATTAAGTGCGTGTGTGCGTGCGCGCGTCTTTTCACTTTGATGGATACTGAAATGAAGGCCACATATTTTCTGTCCTCTTTTCTGAAATACTCACAAAATGTGTGTGTGTGTGTGTGTGTGTCTCTGTATCAATGTGGGATTCACATGCATTTTTTGGTTACTGTTTGGCTAATGCTGCACGGCCCTCCGTTGTTTTCCGTAGTTACTGAGTCGGAAGGACAAGGCCTCGTTTGAGCGCCTGGAGTACCTGATGGCCAAGGAGGACAATTATAAGCGTCTGAGAGACTTCATACGCAGCCAGAGTATGGTGCCCTGCATCCCCTACCTAGGTGAGACACACGCACACGCACGCACACATCAACGTACACACACACACACACACACGCGGCTTTGTCACTTTTGTTGTCACACTATTTTCCACCAATTCCCCTTATACAGAAACATACATGGAAAAATAATAACGTTGATATGTAGACCCGAGTCGCAATCCCATACTGTCAAACGCTTGACGGATCACGCTTTATTTTTGAATTGCAAATATACCTGACTATGCTGCTTCAAGGGTTGCTTTATGCGTTTCTGTCAAATTTTTGAGTTTGCGCTTCGGGTTTCATCACCGCACAACAAACACGGTGCCGGTGCCATGCCGCCCCCCCCCCCCCCCCCCCCGCCCACACTCCCATCATCACCGTGACAACAACCTGACTCTGGTGCACACCTTCCCTCAGACGCTGCTTGACGCTAACTCTGTAGCCCATCAGGTTATTTCACTGTATCCCTTCACTTTTTTTCCCCCTTCTCCGGGTTTATTCTCCGGGACTGTTTAACAGCAGCTGTTTTGAGCGCCGTATGAGTTGGGCACAGAGGGCGACGAGCCCTCTGGGGGGTGGGGAGGGGGGGGGGGGATAAATCGTAAGTTTCTCTTTGCTATCTTCTCATATTTTCCCCCTTCTCATCAGCTGCTCATCCAAATCATCGTCCTCCTCCTCCAGGGATGCCTGCTGAGTAATGTGAGGGAAAATGATGATGTCATATCTTTAGTGTCTGCCTTTAGTTCCGCAGGCGGCTATCATGTATCACGTGGGAATCCCATGTTTTCAATCATCGCATCGCAGCCCCTCCAACGCAATGCAAACCCAATGGCGGGCCTGGTAAACATTAAAGAATAATCCCCAATAAAACCGCACACATTTACCTTAAGTATGACCAATGATTGTACTCGCTCGCTCGTTCAGTAAACTTCTCTCCCAATGTATTTTACATTCAGTCTTTATAACAAATTGAAAGCTAATGCTTTGAAATGGAAGCCAGCTTTCTATACAGCTGTAAGGAGCTAAAGTCTTCCCCCTGACAATTCCCTTTTCTTTTTTTTTTTTTTTTACTTCTGTTTGTTCCAAATATAGTTTGCGTGCGTGCGTGTGCTTGCGTGCGTGTGCTTGCGCGTGTGTGTGTGTGTCTGTATCTAACCAAACATGGTGGGTGGTCTTCTGGCTGGGGCTGTTCCAGACCTCGGTGGCACTGTATGGTCCCCTATTTTAGAAAGGCTCAACGATTTTGCCGTGTTCTTCTCAGTTAATGTGACCCCCCCCCCCCCCCCCCCCCCCACCTCCACAGACCTCTGCGTTCCGAGGGGGTCTGTGAAAGTGGTCGCCACCTGTTTGTGTTTTCTGGTTGCGCCCCCCCCCCCCCCCTGTCGGCCGTGCCGCTGCTGTGTTCAGGAGGAAGGGGAGGGTGACGTAAGTGCCTGCCGCTGACAGACACGACTCCTGCTGTCCTCTTCAGTGCCACAGGCGCCGGTCTGTTTGAGGCACAGATTGGCGTGTTCCCGGTCGGTCCCGGCTAATCGCGGCAGCAGCAGCAGCAGCGGCGCCACAAAGAGCCTTCAGTGCGGCCTGTTAACATGCGCGCGAGAAACAAACACATTCCTCGCAGAGATGTAATTTTATTCAAATGACCACCGCGGCGTCCCTGCGGACGCCGTTAGCAGCCATGTTGATGACGACGCGTGCCTGGCTGTCAACTGGAGAGGTGAGCCAAGGCCGGGAACGTGCTCTGGCGCCGGCGTTGCGCTTTTGGTGGAGCCGTGCTGAATGAGCGAACAAAGAAAAAAAAAACAACTCATGGAAAGTAGAGATAGGGCCGGCGAGCCAACTAATGCTGTCTGTTTTCTAGAACGTCTAATTTCTCAAATGCTTTCCATGACCTATGTGGGCAGTATCAGTAGCCAACGCAACAGCCATCGTCTTGGGCTTGACCGAGGCCGTCTGACTGCGTGTGCCATACTGCCCGTGGTGCTGGCAAGCACGCGGTTGTTTGTGTGTATATGTGTGTGTGTGTGCGTGCATGTATGTGCATTTATCCAGATGTGGAGGCTATACAGTGTGCAGAGTTACCCCCTTTCCTGCTGTGCTTTACTGAGTCAGTCTCTCTCTCTCTCTCTCTCTCTCTCTCTCTCTCTCTCTCTCTCTCTCTCTCTCTCTCTCTCTCTCTCTCTCTCTCTCTCTCTCTCTCTCTCTCTCTCTCTCTCTCTCTCTCTCTCTCTCTCTCTCTCTGCTGACTTACAGCCCCTCAGAGGGGGAGGAGGGGGGGTGGTGAGTCTTCATCTCAGGATATATGTTTCAGTGGAAGAGCAACTCCAGGGTTTTATGTGGAAGGAATGTTTCTCCTCTCGTCTCCACACCTTGTTTTCTTCCCCAAACCCCGCCGTTGCCATGAGTTACGGTCACCTGGTTTCATTTGTTCTCGTCTTCCCTCTTTTTTCGACTGCATGTTCGCCGCTTTGACCGTTTTCAACACCTAGCGATTCGTTGGCAACCGGCAATTTTTTTGTTTCTTTTAAAATTTCGAGTTTTACAATAGTATTATGTGCTTTTGGATTTCCATTGGCAGTACGCGTTCATCTTTTTACATTCAGAATTCAGTATTTTGCCCAGACTTTCAGCCATCCGTTTTTCATCTCTCTATTCCCTAGAGCAAAACATACAAATCAGCAGCTGTCTCACAACGTCTCCCAGTCTCCCTGGCCGGCTTTAAGCCCTTTTAATCAGGAGGCTAATGCACTGTTCCTGTTGTTGTTACACTATTTGTTAGTGTAGATCTTCGTTTCCCCTGCCTCTCGGGGCATTCAAACACTGATGTTTGTATGTAATGCAGGTTTTGGGGGAATGACATAGAATAGCCGATGCGTTGCTGAAAAGTAGGTGTTATTCGACGGCAATGACAAAAGTTGCGTGGTGTATTTATGACTCATTTATTAGAACAGGGCTCATATGCAGGGTCATCTTCCATCACGAGCATGAGATACAACGACGTGTCGATGAGATGTTGATGTTGGAAGCCATTTTGAATGAAAGCAACCGGAGCCTTGTAAAATGTAATTGTGTGTGTGTGTGTGTGTGTGTGTGTGTGTGTGTGTGTGTGTGTGTGTGTGTGTTGATGCACATTGGTAAGGTACTTGGGCGCTTACAATTCGTGATTGTGAACTGCACTTAACACCATTTAATAAAACGTTGCATTGGATGGACTATACGCAATATAAATACACTGATAAATAACAGACGATTACTTGGAGACAAATGGGAATATTAGGCCTGAGTACCTCTTAAATTACCTCTCATGAAAATAAAGCCAAAGATATTTACATACTTAAGCCAGCTCAGCTGTACCCACAAAATAGACACGCAGATTGTTCCAGAAGCTGATTGTCGTAATAGTGGGAAATCCCAACAGACAAATTCAAACTCCCAGACCAGCAGTTTCTAAAGCACCAGACGGCACGTATAGGCGCGCCTCTTTGATTGTCCAATATTACGTTTCAACTGGCAACGCAGCTTTTAAAATTGAATAATTTGTCATGCTAGTACAACTCTGTGTTTCGCAAGTAGCTTGTCCAATGACTCGCCTGCATTAGCTGCTCCGGATAAAATTGCTGTGCTATTGACTATTGCTTACGCCCCCCCCCCAATTACACATTACATTTTGACATTAGTGGGGGAGAGAAAATTACAACCTGGGACGAATACTAGATGATCCAACTGATGCGGGCTGGCTCCCACTGTTAAGGCCCCCAAACCGACACAAGCGCTGCAAACGGAGAGCAAACGCCAACCTCTTTGGCTCTTGCGTCGGCGGCGCTCTGTCCAACTGAAAGTTTGCCAGCACGCTGCGCGGGCGTGGGAGTCCTGACCGTCCGGCTACAGTACGGAAGTATAGCTTTTTTTTTTCGCCCTCCCTTGCTCTTCCCTAACAAAAAAAAACAAAAAGGTTAAAGGCATGAAAAGCGGGCATCGTCCTGAGACTTTAGTCGATGGGCCGGATCATCATGCGGACGGTCTTGAGGGAGTAGGAGCCCCCGTTGTACTCCGCCCAAAATATTCCATCTTGGTGCTTGCTCCGGTAAATGCCGCCGCTGTACCACACGCCGTTGAGATTGGTCTGCCCGCAGGCGTTGTACCACCAGCCGCCCTTGTGGAAGTGGGCGCAGTTACCTGGCGAACGACAAGGGGAATAAAGAGGTGACTGATGGGTGAAGAGGAGGAGACCGACGCAGCGCACCACCAATGCCAGTACAGTTTGGTTTCTGAACCTTTGCTGGGAGTTGTTTTTTTCCCCTTGTCAACATGGGCCTGCAAACCTCACCTGAGCCCTTTGTAATGAGAGGCTGAGTCTTCCTACCTGAGAATGCGTCTTTGTCGCGGTCCAAAGTGGTGAATTGTTTGCCGTTGTTGCTGGTGAGGGAGTCCCCTGCGTTGCCCTGGTAGGTGCCCAGCCGCAGCCGGTAGCCCTCGCTCTCGGACTCCAGGTGGAAGCTGCTGTACTCGGCGTACACCTTCTTGCCCGTCCAGTCCTCCAGCTCCACCAGCAGCTTGTAGTCGCCCTGCTTCCCCAGGTTGTAGATGTTGTCCAGGCCGAGCCAGTGCTCGCTGTCTATGTTCCCGAAGCCTTTCTGCAAAGGGGGAAAGGGCGCTCAGTCAGAGCTGCTTGGTTGTAAACCACACATTGTAAGTAAATTGGACTCCATAAGCGAAAAGTAGATGGTCTTGATCTAAGAAATATGTATGCCATGGCTGATTCAGAACAACTTTTATTATGACTCTCATGCATGGTTATTTGGGGTTTTCTTTAAAATCAAGAAGAACATTTTCAGATGAATGAATACATGCAAGAGCCACACAAGCCATTTGTGATTTGGCGAACAAAACGGCTATGTTCCTCAGCCCCCCTTTGGCCTGTCCTGATAGATCCTGTGTGACATCTCACTGGTTGTTAAAAACATAGAGGCAGGAAGTAATGTGTTTCCTCCCGAGAAGCAGAGGCAGCGGGGAAGACCATGGTTTCCTCGGCCCACAAGGGATTTTTGTTTGAGCTGTAAAAATGCATTCTTGGTGGTTTCTAAAAAAAATGGCTGCCATCACATTTGCCATTTTAGTTTGTCAGTTATTTGTGTTCATAATTTATAAAATGATGTATGTGTGTCTTTTTTATGAATCGGAATTTATACTATATTGTCCAGCTTTCTCCACTAAAGTGTGGATTTTATTGGCAACCTCAAAGTGAAATGCTAACGAGATGGGCAGAGCTCCATGCACTCCATCGCGGAAAGGTTGTTATTATGACGGTGGAAACGGGGTTTGGCAGGTTTGAAGTGGCCGAAGGTGGGCAATTATATTTCCCCGGTTAAGTACACTGAGCTGTCAAGCTGTCTCTTCGGGCTCCACAGACATCTCTCTCTCTGAGTGTCGAGTGTGTTTTGCATTCGAGTCGGGCCGCGAAAACCCCCTCCTACCTACCTTGTAATTCTCCCAGTTTCGGAAGAAGTTGACGGAGCCGTCTCGCCTCCGCTGCAACACGGTCCAGCCTCCGTTGTCCAGGCCGTGCTCGCACCAGGCCTGCACCAGCCGCTCGCTGCCGTCCATTTTCAGGAGATACATGCCGCTGATGCTGTGGCCCGCCTGGCGCACCTGGAAGCAGTCCTTGTACGGGCCTTAGGGTTTGGAGGCGCGGGAGAGAGAGAGGAGGGACAAACAAATCCACGTCATTTTTCATCCCGCAAGCATCGCTGTCGAAGGCGTTGGGAGATTTGTGGAGACGTTTTTTTTTTTTTTTGCGTGACGGATCTGGACGTTATTGCGGGATGGATAGTAGATCGGCGTTAGACTATATTTAAATGGCACAATAAAGCATCTGCTTGTTGTTCTGAAAATAAACGGTTATTATATTTAGACTGCATTTCAACGGTGCCTCATTGGGTTGTTTGATCGTGAAGACGACAACACATGTGGATGGCATTTTAGCAAGTTGTTTGGGAATTGTGGGAATCACAGTAAAACAAAAGATGTAAAACAGATGTGCCTGCCAGTATGTCCAGCTTTCATTTGCTTCTTATAAATAAGGTTGTCAGTGAAAAGAGTTGCCAGCGCTGGACCAGCAGTAACATGACCTGGTCAAAGTCATAAAAAAATAACTATCCCAATTCCTTTCCGCATATTTGCAGTATTTATGTCATAACAGTGATTGGGGGAGACACTTCTAAATATTTTTTAAAAGCTAGAGCTGAACAAGATGTCTTCTTTTTCAGTGGTCCTGCTAAAGTCATCATTACCATTCTCAGGTGAACAGAGGTAATGCAAAAAAAAAAGGCCTTTTGATTTTGGGGAGAGAGCGTCAAGAAAGATTTACAGAAAGCTGTGGTGGCTGTATAAGTAATCAAAACATGATTATTATGCGCCTTTTTTGCATGAATATGGATTCTCCTACTCCTGCTACTCCTTTCCTGTACACAAAGTACTGAGTTAGGGCTGCATCCAGGTCTGAAGCCGCCTGACCAAAAGCCACCACATTTTCCCTTCTCTTCCTGGTGTGAATTATGTATATTGAACCAGGATGAAGACGAGCATTGTGTAGGGGGGCCTCTGGGGTCTGGAGGACCAGGGAAGATGATTCCCCTGAGCTCAGTTCGGGAGCACACAGAGACCCACTGTGAAGCTCATTACAGATAGCTCTGCACCCCACTAACACAAGCCTTGTATTTGTGTAGTAACGATATACCTCCATCAGACCTGCCTTTTATCCTGGGTAAGGGTTCCCACCTCGCTCGCTCTCTGTCTGTCAATGCCCTCCCACACTTCCATTCATGTTATGCCAGACTGTCTAAACACGGCGGTCAGAGATTGAGGCGAGCCTAAATGCAGACATGTACACCCTTGTGGTTTGAATGAGGCTCCGTTGGACCAAAACGGTGGTCCTCTTTTTTTTTTTTTTGCAGCGTGTATCTGCAGGAAGCCGTCCTACACGGGAGTGAACCTATTAGCGATCACGGAGACAACGGGGACAAAAAAAAAAAAATGTCGGCGGTGAAGTGGGAAAGGGGCCAGGAAACCCTGGCTGAGTAATGTGATTCACTGTGATTCATTTACATTAGCCGAGGAAGACACTGAGCGGAGCTGTCGTCACCTCAGATGATGGAGGCGCTGCGCCTGCCCACCCGTTGTCGTGGCCCCCCCCCCGTGATGGATGACTTCCATAAGGCCGATGTCTTAGACACTCAGCCCCGTCCTCCTCGTCTGCTGATGTGTTTCCCCCCCCCCCCCCCCCCCCCCGCGCTTGCCTCGGCCGGCGTGGAGCGTGGGACAGCAGTTTTCGCTTGGACCACAAAGCCCTGGCTATGATGGTAAGCCAGTGTCATGAATGGTTATTTCCATCACAGCGGAGTGAAAGGGAACACACGCCGCCGTGCACGACCAAGCGTAGACGGAGGAGGAAACTTGTGTTTTATGATGAATGGACGTGGACTATTTCATTCAGTGATTGTTGTTGGATATTTGCTTTTGGAGCGATATTTTTTTTTTTTCGCATACTGCTGAACAATGGCTTGGTGAGCAGCCATTTTTAGAAGCTGCTAGTGGAGTTGTCTAGTAGTTTTTTAGCGCTGGCGTCTATTCTCTTGGCCAAAGATTGTTTTTTTAGTCTGGGATTTCTATCGACCTTGTGATGGGCATCCAACTACAATACCCACAAATGTAGATAATGCGATAAGGCTGCCTCATGACCTAAACTAATAGAGACGTACCATCAACTTCTATGTGGTTGGACAGTCTTGGCGACATCATCTCCTCACAACCATATCCTGCTGGGCGAGTGTACTCAAGTACCGTGGTTAAATTGAGTACATTTTGTGCATCACCCGTCTCTCTTAAAACGTTTTTTTTTTTGTTAAATAACTTTTATGTTACTTTTTTTTCACATTCCCAAGATTGACCCAGGGATAATTAGGGTGGTGAAACATCGGGCCAAACTCTGAAACCAGCCAATCAGTGAGCCAAGAAAAGATTCAGTCGCCAAGTGTCTCTTAACTGTTTTCCAGACAAATAATCTCGCCGCACAGTGGAAGTCACGTCTCACCCTGCAAGACGAAAGAGGAGCACTACAGATCTCCAGTCGGGGCTCAGCGGCGGGGGAAGGGCCGTTATATAATGGAGCCACGATAGAAACACGCATTAGCACAGAGTCCCTCTTGTCCGCATTAAGTGAAGTCCCAGCCATTTTCCCTCCTCGAACCTCACTCTTCACTTATTTTTCCCCCCATTCTGTTCCTCCGCCTGAGGTCCTATTTTCCATCACGGACGGTATCTTAAGCGTGCCTATACCACTTTGCAGACCTTTGAACCTTTCACGTTTAGGCAGAGTTATGTTAGCATGAGTGCAGGAAGTCAGGGCCCTATACATGGAAGGAGGTCTAAGCACTGTAGTCAAAGCTCTCCGGAGTTGGCTTTCAATCAAACAGGGCTGTAGTGGCTCTGTCCACTGGGCGCGGTGCCAGGAGCTGGCCCTGGTGTAGTTAGCTTTTGTTTTTATTACTCAGGAGTGACGCTGAAATAAACTTTGGGTGCCAGAAGTGGGCCGTTGAT
Source organism: Urophycis tenuis (assembly GCA_036785325.1). Classification (NCBI taxonomy): domain Eukaryota; kingdom Metazoa; phylum Chordata; class Actinopteri; order Gadiformes; family Phycidae; genus Urophycis; species Urophycis tenuis. Next base: position 4,881,449 of record JAXIVH010000003.1, on the reverse strand, counting down.
GGCGACGGTCATCACCCTCGGAATGAATGTAACTTTTATTAAATGTTACATTTATTGCCGGCCATGTTTTCTACAAAAATATTACGGGAATTGTGTACGGTCGAAAATGATCACAAAAGTTGTATCATGGTTATTATGGCATTGATATTCATTCCAAATTTGGATTATCACCAGCAGCATTTGGCTGGCGGTGTGAGTGCTTTAATCCACTGAGCCATCTGTTTCTGTAACAGAACCAACCTTTCCATGGAAGAATCGGCGGTCATAAGAGTATGTCTTTGACCTTTTTTTTTTTTTTTTTTTCAAGCAACACTATATTGTTTAAAATGGCCTTTGTGCAGGAAAAAGTCAGACTCGGGTGTCTAATTGAGAGTTTTCCTGGGTTCACGGTCAGTTGAACCAGTCTGTCTCTGACTGACGTCAGGCTCCCTCAACCCAGGAGTGTATCGGTGATATATTGCTTTTGTGGAGGTGTTTTATTATTCAGCATTTATAGTGTCGTAGTTTATAGTTTATACTGAAACATGGAGCCTGTGTTGTTAGCCAGGACCAGGGAAACAACAACAAACAACAATCACTACCCCCCCTAAACATAAGATTTGTGTAAACATTAAACAACTAAATATCAAGATTGATTTTGAGGCATCGCTTATCTGATGATATCCCATCCTATTGTGGTCAAAACTTTATCAATTGTGATTGTGATTGTGATTATTTCAAGCTGTGCATACTGTCCTGTATGTTTTGTCTACTGCACAAGTAGCCCTGCCAAGAAGTCCTATTTTCTGAGAAAGGACGAGTTATAACTTGTCCTCAAATCCCCCTCGAAAATACATAACACATACATAAGAACAGGCTCCCACAGCACATCGCAAATTACACTGCACCAACTCACTCCATATGTTCATTGAAGTGCAGCCAGTACAGCTGTCCATTAGGGAATCAGAGTAACGTATGAGTTCACTGCTTTCCTGGCATGACAAGGATGAGCCAACTGGTTTTAAGTGTTACCAGGCAGAACAATAAATGTAATTTGCGACTGCCATCCTTTAGGGAAATGGCAAACATTCCAGTTAATATCAAGCTCTTTATCTTTAATGAGGGTGCCCTGAATCTTGTGAGCCCCCCCCCCCATCCATCCATCCACCATGTGTGTGTATACATACCATCTGAGCTGAGTGTTCCCTGTGGAGGCGGTGGGTTGATCCCGAACGGGCTGGCGGTCGGCGTCACAATATGCGACCCCCGGGGGTAAGCCCGGTTGTTGTGGTGCCTGTGGATCTCGTTGGTGAACCGACTGTTGACGGGCAAGTTCTCCGGCACCACCTGCACCAGCGGCGGCGACGCCGGGAGCTCGCCGCGGCCCAGGGTCTTGAGGCACTGCTCCTCCAGGGCGGTGATGAGGAGCGACTGGTTGTTGACCACGCCCGCCATGGTGGCAAAGCGGGCCTCCAGGTCCTTGTACCTGGAGGCCAGGCGCAGCATCTCGGAGGTCACGTTGAGGACGCGGTTCTCCAGCTGGGCCAGCTCCAGGGAGTTGTCCCTCTTCCGGATGATCTCGTGCAGCAGCTGCATGTAGAGCTGCGTCACCCTGGAGTTCATGTTCCGGCTCTCCTTCCGCAGCAGCTTCATCTCGTTCACCAGGTTGCCGTCCACGTCCACCACCAGCTGCAGGGTCTCGATCTCGCGCCGCTGCTTGTTCAGCACCTCGCGCACGTCCGAGATGTCCATGCGGGTCACCCTCTCCTTGTCCAGCTCGGGGCCCGTGGCGCTAGCGCAGATGGGGCCTGAGCACAGATGTGGTGTAATGGGGGGGGGGGGGGGGGGTGTCTTTGTTAGCAGTGGCGTTTGAAGTGGTCACGCCTGGTTTAAGCTGCAACCTCATTCATTCAACCTTTCAACGTCAAAGCAAAAGATCTGACCTGTGATCTTCTGCTCGGGCACCATGAAGGTGTAGGAGCACTTTTTGCTGTCGTCTGCGGCTGCCCGCTTGGTCCTGCGGCCGCGGCAGGAGCACTGCCCCCAGAGGCAGAGGCAGAGCAGGGCGTACAGGCTCCATATCACCCCCTGCATGGTTGCTGGCTCGACTGACGATGGGGGAACCAAGGAACGAACGGACGGACGGACGGACGGTCGGGTGGAAAAGGCTGATGTCGCTTCCTCCAGACCTCCCTGCATGCACACAAAACAGTCCACACACAACAACAATTTGCTTTGTTGAATTTAAATTGGTAACAAAGATTGTACGCTGAGCAGACGTGTTACATTATAAGTGTGTGTGTGTGTGTGTGTGTGTCCACAAAGGTGACCAGTGCACACAAAGTCTCGTCCACGTCATTGAAACGATCAAAGGATTCAATGCACAAACTGCACTGTAAATGACTGCATTGTTTGGAACAGGCACAGTGAACTGCTAGTAACCTGTTGTTTGAAGTAGACATCCTGCCTCCAGTGAAACAGTCGTGAGCTGTGCGTGTGGAGCAGGGGGACTCGCGCACCAGCAGGCTTGTGTCTTGCGAGTCGCTCCCCAAACACTGTGCTCCCGCTAGCCCTTCTCGTCCAGGGCTCCTGGCGCGGTGCTATCTTTGGTATGCGCCGTTGAAATGAAAACAATTTCTCCCGGGATCCAAGGCCGTCCCCCTCTGTTTCTCTTTTCTATCATTAAGTCATTCTTCCATCACGCCGCGAGCCGCCGCGCTTTTCTCGTAATGGAGTGGAAAGGTAATGGAGTTGAGAGACACCTCTGGCTCCAGCTGGCTTTTCTAATCCTCGCAGTTCCATCCCCAACACCTCCTCTGGGTTAATGGCTGCAGGTACTCCAGTCTGGCAGGTTTACCAAACACGTCGTCCGCTTTCCAGCATGACTCCACCATGACCCACAGAGGCGTTATAGTATAGTGGAGGCGTTATATAGCGGAGGCGTTTATATAGTGGACTAGGTTGAATTTTATATACCCAAATATACACAGACCCAACAGACTAAATGTGCTTTTTGCTCTGGAGATGAATTGTGGCCAACTCATTCTAATTAAAGGACTAAGTTCTCCTGCTGACCACAATGTTCTGTCTGAACTCCGCCAAAACCAGCTTTGCAACAGACACACACACACACACACACACACACACACACACACACACACACACACACACACACACACACACACACACACACCAACACTGGGCCTTTCCATGGACAGTGCAATGTGGAAGTCTGTTAACATCACGCCATCATTAGCTCTCGCTCAGACTGGGGCCTATTCATATGACAACATTGTGGTTCCTAGGGAATACTGCCACTTCTGTCACTAGTCTCAATACTGGAAAAATACACAGATCTGCTGTGTTTGTGTGTTTGTCTATGTCTGTGCGTCGAAAGGCATGATTGAATAGCTGTACACATGGAGGGCCCAGAACATTGTGTGTGTGTTTGTGGTTGTGTCCGCCTTTTTCCACCAGTAGACATCCTTGACGGTGTGACCAGGTACTGTATCCTCTCTGACCTCAGAGAGTGTGTGCTAATGGCTTCAGCAGAAGCTAAAGCCTCCCCTACTGTGAAACTGTAGTTCTGGGAAGGGCTCTAGCTGTCATAGCTGGGATTCAACAGTCAAAACCCCACCAGGACCTCCAGTCCCCTTCTGAGAGCCACTCCATCACAACGGTGGGCTTCAGTAGTGGCCAACTCCTTCAGTACGCTGCCTCATCTGCTCTGCCTACTCTGCCAACCTCCATCACCCATATCTTCAACCTCCTTAACCTCCATTACCCATATCTTCAATCTCTTTATCATATCGCTCTCTTTGTGCATCACCGTCTCTTCTCCTCTCTGCCCGTATGGTTATGGCTACGCTCTGGCAATGAGTTTTCTTTTCGAGCTGAAGTCCTTGGCCCAACTGCCGCGTTCATCCACAACCCATGAAAGGCATTCCAGTGGTCTTGGAGAATGCTGTTTCAAAGCAGAACCGGTTTGAAGTAATATATCCCCTGAGCAGGAAGTGGGTCACTCGTATCTTTTGGACTCAAAATAACCCAAAATAATCTCAGCTGATAAGGGTGTTCCGCACGCTGTAGTTCACGTTGACAGTCGTGCACGTTTGACACTCGTGCACGTTGACAGTCGTGCACGTTTGACACTCGTGCACGTTTGAAACTCGTGCACGTTGACACTCATGCACGTTTGACACACACATACACGCGCGTGCCTCTGCATGTGCAGCAGTATTGCGGCTTGTGCAGCGCTGCCTCTTCCTGTCAGCGTCAGAGCCTGTCGCTTTAGCCTCTGTCAGATCAGTAGGCCCTCACAACAACAGCGCTGGGCAACCAGAACTACGAGCGGACCGCAGAGTTAGACGGAGCAGAACGCAGGAAAGAGCTGCGGGGCCAGAAGCCGAACAGTGGAAACTAAGCGCGTGTATCACGGGGTCACAGATAGACGCCATCCCGAATGGATTTAAGGACGGATGAAGAGAGAGTTATGGTGAGAGAAGGTGGGCCGGGGCCTTGAAAAACCCTCCCTGGCGCGAGGCTCCGAGTATGAGAACATTGCCTCTCCAGTGGCCGGGGCTGTTTCCACTAGCTCCATCATTCTCTGCAGGGCTTTTCTTAGCTCTACCTCCTGCGGTCTCGTCTGTTATTCTATGCTTTTTTTTTTCTTTTTTTTTCATAGTATCTCTGGTAACACGTAACTACTTTCCGTACCCCCGCCCACCCACCACCACCACCACCTCCTAGCTCCTCATACCTCCCCTCCTCCCCCCTTTCCCTGTTATTTTGCACCCTCCCCGGTCGCCTTGCGCACTCTGGCTCTGTCGGGAGGATGCGTCTCACTCCCATCAACACATGACGTGCAAATAACCTCGGGGGGCCGGGGGGGGGGGGCGGGGGGGACAGACAGACACACGCATACTATTTTCCGCTCTTAATTCAAATAATGAATGCAGTGTCGGCAGGCCCGGGCTCTGTCAGGGTGCGAGTGTGCAGCCCGGATGGCCAGATGGCCGACTCATACTCAGACCCGGGGTCAGATGGGGTCGTGTTCAAGGGGCAAGCCGGGGGGGGGGGGGGCACGGGCACGTTGGCCAGGGGAGTCACGGTGCGCCCTGTGGCCCCAGCAAGACGGCCGCGGATATTAAAGGTCGCTTTTGCGACACACACGCTTTCTGTAACACTGAAAGGCCACGATGGATGGGACGCGGCTATTTCTTCGTGTGTCAATCTACGATGACGACTGATGATCGCTTTCCTGGCCGTTACACACCCCTACATCCCAGCTCCCAGCTCCCTCTGCCTTTTTGTCGCCGGTTTTCTGGCCCGGTTCGCCGAGCGCGTAGAGAGACAGGGAGACGGGAGTCCGCTGTCGAACCCCCGACAGGAGAACAGCGGCTTGTGGAGGCGGAGGTGAACTTTAGGTATAATGAAGAGGCGCACTGCAGTACGCACACAGACTCACATACACACAACTCCCCTGACAGGGCTGTGTATCCACGTCGCCACTGGCTTCGCATCGGCTTCGAGTTCACTCGCACGTTCCCTTGCGGCTTGTCATTCTCCATCTCTCCCCATCTCCCCTAATTTAGCTTGTGTTGCTGCCGTTGCATGGTAACTCGGTTACCATAGCGGTCAGTAACATTGTATTTGTGCCGCAGCTGGTAATAATAGCTGTTATCAGCAGCTGCGAGTGGGGCCATAACCTGAGAGCTCATTAACGCAGAATCAACAGCGCTGCTGTTTAGATTAGGGGAAGAGATGCAGTGCGAACGTTCCTCTCTCTGCCTAACAACATAATCAGCGTGTGTGTAAACAAGACACTTTTTTTTTTTTTTTCTTCTCACTGCATTGCTCCAGACGACCGATTGAAAAAAAAAAAAAAAAAAAAGCCATTAAGGTTTCATCCAGCATCTCCCAGACGTTACAACAGTCGGAGCGAGGAACCCGGCCGTTGCCGTCAAGACTATCTTTCCGAGGAACGTCTCGGGGCCCTGCGCTCCGCAGCCGGACGGTTCTCCCGGTGTGATTGATGGCCGGTTCTGATGTATCGCCGCGCCGGACGGCCTGTCTTGCGGGGAGGAGAGGATATATTTCAAGACGTCGGGAGCCAGCGTATTTAAAAAAAAAAATTTGCCTCAAAACTTTCAGGGCTTTCAGGGCTTCCATCTGGCCCTCAGACTTTCCCACAGCCATTCCAGCAAGCGTGCCCCGAAACGCACCACACATCCAGAAAGAAACGGGAGAGCAGCGAGGGGAAAGGCGAGACGGGGAAGTGCCGCCTGCAACGGTGAATGGCTGCGCCTCTGTTTACATGGCAATACAGCTGGGCAGCGGCGATACCCTTAAAGCGCTTCCATGTACCGCGCATGTCGGCCCGATGTAAGCCAGACACGGCTGTATCCCTCCGCATGTGGTGAGTCCGATTGGGTTTCACGACCACTCGGATAATGTGTGTTCTCACAAAATGGTGATTTCCCCTCTCCCACTCTGCCGGGCGGCAATCAAATGTTGCAGTGTGTGTTATTTGCCACCTTGAATTGTCTGTGTACCAACACAGAGCAGCGCTCAACAGTGAGTGAGATTCAGGTGAATCTGCAGAGAGGAAAGGGGGAGGAGACGGAACAATGACATCTCTTATTGGGACCGGGGCCTCCATTCAGAATGAAACAACCACAGAGAGCTGAGGGAAGGGAAGGACGTTTTCCTGTAGTAAAGTGGTTAGCTTTCGAAAGATGTGGGTCGGGGGTTGGATCATAACCAGACAGATGAAATAAATCATAAACCCCTAAAGAGGTTCCTGAGCCCCCTTTTGCCTATCAAGCTACTGAATTAGGCTCTTCCAGGCTGTGGAATACTGGGTATGGAGCCCCTCAATCCTTGGGGCCCCCCGGGGCCCCTGAACCCCCCCATCTGTTTTGGTTCTGGAGCAGTGAAACTCTAAACATGTGGGCTGAAGGGCAGGTCAGAGGTCGACTTGTGGGGGGTTTGCCAGAAGTGTGTGGGATTAGAACGCAGCCCTTCCTGTGTGTTGCTGACACACATTGCTGCAGTCAATCGGCCTTTGTGAGGCGTAGGTACCCCCCCCCCCCCCCCCCCTTCTTTTTCTGCGTGGACACGGGAGGACGCCAAGCCATGTGCGTGGCGTGTGCGCATGCCCCCCCCCCCCCCCCCCACAGACCCCCGTCACGCCCATGTACACAAGAAAATACAGGCCGAAGGCCACGTCGGCGTTACCCGGTTCACGGCACTCGCGTCGGAAAAGCTTCACACAAGGGGCCCCTTCATGGCTCTGTCAGACACACTCCAGATAAGGGCCCTCATCCCGCGACGCTCTCCATTAGCCCCTGCCCACAGCTGTAGAGCTCTCTCTCTCTCTCACACACACACACACATGCACACACACACATACACACATGCACACATGCACACACACACACACACACACACACACACACACACACACACACACACACACTTCAGGGCTGTCATTAGAAGCCATGTGCAGCCCCTCACCCTGAACACCACATTCTCAGTGCCCACGCACGCGCACACGTTACTACAGACTCAAACAAAGAGACGTGTATAAACAAAGTTGTGGATACGGGACAAAGCTGGGTGCACGAGACCTGTTTTCACTGTGTTGCTAATGCTGTCGAGTTTGATTTCATTGGAAAAACTAATAGCAACTGCATGGGTATTCACCCAATGTGCTTAGCCATTGTTTTGCTTCTTTAATCCATTTAATTGGGCGTCAGGGAAATCGATGAACAGGAGCCTCTGGTGTTTATTTTTACAGGGAAAGGGAGTGAGAGAGCTGACAGGCTTGATGAAACTTAATAGAAGTGCATTATTGGGGTTCAGGATGAACTGTTGGACAGGCAGCTGCTGTTGCTCATGACTGTTTTTGTAACCTGGGCTCACCTTCTCGCTGAAGCATTTATCACTGATACAGATGCTTGCCATTAGCCCCGGCTACAGGGAGGAAAACACCGTTCATTTATCAGTGTTTACCCCCCCACCCCCAAGGCTGTCTAATGTGTTGACCCTGCAGCCAACCTGTGTCCATTCAACCATGTCCATGCTGTCATTAGTGGAGACTCTAATTGAGCTTTACTGCATGGCTGTAAACAAGAGCCCCCCCCCCCTCTACAGTTCCTATCCTCTCTACAGTCATTGCAGTTTTCTGCAGTTTATCGTCTCCTTCTGTCGCGACTGCAAGCCGCGTCAAAAGCCGCGCTCTGCTGTCGGCGCGAACACAAAAAAACATCAGAATACGCCGTGAGAAGTGACAGGGAAACTATCCTCAGACACGGTTTTGGCTCGCGTCGGGCCGGTTTATCTTGTGCGCCTGTTCCTGTTTTTTTTTGTTGTTGCTGTGATGGAAACTCCGAACGCAATTCCAATTTTTTTCAAATTGTTTTTTTAGCGGCGGCGTGTTTATCGCCAGCTGATTCGCGACGCTCTGCCGGGCGGCTGGTATTACACGTCGTCTTCGTTTACACACAGACGAGTATCTACGTTCTGCAACCTGTTTTGAATCGAGACTTTTTAATCTAGTTGTCCTTTTGCCCTTTGTTTACACAAAGGGCAAAAAAAAAAGAGGCAAAATCACAGTCGTCTCGGCCTGTTTAGACTTAGGTGCCATCTGATATGCAGCCGCACATAAAGGTTTCAGGTTCACACCCCCCACCCCACCCTCCTGCTTGGCTTTTTATCGGGTGACTACCGACAACGTATAAGCTTAGCACACTCTGCTTGACCGCGCTTCCCTGAGACACTCCGTCTGGACCAGGACCTATCTCTCCTCAATCTAGATTGAATGTGGCGTGCTCTACAGTGGAAACGTCTCCCCCTTTGCATCGCCGCCTCACTGGCAGTTCTCGAAGGCGGCGGGGGGGGGGTTTCTGAGGGATTCGAGGGCCTCCCGTGATGATGTCGTACATGACAAGTCTGCTGACCGCGACGGGGCCGGCCTCAATTCCACTATCAAGAATTGGGTTTTTGAATCCATAAGAATAGCGGCCGTGCCTCGGCCGGGCAATTCTTTGGGGTCCAGGCTCTCTTTATTCGATAAGTGCAAAGCACTGCAATATAAGTCGTGGGCAGTCAGTGCTGGTTAACTGGTTAACAAGCGAATAAGTGGTTCAACACTTAACGGCGAAGACTAGAATAATTGATGTGGGGCAACACGTGCAGCAAGCCCTGGAAGCGCAGGCAGGGGGTTCGGGTTGTAACTCATGACGTGATCGGGTGAGAGTGCTGGAGCCGCGTATGAATGGAGGCTAATGAAGCGTGTAAATCCTCCTTCCAAAAAAGGGGGAAAAAAAAAAAAACTACGTTCCTTCCACGCGTGCAAATTTCAGGTGAAGTTTAGGGCCACGCGACTCCGGCACTGAATGTTCCAGAAAAAGATTCCCAGAAAGCCGCTGCACCTTTTTAGTCTGGGATGAGTTATGGGGCTATTTAAATAACAATTTAAACTCCATGGAAATAACACGCTGCTGCAATGCATTCTATCCGTTTTTTATTGCTCTCTAATTTAGCCTAATTTCCTCAAGCTTAGCCCGTTTGTGTGTGCGTGTGCGTGCATGTGTGCGTGTGTGTGTGTGTGTGTGTGTTTGAGCAAGTGAGGGGAGACATGAAGAGAGAGAGAGAGAGAAACAGCCAGACAGACAGAGAGGGAGGTTTTAGTTTGAGCAATCAGTGTCTGTTTTTATGCTATCTGTCCGCTTTCCCTTCAACGATGTCCGCAGATGTGCTCGCTCACAGCAGACAGACCCCGGACCCTTGGCAGTGTCCCTGGTCCCACTCCTTCCCCGGCAGAGCAGTCGCTAGCCGGAGCAGTCGCCACCGTACGACCGCTCGAACCTAATGGTTGGTGGTGGATCCCAAAGCTCAAAAGGCTTTGAAGGCTCAAAGGGTGTATGGCCGTCAGCACGACACTCGGGTTGCCGGTGCGATGCCCCTGGGCAGGGGGTGGTTTCTGTGTGTTCTGCTGTAGGAGGATGTGGTCGGAGTACAATGACCAGGTTTGTTTTTATTTTTTGTTTAAGCGGCACCCTATGAATGGCCCTTTTGTTTCCTGGTGTGGCTGCCCCATAGCCGCTATTGATAAGCGCTGGAAACGAGGGAAAAGGGGGCTTGTTTTTCCATTTCGGGGACACACACACACACACAC
>JAXIVH010000003.1:4858787-4868787 GCA_036785325.1 Urophycis tenuis | reverse complement strand
AGGCCACTGGAGCCCACGAGGAGACATCCCCGCTACTCCCTCTAATCTCCAGATTGATTCTCGCCGGGCCCTTCACGCACGTGCGCCAGCGGCTCCGTGCGCACGGGCCAAGTGTTGTACAGTATGCGGTCTGTCTTCAATGCATCCACGCTACCTCTCTCTCCCCCTCTCCCCCCCCTCTCGCTCCCCCTTCCCCCCCCTCTCCCCCCTCTTTCACCCCTTTCTCCCCTCCCTCTCTCCCCCTCTCTCTCTCTCTCTCTCTCTCTCTCTCTCTCTCTCTCTCTCCCCCCCCCTCTCTCTCTCTCTCTCTCTCCCCCTCTCTCTCTCTCCCCTCTCCCCCCTCTCTCTCTCCCCTATCTTTCACTCCTTTTTCACCCCCTCTCCCCCCCCCCCCTCTCTCTCTCTCTCTCTCTCTCTCGCTCTTTCCCCCCCCCCCCCCCCTCCTCTCTCTCTCTCTCTCTCTCTCTCTCTCTCCTGTGTTTGTGGATGTGTGTGTGTGTGTGTGTGTATTGCGGGGCAGGATGCAGAGTCCCGCATGACTAACTGCCATTATCCGTTGACATGCTGTGAGAAGAGCAGTCACGGTGGTTTAAGCCTCCCCGAAATCTTCCGCTTCCTCCTTTTCTTCTGATTCCCCGCCGTCTCTCTTGGCGTGTCTCTCCGTTCACAGACGACTCAGTCTCCCTCTGGGCGGTCCTTTGGCTCCGTGTCTGTCACCCCCCTCCCCCCCCCTCCCGTCCCGTCCCCCCGCGCTTTTAATTAGACGGTGTTATGCCTGGCTTTGTCAGAGGGCCTGTGATGAGTCCCTTAAGTATTTTCTATTCAGAACGGTGGGATGCTGCCTCTGGGTTCTCCTCCTCCTCATCGTCATGATTACGTAACCAGACACAGAAAACGGGTGCTGCGCTCCCAAGTCCTCCGCAGAGACGGGATGGAGAACAGTTTGTCAGATGTGTGTGGGGGGAGTTTTGTCTTGGCAACACTGGTCAATGAAACTGTTAACCTTGGCTTGGGGTGGGCGGGACATCAATTTTATATTACATTTTATATGACATTTAGCAGACGCTTTTGTCCAAAGGGACTTACAATCAGTACATTTGTGGGGGTTCAGTGTCCTCCTCAAGGACACTTTGGCATGTGGACAGTTGGAGGTTTGAGGATCGAACCGCCAACCCTCCGTTGAGTGGACGACCCGGGTCTATCCGCTGAGCCACTGCCGCCACAGCGGTTTGGACGCGGTCGACGAATCGAGCGCAGGGAACGGCCTGTCACGTCGCGTCCAGGCAGGGACGGGCGACCGAAGCGACACAGTGCTTCAATGTCACTGTTTGAATTTTCCTTCGGCTCTCCCGAGCCTCCTGGGACTTCGTCTCCACACTGGGTCTGAACAGCCGCGTGTCTCTCCCCCCCCCCCCCCGAGCGGTCCTCCCACATGTGGGCTTCTGGCCTGATTCAGCCTGCCCTGTGTGGAGAGGAAACCTTAAACATCACCCAACTCGGTTCCCTCTAATATCGTCCACCAGATCCGTGCAATATAGAGACATCCCGTAGAAATGATTCCATGTGCTTCCCCTCCCCCCCCCCCCCCCCCAAACCCCCGTATCTTAAGGGCTGATCCGTGGAAGTGGGGAAGGTCCGACACAGCTCTCATACCCGTACGCGATGTATTGCATATCGGCACGCCATCTTCATATTGGAACCTGATGTGCGTGTTGCAAAACATGGACGTGAATTGAAACTATACAGTGATGCACAATGGAAACCTCTGAAAACGCATCGTGGAAAGACTCGATGGCGGGGGCACTTTTGTATGTTCGTGGTGCCGGATGACATGGGACATTCCTGTGGCGCGGGTGGGGAACATCACGCTTCTATGGCGAGATTTGGACGGCACATGAAAATAAAGTCTCAGAGGAGGACAGGGTTTGGGGAAGAGTTTATATCTGCCATGCATCACGGTCTGACAGTCGTGCTCTGACATTGACATTTATCAACAGATGTTTAAGTCTTTTATTTTAGATGGTAGATGGCAGTTGGTAGATTGCCATATGGTGTCTCTCTTGCACGGGATCCATCAACTTCAACAGTGGCTCGCTGGGGATGTACTCTTGAGAAACGATGTCACTGTCAACATAACAAGACACCGCGGGTCCTGAAGTGGTTTCAGCACAGCGTCAAAATTAAGGACACTTTGTGTGACAAATTCAATCGCACACATCATTGTCAGAAGTTGGAGTGAAATCAGCTTCAACATGATAACATTCAAAGGCGCCTGTCACTCTTGCACCAAACCAAGTTTTTTGGATTAAAAAAACTCATCTCCTGTCAACATTATGAGTCACTCCTTAGGCTGGTTGAGTTGAGGAGCCACAGTTATAGACGTGATGGGGTCTGCATCGACCTGCTAATAAATCTGCATCAAGTGGTCTTGAAGGTGTTAAATGGTGTGATCACACCTGAGTTGATGTTGCGACGCACTGTTGCCTTGCTCCCATATTGTTTATATAGCGAATACACTTTGACACGTGTTTCCCTCTGCTCTTCCCATTGGCTGTAGGTATGTACCTGTCTGACCTGACGTATATTGACTCCGCCTACCCCTCCACCGGCAGCATCCTGGAGAACGAACAGAGGTCCAACCTGATGAACAACATCCTCAGGATCATCTCGGATCTGCAGAGATCCTGCATCTACGGTCAGCTTTGATGCACGAACACGCACACACACACTCACTCACACTCGCACGCACACGCAGACACACACACATAAAAACATCAAATGTCCTTTCCTAAATTAACTGCAAGCAGATTTAAGCCCCCTGGATATTACGTTGTCCTGTTCCAATAGTTTTATGGTTGCTACATGAAAACGTCCAAGTATGCCCATCACAGATGGCTTGGCATATGATGCGATACAGTTAGCCATTACTTGTTTATTATCGCCAATCCGCTGAATCCGTTATCTTGCACCTCAGTGTTTCGTCTATAGATTACATCCCATGAGTAACAGCACTGCTCCTTACTCTCCCACCTTCAGACATACCAGTGTTGCCTCACGTCCAGAAGTATCTCAACTCGGTCAGATACATCGAGGAGCTGCAGAAGTTTGTGGAGGACGACAACTACAAGTAAGAGTCACTGTCGGGCTGACATAATCTAGGGCCAGATTTCCTGCCTCGGCACACTGTGAAGAAAACCTTTTGTCACGTGTTCAATGCAGTCGTCACTTTTGTCCTTGGTTGGATTTTTCATTGAACAACACTGTTCACGCAGAACCCTCTGTCATCTCGAGACGAGCCTTCGTAGGGTCATAAATGCAACATAATGCAACGTAAGCAAGGAAACTGCCCGCTTCACTCATTCAATAAATGGATTCACCGTCTGTCCTATTCACGCTAATTGGCAGAGAGTTTACTTGGGAGCCTGTGTTTTGAGAGCCCGCAAACTGAAGACCCAGGTCCCTGTGTTTAACAAACAAGTGTCCAGCACTGGCTGTAAACCTAAGCTAGTTAACCTAGCTAACGAACCTCATCTCCTCTCCGCAGGCTGTCACTGAAGATCGAGCCGGCCACCAGCACACCGCGGGCTCACGTCTCCAAAGAGGACCTTGTTGGTAAGACACGGATGGGGAAATGAGTCAACCTTGTCGGGTCTCTTCTCATGACGGGTCTCCCAACTGGAGTGCCGTAGTGCTTTTGAGCCAAATAAGCCACAGAAAGGGAAATTCACGCGGTCCATCGATTCTTCCCATCCCAGGTCAGGAGGTGTCGGCCTCGCCTCTCTGTGGCCGCAAGGAACGGTAGCCCCCGAGGGCGCCAAGGTCTTGGCCACGCCCCCCTCGCCCCGGAACCTGCTGCCCTACAGCCACAGGAAGTGCCACAGCCTGGGCTACAAGTCAGTACCCGTCCCAGTCACCTCCAGGGACCAGCAGCCATTGTAGGATCAGGCCTCACTAGGGATTGCACAATCCACTTCACATGCATCGAGATCACGATTTTTTTGACCTCTTCAAAAGTCGACTTTTTCACTGAAATAATGAATAAATGATCGTTTCCCTTTCAATCATGAAAGTAAAATTAATGTATTAAAATTATGTGAAAACAATATTATTATAAGATTACAAACTGTTACAACTCAGCAATTTGCATTGTAATGTATTCGTATTATTTTTATATGTAGCAGACACCACAAAATGTTAATTGAATCGGTAATCTGGTAATTGCAATGAATAATCACTGTTATCAGGCAAAAATAATCACAATCCATGTTTTTGTCATCACTGTTTAACGGCACATACACATTCTGGACAGAACCCACGACCGCTGGGTTCCAGACAAAAACTGATAAAAAACAGACACACGGATGGATGAATCACTCTGAAAAGTTTGGTGTGTCAATGTTTTTTAATAGGCTCGGGTTAGGATGGATGCCCAGCTCTAGGGAGCTGCTTGACTGGCAGACGTACATGCTCTGCGGCGCCCGCGAATGTCTCACGCGTTCCAAACGCGAGTCCATTCTGAACCTTAACAAGTCTCTGGTGTGACGCGGCCTCGTTCTCCCCAGTGGGGAGGGGGGGGGGGGGGGGGGGGGGGGGGGGTAGGGAGAAGGAACCCAGGACTCACCGAGTCTCCCTTTGTCCGGGCAGCTTCATCCACAAGATGAACACGGTGGAGTTCAAGAGTGCCACGTTCCCAACGCCGGCTCCCGCCACCTCCTGGACGACAGTGTTATGGAGAGCCACACCCCCACCCGAGGTCAGGCCGAGAGCTCCACCCTGTCCAGTGGCATCTCCCTGGGTAAGATTGCTGCACCACGCGCCTCCACCTCCATGGGTCTACAGTGTAAGACCTTCACCGCTGTTACACCACAGCTCTATACTGTGAGACCATTACCACTGTAACACCTCAGATCTAAACTGTAAGACCATGACCTCTGTTACAGCACAGATCTAAACTGTAAGGACCATGACCTCTGTTACAGCACAGATCTAAACTGTAAGATCATGACCTCTGTTACAGCACAGATCTAAACTGTAAGACCATGACCTCTGTTACAGCACAGATCTAAACTTAAAGCCCATGACCTCCATTACAGCACAGATCTAAACTGTAAGATCATGACCTCTGTTACAGCACAGATCTAAACTGTAAGACCATGACCTCTGTACAGGACAGATCTAAACTATAAGGCCATGACCTCTGTTACAGGACAGATCTAAACTATAAGGCCATGACCTCTGTTACAGCACAGATCTAAACTGTAAGACCATGACCTCTGTTACAGCACAGGTCTAAACTGTAAGACCATGACCTCTGTTACAGGACAGATCTAAACTGTAACACCATGACCGCTGTTACAGCACAGGCCTAAACTGTAAGACCATTACCACTATTACACCACAGTTTGATTTAGCCTGTGGGGAAAAGGTGTTACCCCAACATTTTAAGGAATGGAGCTAAGCTGTTCTAGTGATGATGTATTGCAAAAAGGCAAAAACTAAGCCTGGAATAAAGTTGCAAAGAGCTCTTTGGTTTTTACTTGTGAGATGAACATTATTTGCAGAGGCCTCAAGGATTGATGACTAAATAGCAAAACTGATTGGTAGCTTCAAAACTGGCCCTGATTGGTTGAAAAGGTTTCACAGCCCCACTGCACGTTGGATAAACGGATAGCTGCTGGAATGTTAATTAAAAGGATTTTTTTTTAATTTACTTAATTATTTTTTACAGAAATATTGCCTATTGCTCTTTTTAAAGAAAGAATTGACACATTTTTGAAAACTAAAGATGGTTATCAAATTATTGTTTCTTATTTCCGTTTGTGAACAAAAGACCCCCCCCCACGTCTTATCAACCGGGTGGTACGGTCTGATTGGTCGGACAGGCTGCACACTCGGAGAACAAAGACCTTGATTAATGGGGGTGGGGGGGTAAATGCTGCCCCCTCACACCTCCGTTCACATCCTTTTCTGTGTTTTAGGAAGCAGCGAGGGCTCGGAGCTCAGTGAGGAGATGTCGTGGCCGGCTTTCGAGAGGTAAGACCTCCCGGACAGACCCCGAGTCAGAAGTGTATTTTAACCCATTAACCCAAACGCTCAATCAAAGCTGATCTCAACTGTGAGCCATGTAAACATCTGTATAGATGTGTACTAACAGAGCAACACCCGGCACACCCGTTGGGGCCCGAATGGGTTTGTGAATCCCTGGCGTCGTCATGACGTCACGCGGCATGCGTGGCCCGCGGCGCCCGGTCCATAAGCCACACCCCTTGTCATTGGCTCCCACCGTTCAGGCCGCCACGCCTTAACGCTTCCACCGCGCGCTGTCCCGCCACCGCCCTCCCCCACCCCACCTCGCCCGCCTCACCCCACCTCTGCAGACAGACACCGCGCTCTCTCTTCTGCTCGGCCACCCTGAAGCCCCCCCCCCCCCCCCCCGAACTAATCACCCGCTGTGCCGTACCCGCGCTGACACCCCCCCTACCCCCCCCCCCCCCGAGCCGCTGGTCCCGGTGGGCCGACGGGCTCGGGAACAAGCCCGCCGCCGCTGCCCTCTGATTCACAGTCCCATGCCCGGAAATCCAGCCGGCCTGGAAACCATCCAACACCTCTGCTCCAAACCGCCCCCCCCCACACACTCCCCCTCCCTCCCTCCCTCCCTCCCCTCCCTCCTCCCGAATCCTTTTTCTTTTTTACCTTTGTCTTCCCCCCCCCCCCCATCAGAGGCGTCATCGGAGGACAGACCCAGCTGTCGCTCGCAGACAGACCTAGTGCCGACCGCAGGTCTGCTGGTCTCGTGCACCGCGGGGGCCGACTGAGCTGTAAAGACTTACAGCCGTGTGCTTCCCTTATGCACGCCCCCCCCCCCCCCCCCCCCGTGCATAAGGAAAGCGGAACGCGCGTCATGAGTGCGACGAGCGACACCTGGGTTTGTCCCTGTACGATGACGCCGCGGCTGTGAAAACGGGGTCCATTCCCTCAGTAACTCCTCTATCAATCTCGCACGGACACCCCTTCTCCATCCAGCCTTAACATCACCCTTCGCCGAGAAAACGTCTGGATATGTCCCCACGCCGAGCAACCTCCCACTTAATGGTGTACCGTGCCCCTCCCCCACCCCTCCCTCCCTCCCCTCCCTCCCTCCCCCCTCCCTCCCCCTATCCCATTCTGAACAGGACTTCGCTTCTATCACTCTCTGGGCCCAGTGACCCGCGTGGCCCGCATCTCCTACAGAGGCGTCCTCAGGGCTAGCAGGTATAGCTAACCCCGACCAGTACCCAGTACCGAACCCCTCTCCTCCTCTCTCTCTCCGGGCCCTCTTTCCCTGCCCTTGAACCCCCCTCTGCTGCCCACGGTGGGGGGGGGGGGGGGCTGGGGGGCGTCAGTGCTTGGCCATGTGTGTGTGTGTGTGTGTGTGTGTGTGTCTGAGCGAGAGTGTGAGAGAGGCGTACTGGACACGCAGGTGGTGGGGACTCTGTGTG
Organism: Urophycis tenuis; assembly: GCA_036785325.1. Classification (NCBI taxonomy): domain Eukaryota; kingdom Metazoa; phylum Chordata; class Actinopteri; order Gadiformes; family Phycidae; genus Urophycis; species Urophycis tenuis. The sequence continues at coordinate 4,861,309 of JAXIVH010000003.1, read as the reverse complement.
TGTGTGTGTGTGTGTGTGTGATGGGGAAAGTGTGGGGTCATTATAGGTGGCTGAGGATCAAAGTCTCGTCGTGCTCTTGCTCTGCTAACCATCAATCTGTCTTCTGGGCTCTCCTCTTCTTCTAGACACATGTGCATGCATGTGCCAGCCTTAACACACTTGTGCGCGCACGCACACACACACGCACACACAGACACACACACACACACACACACAAGTGTTTTTGTGTGAGCGGTTTCCAGCATATTTAAAATAAAAACAGTGCGTTTCCATGGTCCAACGCGGCCTCACGTGTTGGTGGAGACGAAGCAGAGTGCCCTCGTCTTCCTCCTTTCCTGGCCCGTGTCTCAGGCGGAGTCCGAGGTCCGAGGCCAGCCAGCCAGTTCTCATGGATGTTCTGTATTAAGGAGGCCACGCCGGCTCTCTGATGGTTCTTCTCCCTCTGGGCTCGCTATCTCTCGCTCTCTCTCTCTTGCGCTCTCTGGCTCTCTCTCGCTCTCGCTCTCGCTCGCTCTGCCTCTCTCTCTCTCTCTCTCTCTCTCTCTACACTGGGCTTCAGTATGTGGGGTTTCCTGCACGGGAATTCCTGCTCCGTTCCCCCAGACGGACCCAATCTGCACGGCCACTTCGCCTCTCGTGAGCGCCGACAACCGCAGAAAAACCCAGTCTGTGAAGTCTAATTCCGGACATCAAAATGGCTTGAAGAGAATAAGCGGCTATATCAGAATTTTATAGATCAGGAGTCAAAAGTATGGTTTTGTGTTATTGGCGACAGGGGCTTTGCAGATCGCGTCTCGCAGACGCACTCCTATGTTGTCACATGGCAGTGTGTGTGTGTGTCTCGTGAAGGGGTAACCATGGCGATCTGTGGTTTCATGCGTGCTGAGTTACAACGTGACTCTGTTTTTCCCCCCCCCTGCTGCAGCTCTGCGGAGTCTGAGGAGCTGGCCGTTCACTTGTATCCAGGAGCAGTGACGATCCAGGGGGTCTTGAGACGAAAGACGGTCCTCAAGGAAGGCAAGAAACCCCACGGTGAGTCTCACGCACATGCACACACTCACACATTCCTGTTCAGGGACCAGACTCTCAAACCAAGGGAAGTGAAGATGTCTGTGGCGCGCAGCCAGTGTCCCAAATTCCTGCCGACATATTTAGTAAAACGCTATTATTGACAAACCTGAAGTCAGACCCGGGCTGAACCCTTCATTCTCTAATCATGCATCCAAAGGAGCCAGGAATCATTTAAATTTCTTCCCCCTCACCACCAAACATGTGGTTTCTTTTTGCTCATTGTCGTTTCCTCCTCCGGGCCTCGGTAATGTCATTGGTGTTGAGGGTTTCAAGATACAACAAACTGCTTCCCACAGGCGTTGGACGGGGGAAGGCTTTTTTTGAGCGCACGCCACGCCCTCCGCAACAGCACCAGCAAGCCGCTAGCCTTAGCATTGATTAGCGCGCGTGTTCGGTTCCAAACCGTTTGACTACCATGTACCCGCCCCCCTCCCCCGCCCCCGGGCCCCCTGTGACCTCCCCTGGCTGTAGGTCGCCTCCTGGACCAAGTACTGGGTGGCTCTCTGCGGCACGCAGCTCTACTACTACCACTGCCAAGTCCCTCAAGGCCACGGAGAGGAAGCACGTGAGTAAGGGGGGGCGGGGTGCACGCCGGCTCACTCACGCCTCGCGCTTGCGTCACGGCCCCGGGTCCCAGGTCGCCACGACTACCCGGCAGACCACGCACGCACGCACGCCACGCACACGCCCTCGCACTCAAGAGTTTTGGCTCCCAGTCGCAAATGCACTTTAGACGCTGATGTGGTTAGAGTTTGAGATTCACAAGAGAGATCACCGCCTGTGTGTGCGTGTGTGTGTGTGTGCGCATTTTTCGAGTTTGGAGGAAAAAAACGTATCCTCACTCGACACAGAAGCTTACAGACTGAGGCCGAGAGCGTGCAGGATGTAAATGGATGTAAATAAGTGGACGGCTAGATGGAGTGCATGCCGTTAAGTAGGGGGGATTGCAGACCGGGGGGTGTGGGGGTTGTGAGGGATTGTGGCTTGGGGTGGGGGAGGGGGGGGGGTGCTGGGTATATAGGCCCAGCGGGGGATAGACAGATGGTAGCACTCATTGAATAATGGAACCCATGACATCACCGCAGCCCTGTGTGTCACTCACGGGGTAATGGGAACCGTGTGCCGGCCTGCGTGTGTGTGTGTGCGTGTGTGTGTGTGTGTGTGTGTGCACGTGTGTGTGTGCATGTGTGTGTGTGCGTGTGTGGTGTGTGTGTGTGTGTGTGTTGCGGCCGCACACCACTCGGGGGGTCTGCAGCGGAAAACAAGGGGGCAACGGCGCCGCGGCCCCGGCCTTCCTCGGCCCGTTGGCCACGCCGTGCGGACCCCCGGAGTGAGGGATTGACCCCCCGGTTTGTTTCCCCCCCCCAGCCCCCAGTTCAAGTCGACGTCCAGTAAGAGCGTGTGTGTGGTGGGTCTGATGGCCATGATGACGGACGACCCCGAGCACCCTG
>JAXIVH010000003.1:4820865-4858587 GCA_036785325.1 Urophycis tenuis | reverse complement strand
GTGAGACATCTAGTGGTCATTGTGAGCCATGCACCTGATGAGTGCCGGCCAAAGAAAGCAACTTCGAATGACCCCTTTCCTTATCTACTTTCTGCAGTGTCTCCAGAGTATAGTCTGTTTATTTATCAAACATATTATGTGTTATCCATCATATACCTCTTGAACCTTCTCCCACACCTTTTTGTTTGGAGGTGGCAGTTCCTCTTAATTCAATTTGCAATCCAAAAGACTTCTAACCATATAGTTCAGGAACTCTTGTAATCCAATAGTGCGTCTTTTTATTGGATATCATCGGAACATGCAAGTACATTTTTGGACAGGATCAGCGGTAATGTTTGGCAACGGCCACATGATCAACTGCATTCCCCAGCCACGGGGCTTTAGCGTAACCCAACACGTGAATGAGAACACTGTTTGTGAGATTTTTCAGATTTGCATGTTCCACAGCAATTAAGTATAGACTCGGTGTGTGTGTGTGTGTGTGTGTGTGTGTGTGTGTGTGTGTGTGTGTGTGTGTGGTCTGTTTGTTCAGGGAGTGTATCCGTGTGAATTTGGTTAAGTGTCGACGGCTTTACAAGCCTCATGTGATTCAGTGCGCTGAGCTCATCGGCGCCCAGGTTCACCCAAACTCACATGATCCGAGAGGCGCCCCCCCGAGGACGAGCAGCAGACGATAAGCCTGCGCGGGGCGGCCTACGTGGGGGCAGCCGAGGGCCGCGGCGGCTGCTCAGGCCTGTGGTCACGTGCTCCATCATCCCCCCCCCCCCCTGGCAACCGCCGTTCCTCCTCTGGCGTTTTTCAGGACTTCTCGTTCCAAATGTTCCAGTCAGCTTGAGAAATGCAGCTATTTGGAGGCCTGCCTTTGTAAATGTGTGTCTTAGGGGATGTGTGTGTGTGTGTGTGTGTGTGTGGGCTGGCTTTCCTTTCACCTTTCCAGGTGAATCACTATGACTCTCTTCCTCTCTTCTCCCCTCCCCCCACCCCTCTATGTCCCAAATAGACGGTGAGATCCAAGCAGAGGCGAAGCCCAGTATTAAAGAGGCTGCACAGAGGTCGGGGGGGGGGAGGCCCAGCCATTCACGACAGCATCATGCACCTGATCTGACACACAACCGGTAAGCCCCGCCCCGGCCCGCCCCCATGTGTGGGTTTAGGGTCCGGGTGCGTTTTTTTAATTTATTTTGTGAAACACATCCGCTTTCCACTCTGAAATCTGCCAGCCGAGGCCCCCCCCTCCCCGTTTCTGAAATGGCACCCTCGGGATCCGGGCACACGCCAAACACGGGCGCGTCAAAACCAAAATGTCAAAGTGTTTGTCGGGATGTGTCAGGCGGGATGTGTCACAACTCACGCCGGCGTGTGCCTCCTGACAACGGCGGCCGCGGCAGCAGCAGCGCCGGCTTCATGAGCGGCGGTATTAACCACGGGAGAAACGTTGGGCAGCCACCCTTCAAACCCGGAACAAAACGTGGCATTCAGATGCCTTGCACAAACGCACGCGCGCAGCGCCGCCACTCGACGATTGATCGAGCCCATTGTTTGGTTTGCAAAGCCCCCCGCGGAACATTTTGTGGCGCTGATGGGCTGAAGTACAAACACACAGATGCGGGTGACATGCGAACGAGCGGCGAGACGCAATTAGAGCGCCGCGACAAAGGAAACAAATGTTTTGTTTGAAGTTCGGGCAACGACTGCACATAAATGCACGCTTTTCTCTTCCCATTCCCCCCCCCCCCCCCAAAAAAAAAATGAGTGCTAATTCAAGAAAATTGGATTCCATTGGTGACAAAGTGATGCTCAGTGGTTTCAAGGCAACTGGCCAACGTTTGTCTCTAAACGTTCTGCAACACCTGCTGGTATAATGTTTAATTGTTTACTGGTAATTGTTTAATTTGTGTGTCTGTGTCTATGCCAAGCGTGGCAGCTGGCAGGTCTTGGCCCACTATTGTTCAGACACGCGGACTCGTAGCGCACGGCTACAGTGGTGTTCCCTGATACTGGAGTCTGCAAGAGGGACAGCTTGTGAGCGCAGACTGCCGTCTCCTGTGTGCAAGTCTTTCGCCATTAAACATTGACGATTTAGACAAAGCTGTTGACACGAAGCGATGCTTCTGTCGTTTGGTTTTGCAGAGCGCATACAGTTCTGTCGTTGTTTTTTTCTTTGTAGTTTTAGTCGTTGTATTTCATCATCTCAGAGTAATCATGGATTATTAAATTACCCATAGCGATGATGCGTTGCCCTCACAGACCAAAGCCAAAATATCAAAACTGCAGAATGTTAAATGCAGGGAGGCAAGGCACTGGCAGTGGCTTTGAACCTGAAGTACATCCCTGGGGGCTGTACTGTGGCTAACCCCCCTCAAAGACTTGATGAAAATGTGAACTATTTCAAGAAATGAAAGTGTTTCAAGTGAATGAGAACTGGTTCCCCTGTCTTTGCATCTGCCATCCATATTTAAACAAGTGTGCCAGTCCCTAAAATGAGGCGAGTGGCAGCTTTGGCCAGCTTTGTGTGTGTGTGTGTGTGTGTGTGTGTGTGTGTGTGTGTCTGTCTGTCCGTCCAGAGGGCCAGGTGGGCTTTGCTGCAACAGAGGATGATGAGCGGTTTCCTGCGATAGAGCTGGATGGTGTGGGAATGATGGACGTCCCCAATGGCCAATCGGTGGTCAGCACAGCAGCTGCCACCCTCTCTGAGGTGTGTGTCCCGCCCACTGTTTCCTCATCCACAGGCCTCTGCCTGTTTGTGTTGTTGTTCCCTTTGCTTTGTGCTTAACAATTGAACTATATTGGACCCATTTCGACCCATACAAACATCAAGGAGCATAACCTTCAGTCTCATTGGTCTCCAATCTCCAACCACTGTGTGTGTGTGCGTGTGTGCGTGTGCATGCGTGTTTTGTGTGGCTTTTTCCAGAAGAGCAGCAGCTCAGAGTCTCTCAGCGATAAGGGCTCTTCAGAGCTGAAGAAGAGCTTTGACGCGGTGGTGTTTGATGTTCTAAAGGTCACACCAGAGGAATACGCAGTAAGTGTGCCACACTCATGATGCGGTTGGGCAGGCTTATGTTCCATGCACTGAGAGAGGAGTTGAGTCAGACGGAGACTCGGCTCCTTCTGACCAAGTTTCCCAATTCACAATTAAACCGGATGCCGTCACCCACATTTGCCCACAAAAACGCACACGGCTTACCCTCGATCGGAGTATCAACGCAATTGATAACTGAGTTGCAAAGGTTATGACTATAGACGAAGGCGTTGGATATAAATCAATCAAGGTGGAGTACAAGTGATGTTACACAGTATTTTCTTACAAACGGGCGCAACAATAATGACAGAGAGAGTCCACACACGATTAAAAGGATAAAGTAACATTATTTGCAATAATACTAGAATATGAAATGCTATCTGTGTAATCAGTGTTGAGCGTAGTCTGTGGATGAGTACGGCATACGGCTACAACCCAAAAACCATAAAGCAGAAAATCAAAAGGAACCCTAGCCAAACGGCCAGCCTGTCTGTGTTTGTGAGAGCCGACGTGGCACACCATACAAAGCCTGGAGGCCCAACCTGCACAGCCCAGCGGCTCCCTGGATGTTAAACCACCAGAGGATGGAAGGATGCTGGTGAAACGGGGTCAGGGTTTGGATCAGTAATAATTGATGAAGCCGGCCCTGGCAGATGAGCCCAGCTTACGTGATGACCGGAGCCACTTTAATCTAACTGTAACCCTCACTTTGGCACTTTCCTTAAAAACCAATCCGGAAAGCTGATATTCGACCGTTGCCGTTAAAATGTTAAATAAACGTATTACTTCATACATATTTGAAGTGTTTTCAAAACAATCGATTGAATGGTTCTGTTACTGTGCTCAGTCTCGCTGGCCACCAGGGGGCGCTCTGTGTCCTCGCTTTCCTTTTGGCTGACCGAAGGCCTGCTCCTTCCACACGGAACCATTTATTGTGTTGGGAATTCTAGGAACCCCTCTTCCCATGTGTCTGAGATGAAATAATCTTATTGGGAGCCGATTTCCAAATCAAAATATCAGCGGGGATTGTGTTTGTTGCTGGTCCTCTCACAGTGCTTTGTTTAAACAAATCCCCCCCGTCGGTGAGGTTAAACAGTTTGTACCGTACCAAATATGCGGCAGTATATGCTTCCCATTACTTCTCCGGCCAACTCAAACTTTTCTGAAGCTACAAAGCCCCTCGCACATTTTTACATACTTCACCGCGAACAACCAAACGCTTTCTAGAAACGACTTAAACCCCGGAAGGCCCTCCTATGTTAAACAGTCGAGCAGGTGTGACCTCCGCAGTGTGCGGCGTGTCTTGACCCGCTTTAGAGTCACGGTTTTACTGTCGTTGACCTGTGTCGGACCAACGGCTTCACGACTGCTCTGGACACTTGAGTCCAGAGTCCAGCACCGGGGCCCGTTTGATCGGACCTGAACGCCGGCGCCCTCACAGCTGCTGTCTTGTGTTCCTCAGGGCCAGATCACGCTAATGGATGCTCCAGTGTTCATCGCCATCCAGCCAGAGGTAAGCACTGTGTGTGTGTGTGTGTGTGTGTGCGTGTGCATGTGCGTGCGTTGTGTCTTGCCATTTCCAATGCTATAGACTAAAGTTTATTTTTGAATAACGTGTAGGATGGCCCATTAGTGTAGTTATTTCCCCCTCCCACATCACTCCTACTTTATTTTTTTTTATTTATGCCACCATTTTTTTTTCTGACTGTCACACACTTCCGTGAGTGGGCAATGGGTAGCCATTTTAAACTACGGTGGGCCGATTTTGACAGGACACGCAGGCAACCTGCGTACGAGGTTTTCCTACCGCGGGCCCCCGCCAGACGACAACATTGCATGGCCTGCAACTGTAGACCTCCATCCACCGGCTGGTATCAGCCCAAATTTAATCACAACAGCAGTGAACCAGTCGACACTGAATTGCAGTTCAGTGAGCCTCTTGATTTTATTAGCTCTCTAAATTAGTTTGTTTTGTCTTGAGTAACAGGGAGGGAAAAAAAGCACCGGGATTAGATTCTCCTGAAAGCCTTCGCCGGGGCCGTGTTTGTTCGGCAATGAAGCGGCTTGCTTTTTGAAACCTGCACTTTTTCACCCCAGAAAAAGTGCTGGTGGCCGCCAGTGGTGCAACGTTAAACTGATTGCCTGCCCTGTGCACTGCAGCCAGAGCGTCACCCTGAGGCGAGGAACGAAGTGATTCTGCAGAGAATCGCTGGTTCGAGCGCGAACTCCCGGGGAAGTTGTACAGTAACGACGTCACTCGGGCTTTCTAGACCCCAGTGTTTTTGTGGTGTTTGGACCGTTGGCTTGCTGACATAGCTGAGGTGGTGAAGCTTGAGGTCTTTGTTGCCACATGACATCTAAACAAAGGGATAGCGGCCAGAACGATTTAATCCAATTTTCTGTTTTTCTGTTTTGCCGGCACAAAACATTCGGCGTCCCGCTAGAATCTGTGCCAAGAAGATGCTACCAGTTGATCTATTAAACCCCAACATGATCCATGTTCATGTCGCGTCAAACAGAAATACCGACTGGAATGGAAAGGTTGAATCATTTTGAGACGGATTCTTGAGGATACGGTCATCAGGCACCGTCAGGATCTGGGAAACAGAGAGGGGCGGAAATACACAAGAGTCTGGTTGAGGAGGAATGGGAAGGCTTCATGTGGAAAACTTATTTGGAGTTTGCGTCCGTTTCGGGAGTGCCGATGAAGGCGTGATAGCAGCAGTAGAAGAAGAGGAAGTGGTTTGGGTGTTCAGCACCCCGGGGTGTCATGGCCTCGACGCACAGGTTCTTCCTGTCGGCCAAGGGATGTCTGTGAAGAATAATTGACTCGGCTCACTGTGTTCTGCGGCTTCTGTCGATGGGAGCACAGTACCCCCAGCAAGCAAGTGAAGGAGACATTGGTGCATTTGGGAATCTGTATAGAAGGGGCTGAAGCTTGACCTTGGCCCTTGAGCAAACATGTATATCATTCAAGGTTCAAGATTCAAGATTCAAGTATCTTTATTGTCAAGTGTGCTACATGGCAGGCATATATAGCACAGATGAAATTGCAGTCCTCTCAGACCTGCGGTGCAAAATGAACAAATGGACAATCAGCCTAACAAACAGACATTGTACGGACAACATAGAAACACAGAAAAGTACAAGTATGAAAAAAAAGTGAGGTAGTGCGTTGTTGAATAGTGCAGAATATATACAAAACAGTCAAAAGACATTCTAAAGTGTCATAGTCGAGATTAGAGTTTGTGAGTTGTGGTGGGAGGGAGATGGTCTGAGGTCAGATGATGCTGGTGGGTGCAAGGTTAGAGTCTGGCAGGGGGCAGAGGAGGGGGGGGGTGCTTTCTTGCACAGAGCCCTGGAAAATAGGCTGGACCTTTGTCCTGTGTAGTATGTGTATGTACTTTGTCCTGTGTAGTATGTGTATGTACTTTGTCCTGTGTAGTATGTGTATGTACTTTGTCCTGTGTAGTATGTGTATGTACTTTGTCCTGTGTAGTATGTGTATGTACTTTGTTCTGTGTAGTATTTGTACGTACTTTGTTCTGTGTAGTATTTGTACGTACTTTGTCCTGTGTAGTATGTCTACGTACATAGTAGGTGCTTTTATCCACTTTCATTAAGCATCTTTATTGCATGTGCTTTTATCTCCTATCAATTGGAACCAAAGAACGACATGTCTTGTGACCGATTTGATTGAATCGGGTTTCTTGTGATGGGATATTAATGAAGATACGGTGAAGATTTTGTAAAGTTTCACCCCCGAAATTGCCAGCTATTATTGCAATCTTTAATTTTCCATTGCCAGCTATTTTTGCAATCGTTAATTTTCCATGACACGATGTTTTGATTTGGTTTTCCACAAAATACAGACCTGAGTCACGTGTCTCCCCGATACCGCAACACATTACGTAGTCCCGACCGATGCAGGCGCTCTTGATGAGATTGCATCTGGAGCACTCAAAGGCCTTGCGTAATCAGGAGCTATACAAGGGTCGGGATTTTCCGACAGATCTGTTCCAAGTAATCTCCGCCTCGCAATTGTTTTATAGCCACGATTTCCCCGGAGCGCCGCAAACAACCAAACTTGCTCTCCGACGTCCATCCTGGCAAGAAGGGAAATGTTTCTGTCTGGGAGTGTTCGTCAACAACAGCTGCCGTCTTAATGTCCCGTCGTTCTCTTTGGTATTTTGTTGTGTTGGCAGCGTGTGCCGCGATGACTCTTCCTACCTGTTCCATGCAACACATCGAATAACTGTAACGCACGTTAAGAGTTGGCCCTGTGTTTGTGGTTGTAAACGTTTTCTCTCGTTGTCTCCATAAACGCGCCGTAAGTCTTTTAATGTGGAGTGTGCTAAAAATTTGATGCACGCATGACTTAAGGCGCATGTATTTCTGTACGCGTCTATGTTCAAGCGATGCTCAGTTCGCGTGCGTGTGCGTGAGAGGAAATGAATAAAATGAACGAAAAAGCATCCTGTGCACTGATGGATGGCAGACGGCTTAGGAGCTGGGTATGTGAATGGTCTAGTCCACCTGGCTGCATGAGGTGGAACCACCTTCACTCTCTTTACATGAGGATTGTTTAAAGGATGACACCGCTCTGGATGATCAGCCCGTTATCACCGTCTTTCCTGGCTTCACTTAAACATCCATTACCAATAGGATTTGGATAAATAACTTATAACCAATAACCAAATAAATAACCAATTTTCTTGTGCGCGCCCCTGCAGCACATCAGAATCAGAATCAGCTTTATTCGCCAAGTATGTTCACAAACAAACAAGGAATTTGACTCCGGTTTTATTCATGCTCTCATTGTATAGACACGGACTAGACATACAGCACAAACAAGACAATGAGCTAAACATAAACATTAACAACTATAAAATAAACAAAGGTAAAACAAACATTTATCTACTATATACAGATGTAGATACATATAAAAAGTATATATATATACAAACAAAAACAACAGCAATTAAATTGTAGCAGGGGGCAATAGTGCAGTGGTGCAGAGTGCAAAGATGCTGGAATAAATATGGAATGATACCTTATGTACATGAGGTAGGTGGATATGACGTAACATGCATGTACACAATGTACATGTAAACAATGGCGGTAATACAGCCCTTTTGCGTAAAGACGTGTTGTGAGGTACTTGTGTGGCAATTCCCTGGTGACCTGCCCAACCACCGCACATTGATTCCAAAAGACTAAAGTGCAATATTGCACCGGTTTACATTTGTGGTCGGTGGCGGACACACACACACACACACACACGGTGAACGCTGTCCGGCTGAATCGGTGCAAAGAAGTCATTTTGACGAATGATATTCGTAACAGATGTTTTAGTAAAACCAGGGGAGACTGCTCTAATGGTTTCATCACCCAGACCACCATTGTCCCCTAAAACCTCCCACGTCTGCTAATGGTCGCGTCGGGTCGCTGTGTGAATAGCATCCATCCAGGTGGACCGCCTTCTCTCGGGCGCCACATGTCGCACAGTTCATTGCTTACACCGAAAGTTTTGGGATTTCTGGCCCCCGCGTCGCACTGTTATGCAAGTTGCACAACCCCGCCTCATGTCAAATGGTGGGAAACGTAGGGGAGCTGGTGGTGTCTTTTCCCAGCCAAAGACATTACAGGCTCCCCCTCAATGTTTCTCTCAAGAGTGTGGGACCAGGAAAGGGACGTGGGCGGGGGAAGATTGACACTAAGCTGTTGAACAGAGTATCATAACACGTTTGATCCCGGCCTGTCTTCGGTCGTCTGGCAAGACAGATGGAGACTCCAGAAGTAGCTCTGCCCCGTCCATCCTGCACAGTGATGGAGAACACAGACCCTCCGTTTAATGCTCTTTCATTCACCCCATTGGCGCTGTAAAGTCCAACTGAGACCCTGTCTGTGTTTCCTGCTGATAACCAGCCGCGTTTACACTCGTCTACACTCTTCTACCTACGCTGATCACCTCCGGCGTGAGGGGACTGAGTTGGTCATATGGGTAGCGGAGGGATAGTCATTTTATTTAAAACACTTTCATCAAACCAAATTGGACCCCCTCGGTGAACTGGTTTGACTCGGTCGAGCTTTGGGTTGATTGGAAAATAATGCGTTCCTACAGCACAACCCGCAGTGCAGAGCATAACGACTTTGTGTCATGTGTGTTGCGTGCCGTTCCCTGAGAATGGCTTTACGGCGTGGCGGAGGCAGGCAGCAGTAAATGGATGCGAGGGCGGGAAAAAGGACTGTGTTCCCCTTTTTTTTTTTGTTTTTGAAGTCATCGTGAACAGCCCCGACGAGACATAAATCCCAAAGTGTGGCTTGCAGGCACAAGCCGAGCAGGTCATGCCTCCATGGCTCCACCGCAGCTTTTTTATGTTCCACTGAGGAAACCGTCCTGTTCCTTGTATCTCTAAACAGACTAAACATCTTGGTTTACACTTCAGAGATCCCCCGAGCGGCCTACATCCTGACGGTCCTGACAGTCTGACGCCGCTCGCCAGACGGCACGCAGCCCCCCTCCTCCGTGTGCGTGAACACGGGTATTGGTATTGTTTTTGCGAAAAGGTCGTCCCGCCGTTTCCCTCATGACGACGCTGACGTGTGACCAATCACGTACTTCCCGCCGTGCCGTCATTCACGCAGAGCGTGCTGGGATTCATTAGCACGTCTCGCCACACTCACGACGGGATCACGCGCCATCAGCCTGCCGGAGCCCGCCGCCCCCTCAGCGGTCTCGTTTTCATGTTGCCCGGCACCAGACTGCTGCTCGGCGTGTGATGACGTCAGGGATGAATGAGGACTATTTTGGCAGGACCAGAAGGTCTTTGTCGAGTGTCACGGTGGCGGTCAGGTTTCCCCCCCCCTTCGGTCTCGCATGAACCTCAAGTGCAAAAATCGGGCACTTGAGGCACTGTGCAGATTTTCCATTTAAACTTTCGGACACACAGACACACACACACACACACACACACTCTGGCAGCTTTTGGGGTTTCTCAGCCTCTCCGCACGCACACACCCCCCCCCCTCCTTTCATTTGCTGTGTTTCTCTCTGGCCTGTGCTCTCGCCCCCAATAGTCGCGTTGACCTTCCATGCCAGTTTTCCATGTACACATTAACGAGCTAATAATGGTGAAATTGCTGCGGTACCTCTGATACGATTATGGAGATTTGGGGCCGTGCTGTGTTTGGCGAGTCTTGACACAAAGTGGGCGATTCCTGCTGTTTTTGAAGCGGGCTGCGGCGTACACACACACACACACACACACATATTATGCGGAGCTGACTTTTGTACTCAAAATGACGAAGCATGCTGCTGTTTTTGAAAAGGCTGTGCTTCCTCCTGTCACTTATTTGTGCACCGTATGCTCTCCCCTGCGCGCGCACAATCCACCTACAAACACTTGGTGTCGGTGAGGTAGCCTGGTTCTAGTGGCCCGTGTTGGGCTCAGTGCACAGGCACAGTGTGCGGCGTTGACAGCACATCCCACATCTGGGCTGGCGGGGTACAGCCCTACACAGAGTCCTTCATCGGAGCCGCTGCAAACAACCCTCTCTGCTAGAGCTGCCCACCAACCAAGCCTCAGGGCTGTCGCATTTTTCTGTTTTTAAACTGTGCCTGCAATCTTTAGTGCCTCCTGTGTGACATGAAACTTTAAAGTCAAAGGTACATTAAATTAGGCTCTCTGGGATTGCGCCCTGGCTGGATCGGCCCACTGTAAATAGTCGTGGTTGTTTTGCCTGTTAACTCTTTAATGGTCAACTCTCGAAGCTTCATATTGACGTTTGTGTAATCTTTTAAGTAACAATACAGTTTAATCGTTGTGTAAACATATAAAAAAAAAACCCTTCTGGGGGGGCGGTCAACTCTATCTTTATCTACAGTTTACTTACACAATACAATACTGTGTCCTTTGATTGTCTACAGAGTGCGAGCGAGTGAGAGCGTGCCCAATGGCGGAGTGTTCATCTAGGTTGTATATACTGTAGTCTCACATCAGATTGGAGATTACTGTCTGAAGTTTGATGGCAGATGATATCAAATCTTGGTTCAAGGGGCATTTCAATGTATTTGTGTTCATATTTTTTTCGACCGATCATTGTGGTGAAGGCGGGAATCTGCTTAAGTGGCAAACGCAAACTCGACCAGCAGTAGTGAACAGTAACAAATTGTATGTTACGGTTTAAAATCCACTGTAGAAAAACACTAAAATGTTTGTCTGAACGCCTCGCCCGCTTACATGAATGACTTTCTCTTCGGTAGAATATCTCCGTAACAAAACAGGAAGCGCGGCGTTTGCTCCACCCCTTTCAGTTTATTGTTTCCTTTTTATTAGGTCAGACAAAACATAGCCATTGTTAAGTGCTTTATTTTGGGGATGTGGACGTTGCTTGATGAGATCTGGCCATGCTGCCTTTTTGGAGAGAAAAAAAATCAGTTGGACATTATGTATGCTTAGGTTACAGTGACAGCTTACTGACGGCCTGTAAGATGCGGGGCATGTTATCCTAAGGCCTGTCAAAATAAAGGGTTGTCTTGGTCTTCCAAGGTCCAGCAGAACACGGGTGGAAAAAGAAATAAACAGGCTCAGATCCCTGGGTGGCGCCCGGCGAAAGAGGCGGTCGTGTCTTTGTAGCGACGCGTCCGATCGCTGAAGCCGTGGCGGTCTGGGGGGATCCGTGGCATTGTTGATGTTGGGGGGGGGGGGGTGTAAGACGTGCGTCTGCCCGGGTCAGGCGTCTCTCTAGGTGGCCGGGTAGTGGTCTGACCCGAGAGCCGCGGCGAGAATATACACACACACACACACACACACACACACACACACACACACACACACACACACACACACACACACACACACACACACACACACACACACACACACACACACACACACGTACGTCAGCACACACACACGTACGTCAGCATCCGCCACTGTCACCGGGACGACCTCCGCGGGGTCGGGGTGGCGTCCGGCAGGCGTGGCAGCGGTCGGCAGGGGGAAGAGGACGACGGCGACGTGTGCGTCTATTTCAGGAGGGCTGACGCCACGTAAACAAGGCGTTCCTGAGGCGCAGTGAGGACGCCGTTTGGGCCTTCGGTGACTGCAGCCACTTCCTCTCTGAGCGCTCGGCTGCACATTTTTTTTTGCTTTTTATTCCGTCTGTCTATTCCACCCTGACTACCAGGACACCTCCCCACCCCCCCCCCCCCCGGCAGATTCGGCATGACAGGCTTACGGCTCTCCCCCAAGTGCCTTTTTTTTATTTTTTTTATTCATCCTGTTTTTGTGCTTTACTCTATTCCCTCCCTAGCCTCATCCACAGAGGCATCACACTCCCCCCAACCCTCTGATGTCAGCTTCTAACATCTGTGTTTGATGTGCAACTTCCTTCACCCTAACGGACTGCGACTCTAACGCACACGTAAATGCGCGCACGCACGCACGCACGCACACACACAGAATTAACTATTTCGGCATGGGACCACTCCTCTTATTGTGGTCTTGTGAGCAGCTGTTGGAGGGTGTTTGGCTCAGACAGCGGGTCCCAGAGCGGGTATTGTGCTGTTGGGAGCTCGCTGCAGCCTAATTCAGTCATTCACCGCGCGGCCAGACTTCGGTCGGGCTGGCAGGCTCCGCCAGGGAGGCTTGCACAACGTTTTTCCTACTGTGACGTCAATGTCCCTGGCCTGGACGGGCCCCGCCGGGTCCAAGGGAGGGTCCAGGTTCCCCCACAAGTTCTGTGTGGTCTCCGTTTTGCGCCGAGGCCCGGAGACCCACCAGCCCCGGAGCCGGCCGGCTCGGCCATGTTAACGGGCAGTTATGTCACCGTGACTGTGTGGGATTCGTGGCGTGGCGTGTTCTCAGGAGTCATTTTGAATTGTTACGCGCAAAAGAAAAGTGTCCGCAGTAGTTCTTGTCATTTGATGAAGTAGCGCTTTCAGTTTTCCGTTTTTTTTTTTCCTCGGTCTGTTTGACTAAAGCGGTAAACCTGTAACACCGGGGCTATTTATCGTGGCCATTGAGTCGAGGTTGGATTGTTTAACCAGAATTTCTCTTGATGGATCATCTGTTCAGTGTTGTTTTTTTTTTTTTTTTGCATTGCTTTTCATGGCTTGCCTCACCATGCCCTCGCCTTTTGTCTCCTTCACTGTTGTGGTTAGGCCTGCAGAATAACAACGACGCCCATTCCCATATTTTCTGAAACTCATCATGTATTGCAAACGATCCGGCTAATTGCTGATGATCCTTTCATGCAGCCCTCCTGGACGCTTGGAAGGCAGCTTCGGCTCTCAGGCTTTTGGCAGATTTTTATTATGCAACTCATTGTGTGTTATGATTAATTGCATTGCCCAAAGGAAGCTGGGGGGGGGGGGGGGGGGAAACCCTGCCTTAACGCCTCATCTGCTTCACCTCAATATTATTAATTTCATTTTATGGTGTCTTTTGTGCCAGAAATTTGCAGCCCTTAAAATCTCTTTTTGAGCTGCCATTAATATCTGGATGTTTTGACACACTTCTCTGAGAGCTTTTTTTTCTAAATGTGTCTCCCACTGGGGCCACCCGTGTGCAGACTCTATGCGCCTAAACTGTATATTATGACGCTACGGATAAAAGTATACAGCAGATGGCATTTAGTAATTTATATTTATTACTCTCACTTTGTTAGGCTTTGCGTGCAAGCGGTATTTGCAGTCTGCTCGCTGGCTTACTAAACCATGTGATTATTTTGTCCACTTATGCATGGCAGTAGAACTGTATACAGTACTTGAAACGAGCGCTGGTTTGGGGCCCGGCACACTTCAACATAGTTGATAGGAATGCATCCTTTCCGTGGGAAAGTATCTAATCTCTTGAACCACATGAATTCCAGCACTGTTATTTATCTTTTCTTCAGTGGCACTGAATCTCAAGTTTGGCAATGTAAAGTTACGGCGGCCAATTTTTTTTTTTTTTAACGCAAATTCCTCACTATGTTGGGTCTCCCGATTTGTCTCGCCGTGTAACCAAAATGTGTCACTGTTTGCAGGAGTTGTCGAGCTGCGGCTGGAACAAGAAGGAGAAGCACAGCTCTGCTCCCAATGCAGTAGCCTTCACGCGCAGGTTCAACCAGGTGAGACACACGACACACACACACACACAGACACACACACACACACACACACACACACACACACACACACACACACACACACACACACACACACACACACACGCACAGGCAATGACACTACATGAGGTCTTTTACGCCATTATATGACACATTGGCTCGCAGTCCTACAGTTAATATTGTGATGAAGAGAGACTTCCCTTTGGGGAATGTTGCAAGTGTGCTGCTGCGCTTGGCACGAGCCCTCGGAAAGACCACATATTGTATTTCCATCATCCCCTCGCCCCCCTAACCTCGAAGTACCAAATCATCACCTGAGCTCGCCGATAGCTCGGCGTTGTTAAAGACTTGGCCGCCGCCACGGCAGCGCTCGGAACGCATTCCCACCGGGACCTTGATGTGTTGGACGTCTTGGCTCCGAGCCCCCCGCGGAACCTCTGCTGCTTTCCGTCAGTCACAGGAGCGCCACAGGCGAGGAAAAGCACTGGTCTCCGACGAACGCGCTGTCCCTGGCTGACCTCCCGGTCTCCTATTGGGGCTCGATGCATGAAGGTGTTAGGGTTTAACTTGAGAGGCCTGCCTAATGTGGGTTTCCGTGTGTGTGTGTGTGTGTGTGTGTGTGTGTGTGTCTGTGGCAGCATGTTCTCTCGGTGCCCCCTCAACATCATGAACATCAAGGATTAGGGCATGATGTCATACGCACAATACCCTTTCGTCCCAGTCCAGTTATTTTTTTCCAGGCTCGCCTTAAAGACCAGCCTTGCTGCCCTCCAGTATAAATATCAGATGATTTAGCAAGAATGTGTGGCTATGGAAACTTTCCCCACGTAGCCATGTATAGCAGATCCCAAACGGCGATTCAAGATGTTAGCTACACACATTTGGGGTGGTCATGAGCCAAGGAAAATGGACCTTTTTGAATAATGGGATTTGGGACGTTTGACGAATAAGGGGTCCAGACAGGCCGCTAGCATGAGCCGAGGCCTTTTCCTCGTCTATCTCCTCGAGTTTTGATGGCAACGCGCTCTGAAATCCAACGGAGCAGAAGAGAACTGGCAAGTCGGTTGAGCAGGCATGGAGACGAGAGAAGAATTCTTCGGCACTTCATCAGTCCATCTGTCATTTTATAGCAAAAAAAAAAAAGTTGGTTTCGGGAGACAGAAGGGTAATTGACCCAACATATCATTTTTCGATTAGCCTGCGCATTCGTCATTTATAGCCATTTAAGTCGGCCGAGTCTCCAACATAGTTTGTCTGCAGACCTGTATAATATAATAAAGAGGATGGGATGTTGCTATGATGTATCTTCTGCACATTAGCTCACAACGAGGTATTAGTAATGCTAATGTTGACTGAAGAAAAAAAATTAGCATTTCTAGAGTTGAGCAACTCTTGGCACTCTTAGATTTGAGCAAATGCTTCGACTCAGCTGTGACTCAAAGTTGTCCTCTTTGTATCTTATGCTAGGCATGCTATTGGTTCCCTGGCCGGTTAATGGTCTTTGGGTAATAACCCCCTAAAAGGGAACAAAGATTGCAATTGAACATAATACCAGAGGAAATGGATTGGAACAATCTTATCTTCTTGGCCTGTCTACTCCGGGCTAGAATTTGGACTGGGTTACTCGGGGAGGGTTCACATTTCTGAATGACCTCTCTCATCTCCCAATACACACAAACTTGACAGACACACTGGGACACACACTGAACAAGTGTGTGTCCCACTCCCTCTGAACCTCCTTGAAGCAAGGCTGATGTATTACCTTGCTCAAAGTTCTGTCTGCAAACCAGTTGGCCCTCTTATGACACACACACAGAATTTTATCTTCTTTATCAATTTTTTTTTTTGGTCTGTCTGTCTGTCTGCCGCCCCCACACCCACCTGCTCTCCCTGTCCATGAAACTGTGGCCCAAAGCTATCGGCCAGAGTCTGGACATTCCCCCCTATTAAGGGGATACTCGGCATAACAGGGCGGGCTCTTGAGGCTGCGATGCTATCATTCTAAGGATGTTTAGGCCATGTGTAACCGGAGGGACTCCCAGGCAACTCGGCCAAAGTTTTCACGGTTCATCTCACATCCAGCTCGATCCCGGGAATGCGCAATATCACGGTGGACTTGGCGGGTTTCTTCTCCCCCCCCCCCCCCTGCATTGACGACTTCATGCGCCTGCGATCGGCCGCCGGGGGCCAAGATCGGGACCGGGATAGCGCGCTCTGTGACGTTCCGCTACATCAAACCCAGAGTCGGCCCTCTGCGTAAACACTCTGCTCAGCCGCGCTAGGATCGCCGGTGACCCCAGACCGCCGTGGCTGTTGAACGTCAGCGTGTTTGGCCGCGGTCTGAGAGAGAGAGGTCCGCACGGCACCGCAGCTTATACTCGGGAGGGGAGGCGCGGCGGCCGGCTGCAGAGCCGCCCGCTGCAGTGTTGTCTGCAGTGCAGCGCAGCCGAGCGGACGGAAGGCAGGGTCCGTCAGCCGAGTCATCCTCTCCGTCTCAGTGGTGGGGGGAAGGCTTCCTGGGGGGGGTGGGGGGGGGGGCGGCTTCACGAACACATGACCCCCGACGAGGGTGGGGCCAGGTTCCAGCTGTCCTCCCGTCTCCCGGGCTCCGCGTCTCCCGTCGTTCAGGGCTTCTCCCTTCTTCCGCGTTCACCTCCAACGTTCCCCGTGTCCAGATTAGTTCTTACAGCTGGATGAGTGATGTGAGGCACATCTGGCTCCGTATCACCCTGGGTGTGTTTTTTTTTGTTTTGTTTTTTTGCGGTTAAATGGAAGTGAGTGAGTGTGAAGTGAGAACTGGGTTTTCAAGATGTCTGAGAATGAAGGCACTCACTGAAAGGCACACCCATACACACACACACACACACACACACACACACAGACTGACACAATATTACCAAGAAAACTGATTTCGGAAGAAAAGGACACAGCCCCAACAAATCACATTGTCGAGCACCTACTCTGTTAAGCTCTGAACGAGATGGGGAATCGAAAGACCCAAGTTGAATATGGGAATGCAAGTGAGGGGTTGACGGTGGTTGCGGGCTACATCACAGCAGGCTAACGTTACAGAAGCTTGAGTAAAGGCTTACAAGGAACGCAATGTACAGACAGCCGCGGGCTTTCCCACTGCAGTCTGAACCCTGTGGTGGTGAGGCAAACGGCTGTTTATTCTACATCAATTTTGGGGTGTGTGTGTGTGCGCGTGTGCGTGTGCGTGCGATCAGACTTTGTTGGCTTTCCCGCATTTTCCCACAAGATGGACAAGCCAAACTCTTTGTCAGCATACACGAACACAGATGCGCAGACACATACATGCAAGGAACACAGTCCACCTGACCCGTCACAAGGTGGATTTATGTGTGTTAATCGTTTGGCAGGGTCTGGACTCTTTCCCCTCCATTTGTTCCTCTGTATTTTGTCTTGTGTTTGTGATGCGCTGGTGTACGGTGGGTCTCCTGCATATGGGATTTGTTCCTCCTGGTAGTGTGTTTTCCTCCTCTGCTGGATCCTCTACTACTCCAAAAGTCTGTTCTCTCTCTCTCTCTCTCTCTCTCTCTCACAGTCCATAATTCTCCTGACTCTACTTGATATCATAGGTCCTGTTGTGCTTGAAGACATGAACCGCAGGAATGAACTTTAATTTTGACTGCGTTATGGGACCCATTTGTGTCCGTGTCTGCAGGCGAAGGTTAATCGACTAACATAAAGTCTCTCTGTTTGTGTGTGTTTGTGTTTTCTAGACCAGCTTCTGGGTGGTACGGGAGATTCTCCACGCACAAACGCTGAAGATCAGAGCGGAGGTGCTGAGTCTGTACATCCGCACCGCCAAGGTACGTGCGAGTGAGGGCACACACACACACACACACACACACACACACACACACATTCTCCTGTTTATTCAGCCATGTTAAGTCCCGCTGCCTTGGGGCGGTTCCATCACCTGCCTTGACTCTCTGCAGAAACTGTGCGACATGAACAACCTGCATGCGGTCATGGCTGTGGTTTCGGCCTTGCAGAGCGCTCCCATCTACAGACTGAGCAAGACATGGGCGGTACGTGGACACGGCCTCAACACGTCGGATTGACTTGAATGACTTGAATGAATTTCATCAAAATAAAGTGGGTGTGCTTTCGGGGCTGTGTGTTGAGGACATCAAGGTGGTTTCGCTTCAGGGCAATGGAAGATGAACTCCCAAGTGTCACGAAACTCTGCAAGGTTCATTAGGCTTTTTCACGCTAACTGCGTGATCCCGCACCCTGTGCATCGACATGGGTGTCGCTAGCCTTCTGGTTGGCTGCACCTGGAGCCTGACAGGGTGGCGCTGTTTGCACACTGGTTTTAAGCGGAGAGCGACGACGACCACATTTAACCAATATTCCACTGTCACCCGGGCGGAGAGGGGTTCGCCTGTTAGCGCTCCAGAAACAACACGGCGATTATTTCAGAGTTTTGATTGAATGGCCGCAGGTTACATCATGCTATAACGATGCTATTACACCGTGATGGAAATGACTTAAGACTCTCGGAGCGAGGTCTGCTTCAGCCCCTTGAACTGAGCGAGACCCACTCGGGCTACCGTTTCCCACCTGAACCCTGTACACCTGCTATTGAGTAGACGGTTGTAGTAATGGAACACGCACACACACACACATGCATGCGCACAGACGTGTTTGTGGCTTCAATCTCTTTGGGTGGAAGATCAGTAAGTTGAGCAGTGGCACAGTTTAGGCTGCTGGGTCTACGGTATTCCCATTGTTGCACTGCCCTTTGCAAGGAAACTCTTATGATGTGGAGTTCTTATGCTGGAGCAAGGCCCCGCATCTGGAACTCTGCAAAAGCAAGCAAGACAGACAGACAGACAGAAGGATGGGCAGACAGGCACACACTACCACACAAACAAGAGACGTACTGCTCACGCACATGCAGCCCTTCTATCAGGGACACTGCATACTTCTGGGCTTACACAACTGGCTGTGCTTTAACCTGAGCCAAAAGGGAGAAAATCAGACAGCCTGCATTAAGTGCGTGTGTGCGTGCGCGCGTCTTTTCACTTTGATGGATACTGAAATGAAGGCCACATATTTTCTGTCCTCTTTTCTGAAATACTCACAAAATGTGTGTGTGTGTGTGTGTGTGTCTCTGTATCAATGTGGGATTCACATGCATTTATTTGTTACTGTTTGGCTAATGCTGCACGGCCCTCCGTTGTTTTCCGTAGTTACTGAGTCGGAAGGACAAGGCCTCGTTTGAGCGCCTGGAGTACCTGATGGCCAAGGAGGACAATTATAAGCGTCTGAGAGACTTCATACGCAGCCAGAGTATGGTGCCCTGCATCCCCTACCTAGGTGAGACACACGCACACGCACGCACACATCAACGTACACACACACACACACACGCGCGGCTTTGTCACTTTTGTTGTCACACTATTTTCCACCAATTCCCCTTATACAGAAACATACATGGAAAAATAATAACGTTGATATGTAGACCCGAGTCGCAATCCCATACTGTCAAACGCTTGACGGATCACGCTTTATTTTTGAATTGCAAATATACCTGACTATGCTGCTTCAAGGGTTGCTTTATGCGTTTCTGTCAAATTTTTGAGTTTGCGCTTCGGGTTTCATCACCGCACAACAAACACGGTGCCGGTGCCATGCCGCCCCCCCCCCCCCCCCCCCGCCCACACTCCCATCATCACCGTGACAACAACCTGACTCTGGTGCACACCTTCCCTCAGACGCTGCTTGACGCTAACTCTGTAGCCTATCGGGTTATTTCACTGTATCCCTTCACTTTTTTTCCCCCTTCTCCGGGTTTATAGACTGTTTAACAGCAGCTGTTTTGAGCGCCATATGAGTTGGGCACAGAGGGCGACGAGCCCTCTGGGGGGTGGGGAGGGGGGGGGGGATAAATCGTAAGTTTCTCTTTGCTATCTTCTCATATTTTCCCCCTTCTCATCAGCTGCTCATCCAAATCATCGTCCTCCTCCTCCAGGGATGCCTGCTGAGTAATGTGAGGGAAAATGATGATGTCATATCTTTAGTGTCTGCCTTTAGTTCCGCAGGCGGCTATCATGTATCACGTGGGAATCCCATGTTTTCAATCATCGCATCGCAGCCCCTCCAACGCAATGCAAACCCAACGGCGGGCCTGGTAAACATTAAAGAATAATCCCCAATAAAACCGCACACATTTACCTTAAGTATGACCAATGATTGTACTCGCTCGCTCGTTCAGTAAACTTCTCTCCCAATGTATTTTACATTCAGTCTTTATAACAAATTGAAAGCTAATGCTTTGAAATGGAAGCCAGCTTTCTATACAGCTGTAAGGAGCTAAAGTCTTCCCCCTGACAATTCCCTTTTCTTTTTTTTTTTTTTTTACTTCTGTTTGTTCCAAATATAGTGTGCGTGCGTGCGTGTGCTTGCGTGCGTGTGCTTGCGCGTGTGTGTGTGTGTCTGTATCTAACCAAACATGGTGGGTGGTCTTCTGGCTGGGGCTGTTCCAGACCTCGGTGGCACTGTATGGTCCCCTATTTTAGAAAGGCTCAACGATTTTGCCGTGTTCTTCTCAGTTAATGTGACCCCCCCCCCCCCCCCACCTCCTCAGACCTCTGCGTTCCGAGGGGGTCTGTGAAAGTGGTCGCCACCTGTTTGTGTTTTCTGGTTGCACCCCCCCCCCCCCCCTGTCGGCCGTGCCGCTGCTGTGTTCAGGAGGAAGGGGAGGGTGACGTAAGTGCCTGCCGCTGACAGACACGACTCCTGCTGTCCTCTTCAGTGCCACAGGCGCCGGTCTGTTTGAGGCACAGATTGGCGTGTTCCCGGTCGGTCCCGGCTAATCGCGGCAGCAGCAGCAGCAGCAGCGCCACAAAGAGCCTTCAGTGCGGCCTGTTAACATGCGCGCGAGAAACAAACACATTCCTCGCAGAGATGTAATTTTATTCAAATGACCACCGCGGCGTCCCTGCGGACGCCGTTAGCAGCCATGTTGATGACGACGCGTGCCTGGCTGTCAACTGGAGAGGTGAGCCAAGGCCGGGAACGTGCTCTGGCGCCGGCGTTGCGCTTTTGGTGGAGCCGTGCTGAATGAGCGAACAAAGAAAAAAAAAAACAACTCATGGAAAGTAGAGATAGGGCCGGCGAGCCAACTAATGCTGTCTGTTTTCTAGAACGTCTAATTTCTCAAATGCTTTCCATGACCTATGTGGGCAGTATCAGTAGCCAACGCAACAGCCATCGTCTTGGGCTTGACCGAGGCCGTCTGACTGCGTGTGCCATACTGCCTGTGGTGCTGGCAAGCACGCGGTTGTTTGTGTGTATATGTGTGTGTGTGTGTGTGCATGTATGTGCATTTATCCAGATGTGGAGGCTATACAGTGTGCAGAGTTACCCCCTTTCCTGCTGTGCTTTACTGAGTCAGTCTCTCTCTCTCTCTCTCTCTCTCTCTCTCTCTCTCTCTCTCTCTCTCTCTCTCTCTCTCTCTCTCTCTCTCTCTCTCTCTCTCTCTCTCTCTCTCTCTCTCTCTCTCTCTCTCTCTCTCTCTCTCTCTCTCCCTCTCTCTCTGCTGACTTACAGCCCCTCAGAGGGGGGGGAGGGGGGGTGGTGAGTCTTCATCTCAGGATATATGTTTCAGTGGAAGAGCAACTCCAGGGTTTTATGTGGAAGGAATGTTTCTCCTCTCGTCTCCACACCTTGTTTTCTTCCCCAAACCCCGCCGTTGCCATGAGTTACGGTCACCTGGTTTCATTTGTTCTCGTCTTCCCTCTTTTTTCGACTGCATGTTCGCCGCTTTGACCGTTTTCAACACCTAGCGATTCGTTGGCAACCGGCAATTTTTTTGTTTCTTTTAAAATTTCGAGTTTTACAATAGTATTATGTGCTTTTGGATTTCCATTGGCAGTACGCGTTCATCTTTTTACATTCAGAATTCAATATTTTGCCCAGACTTTCAGCCATCCGTTTTTCATCTCTCTATCCCCTAGAGCAAAACATACAAATCAGCAGCTGTCTCACAACGTCTCCCAGTCTCCCCGGCCGGCTTTAAGCCCTTTTAATCAGGAGGCTAATGCACTGTTCCTGTTGTTGTTACACTATTTGTTAGTGTAGATCTTCGTTTCTCTTGCCTCTCGGGGCATTCAAACACTGATGTTTGTATGTAATGCAGGTTTTGGGGGAATGACATAGAATAGCTGATGCGTTGCTGAAAAGTAGGTGTTATTCGACGGCAATGACAAAAGTTGCGTGGTGTATTTATGACTCATTTATTAGAACAGGGCTCATATGCAGGGTCATCTTCCATCACGAGCATGAGATACAACGACGTGTCGATGAGATGTTGATGTTGGAAGCCATTTTGAATGAAAGCAACCGGAGCCTTGTAAAATGTAATTGTGGGAGACTGTGTGTGTGTGTGTGTGTGTGTGTGTGTGTGTGTGTGTGTGTGTGTGTGTGTGTGTGTGTGTGTGTGTGTGTGTGTGTGTGTGTGTGTGTGTGTGTGTGTGTGTGTGTGTGTGTGTGTGTGTGTTGATGCACATTGGTAAGGTACTTGGGCGCTTACAATTCGTGATTGTGAACTGCACTTAACACCATTTAATAAAACGTTGCATTGGATGGACTATACGCAATATAAATACACTGATAAATAACAGACGATTACTTGGAGACAAATGGGAATATTAGGCCTGAGTACCTCTTAAATTACCTCTCATGAAAATAAAGCCAAAGATATTTACATACTTAAGCCAGCTCAGCTGTACCCACAAAATAGACACGCAGATTGTTCCAGAAGCTGATTGTCGTAATAGTGGGAAATCCCAACAGACAAATTCAAACTCCCAGACCAGCAGTTTCTAAAGCACCAGACGGCACGTATAGGCGCGCCTCTTTGATTGTCCAATATTACGTTTCAACTGGCAACGCAGCTTTTAAAATTGAATAATTTGTCATGCTAGTACAACTCTGTGTTTCGCAAGTAGCTTGTCCAATGACTCGCCTGCATTAGCTGCTCCGGATAAAATTGCTGTGCTATTGACTATTGCTTACGCCCCCCCCCAATTACACATTACATTATGACATTAGTGGGGGGGAGAAAATTACAACCTGGGACGAATACTAGATGATCCAACTGATGCGGGCTGGCTCCCACTGTTAAGGCCCCCAAACCGACACAAGCGCTGCAAACGGAGAGCAAACGCCAACCTCTTTGGCTCTTGCGTCGGCGGCGCTCTGTCCAACTGAAAGTTTGCCAGCACGCTGCGCGGGCGTGGGAGTCCTGACCGTCCGGCTACAGTACGGAAGTATAGCTTTTTTTTTTCGCCCTCCCTTGCTCTTCCCTAACAAAAAAAAACAAAAAGGTTAAAGGCATGAAAAGCGGGCATTGTCCTGAGACTTTAGTCGATGGGCCGGATCATCATGCGGACGGTCTTGAGGGAGTAGGAGCCCCCGTTGTACTCCGCCCAAAATATTCCATCTTGGTGCTTGCTCCGGTAAATGCCGCCGCTGTACCACACGCCGTTGAGATTGGTCTGCCCGCAGGCGTTGTACCACCAGCCGCCCTTGTGGAAGTGGGCGCAGTTACCTGGCGAACGACAAGGGGAATAAAGAGGTGACTGATGGGTGAAGAGGAGGAGAGCGACGCAGCACACCACTATTGCCAGTACAGTTTGGTTTCTGAACCTTTGCTGGGAGTTGTTTTTTTCCCCTTGTCAACATGGGCCTGCAAACCTCACCTGAGCCCTTTGTAATGAGAGGCTAAGTCTTCCTACCTGAGAATGCGTCTTTGTCGCGGTCCAAAGTGGTGAATTGTTTGCCGTTGTTGCTGGTCAGGGAGTCCCCTGCGTTGCCCTGGTAGGTGCCCAGCCGCAGCCGGTAGCCCTCGCTCTCGGACTCCAGGTGGAAGCTGCTGTACTCGGCGTACACCTTCTTGCCCGTCCAGTCCTCCAGCTCCACCAGCAGCTTGTAGTCGCCCTGCTTCCCCAGGTTGTAGATGTTGTCCAGGCCGAGCCAGTGCTCGCTGTCTATGTTCCCGAAGCCTTTCTGCAAAGGGGGAAAGGGCGCTCAGTCAGAGCTGCTTGGTTGTAAACCACACATTGTAATTAAATTGGACTCAATAAGCGAAAGGTAGATGGTCTTGATCTAAGAAATATGTATGCCATGGCTGATTCAGAACTACTTTTAGTATGACTCTCATGCATGGTTATTTGGGGTTTTTCTTTAAAATCAAGAAGAACATTTTCAGATGAATGAATACATGCAAGAGCCATACAAGCCATTTGTGATTTGGCGAACAAAACGGCTATGTTCCTCAGCCCCCCTTTGGCCTGTCCTGATAGATCCTGTGTGACATCTCACTGGTTGTTAAAAACATAGAGGCAGGAAGTAATGTGTTTCCTCCCGAGAAGCAGAGGCAGCGGGGAAGACCATGGTTTCCTCGGCCCACAAGGGATTTTTGTTTGAGCTGTAAAAATGCATTCTTGGTGGTTTCTAAAAAAAATGGCTGCCATCACATTTGCCATTTTAGTTTGTCAGTTATTTGTGTTCATAATTTATAAAATGATGTATGTGTGTCTTTTTTATGAATCGGAATTTATACTATATTGTCCAGCTTTCTCCACTAAAGTGTGGATTTTATTGGCAACCTCAAAGTGAAATGCTAACGAGATGGGCAGAGCTCCATGCACTCCATCGCGGAAAGGTTGTTATTATGACGGTGGAAACGGGGTTTGGCAGGTTTGAAGTGGCCGAAGGTGGGCAATTATATTTCCCCGGTTAAGTACACTGAGCTGTCAAGCTGTCTCTTCGGGCTCCACAGACATCTCTCTCTCTGAGTGTCGAGTGTGTTTTGCATTCGAGTCGGGCCGCGAAAACCCCCTCCTACCTACCTTGTAATTCTCCCAGTTTCGGAAGAAGTTGACGGAGCCGTCTCGCCTCCGCTGCAACACGGTCCAGCCTCCGTTGTCCAGGCCGTGCTCACACCAGGCCTGCACCAGCCGCTCGCTGCCGTCCATTTTCAGGAGATACATGCCGCTGATGCTGTGGCCCGCCTGGCGCACCTGGAAGCAGTCCTTGTACGGGCCTTAGGGTTTGGAGGCGCGGGAGAGAGAGAGGAGGGACAAACAAATTCACGTCATTTTTCATCCTGCAAGCATCGCAGTCGAAGGCGTTGGGAGATTTGTGGAGACGTTTTTTTTTTTTTTTGCGTGACGGATCTGGACGTTTTTGCGGGATGGATAGTAGATCGGCGTTAGACTATATTTAAATGGCACAATAAAGCATCTGCTTGTTGTTCTGAAAATAAACGGTTATTATATTTAGACTGCATTTCAACGGTGCCTCATTGGGTTGTTTGATCGTGAAGACGACAACACATGTGGATGGCATTTTAGCAAGTTGTTTGGGAATTGTGGGAATCACAGTAAAACAAAAGATGTAAAACAGATGTGCCTGCCAGTATGTCCAGCTTTCATTTGCTTCTTATAAATAAGGTTGTCAGTGAAAAGAGTTGCCAGTGCTGGACCAGCAGTAACATGACCTGGTCAAAGTCATAAAAAAATAACTATCCCAATTCCTTTCCGCATATTTGCAGTATTTATGTCATAACAGTGATTGGGGGAGACACTTCTAAATATTTTTTAAAAGCTAGAGCTGAACAAGATGTCTTCTTTTTCAGTGGTCCTGCTAAAGTCATCATTACCATTCTCAGGTGAACAGAGGTAATGCAAAAAAAAAAGGCCTTTTGATTTTAGGGAGAGAGCGTCAAGAAAGATTTACAGAAAGCTGTGGTGGCTGTATAAGTAATCAAAACATGATTATTATGCGCCTTTTTGCATGAATATGGATTCTCCTACTCCTGCTACTCCTTTCCTGTACACAAAGTACTGAGTTAGGACTGCATCCAGGTCTGAAGCCGCCTGACCAAAAGCCACCACATTTTCCCTTCTCTTCCTGGTGTGAATTATGTATATTGAACCAGGATGAAGACGAGCATTGTGTAGGGGGGCCTCTGGGGTCTGGAGGACCAGGGAAGATGATTCCCCTGAGCTCAGTTCGGGAGCACACAGAGACCCACTGTGAAGCTCATTACAGATAGCTCTGCACCCCACTAACACAAGCCTTGTATTTGTGTAGTAACGATATACCTCCATCAGACCTGCCTTTTATCCTGGGTAAGGGTTCCCACCTCGCTCGCTCTCTGTCTGTCAATGCCCCCCCACACTTCCATTCATGTTATGCCAGACTGTCTAAACACGGCGGTCAGAGATTGAGGCGAGCCTAAATGCAGACATGTACACCCTTGTGGTTTGAATGAGGCTCCGTTGGACCAAAACGGTGGTCCTCTTTTTTTTTTTTTTTGCAGCGTGTATCTGCAGGAAGCCGTCCTACACGGGAGTGAACCTATTAGCGATCACGGAGACAACGGGGACAAAAAAAAAAAAAATGTCAGCGGTGAAGTGGGAAAGGGGCCAGGAAACCCTGGCTGAGTAATGTGATTCACTGTGATTCATTTACATTAGCCGAGGAAGACACTGAGCGGAGCTGTCGTCACCTCAGATGATGGAGGCGCTGCGCCTGCCCACCCGTTGTCGTGGCCCCCCCCCGTGATGGATTACTTCCATAAGGCCGATGTCTTAGACACTCGGCCCCGTCCTCCTCGTCTGCTGATGTTTTTCCCCCCCCCCCCCCGCTTGCCTCGGCCGGCGTGGAGCGTGGGACAGCAGTTTTCGCTTGGACCACAAAGCCCTGGCTATGATGGTAAGCCAGTGTCATGAATGGTTATTTCCATCACAGCGGAGTGAAAGGGAACACACGCCGCCGTGCACGACCAAGCGTAGACGGAGGAGGAAACTTGTGTTTTATGATGAATGGACGTGGACTATTTCATTCAGTGATTGTTGTTGGATATTTGCTTTTGGAGCGATATTTTTTTTTTTTCGCATACTGCTGAACAATGGCTTGGTGAGCAGCCATTTTTAGAAGCTGCTAGTGGAGTTGTCTAGTAGTTTTTTAGCGCTGGCGTCTTTTCTCTTGGCCAAAGATTGTTTTTTTAGTCTGGGATTTCTATCGACCTTGTGATGGGCATCCAACTACAATACCCACAAATGTAGATAATGCGATAAGGCTGCCTCATGACCTAAACTAATAGAGACGTACCATCAACTTCTATGTGGTTGGACAGTCTTGGCGACATCATCTCCTCACAACCATATCCTGCTGGGCGAGTGTACTCAAGTACCGTGGTTAAATTGAGTACATTTTGTGCATCACCCGTCTCTCTTAAAACGTTTTTTTTTTGTTAAATAACTTTTATGTTACTTTTTTTTCACATTCCCAAGATTGACCCAGGGATAATTAGGGTGGTGAAACATCGGGCCAAACTCTGAAACCAGCCAATCAGCGAGCCAAGAACAGATTCAGTCGCCAAGTGTCTCTTAACTGTTTTCCAGACAAATAATCTCGCCGCACAGTGGAAGTCACGTCTCACCCTGCAAGACGAAAGAGGAGCACTACAGATCTCCAGTCGGGGCTCAGCGGCGGGGGAAGGGCCGTTATATAATGGAGCCACGATAGAAACACGCATTAGCACAGAGTCCCTCTTGTCCGCATTAAGTGAAGTCCCAGCCATTTTCCCTCCTCGAACCTCACTCTTCACTTATTTTTCCCCCCATTCTGTTCCTCCGCCTGAGGTCCTATTTTCCATCACGGACGGTATCTTAAGCGTGCCTATACCACTTTGCAGACCTTTGAACCTTTCACGTTTAGGCAGAGTTATGTTAGCATGAGTGCAGGAAGTCAGGGCCCTATACATGGAAGGAGGTCTAAGCACTGTAGTCAAAGCTCTCCGGAGTTGGCTTTCAATCAAACAGGGCTGTAGTGGCTCTGTCCACTGGGCGCGGTGCCAGGAGCTGGCCCTGGTGTAGTTAGCTTTTGTTTTTATTACTCAGGAGTGACGCTGAAATAAACTTTGGGTGCCAGAAGTGGGCCGTTGATGGCGACGGTCATCACCCTCGGAATGAATGTAACTTTTATTAAATGTTACATTTATTGCCGGCCATGTTTTCTACAAAAATATTACGGGAATTGTGTACGGTCGAAAATGATCACAAAAGTTGTATCATGGTTATTATGGCATTGATATTCATTCCAAATTTGGATTATCACCAGCAGCATTTGGCTGGCGGTGTGAGTGCTTTAATCCACTGAGCCATCTGTTTCTGTAACAGAACCAACCTTTCCATGGAAGAATCGGCGGTCATAAGAGTATGTCTTTGACCTTTTTTTTTTTTTTTTTTTCAAGCAACACTATATTGTTTAAAATGGCCTTTGTGCAGGAAAAAGTCAGACTCGGGTGTCTAATTGAGAGTTTTCCTGGGTTCACGGTCAGTTGAACCAGTCTGTCTCTGACTGACGTCAGGCTCCCTCAACCCAGGAGTGTATCGGTGATATATTGCTTTTGTGGAGGTGTTTTATTATTCAGCATTTATAGTGTCGTAGTTTATAGTTTATACTGAAACATGGAGCCTGTGTTGTTAGCCAGGACCAGGGAAACAACAACAAACAACAATCACTACCCCCCCCCCCCCCCCCCCCCCCCCTAAACATAAGATTTGTGTAAACATTAAACAACTAAATATCAAGATTGATTTTGAGGCATCGCTTATCTGATGATATCCCATCCTATTGTGGTCAAAACTTTATCAATTGTGATTGTGATTGTGATTATTTCAAGCTGTGCATACTGTCCTGTATGTTTTGTCTACTGCACAAGTAGCCCTGCCAAGAAGTCCTATTTTCTGAGAAAGGACGAGTTATAACTTGTCCTCAAATCCCCCTCGAAAATACATAACACATACATAAGAACAGGCTCCCACAGCACATCGCAAATTACACTGCACCAACTCACTCCATATGTTCATTGAAGTGCAGCCAGTACAGCTGTCCATTAGGGAATCAGAGTAACGTATGAGTTCACTGCTTTCCTGGCATGACAAGGATGAGCCAACTGGTTTTAAGTGTTACCAGGCAGAACAATAAATGTAATTTGCGACTGCCATCCTTTAGGGAAATGGCAAACATTCCAGTTAATATCAAGCTCTTTATCTTTAATGAGGGTGCCCTGAATCTTGTGAGCCCCCCCCCCCCATCCATCCATCCACCATGTGTGTGTATACATACCATCTGAGCTGAGTGTTCCCTGTGGAGGCGGTGGGTTGATCCCGAACGGGCTGGCGGTCGGCGTCACAATATGCGACCCCCGGGGGTAAGCCCGGTTGTTGTGGTGCCTGTGGATCTCGTTGGTGAACCGACTGTTGACGGGCAAGTTCTCCGGCACCACCTGCACCAGCGGCGGCGACGCCGGGAGCTCGCCGCGGCCCAGGGTCTTGAGGCACTGCTCCTCCAGGGCGGTGATGAGGAGCGACTGGTTGTTGACCACGCCCGCCATGGTGGCAAAGCGGGCCTCCAGGTCCTTGTACCTGGAGGCCAGGCGCAGCATCTCGGAGGTCACGTTGAGGACGCGGTTCTCCAGCTGGGCCAGCTCCAGGGAGTTGTCCCTCTTCCGGATGATCTCGTGCAGCAGCTGCATGTAGAGCTGCGTCACCCTGGAGTTCATGTTCCGGCTCTCCTTCCGCAGCAGCTTCATCTCGTTCACCAGGTTGCCGTCCACGTCCACCACCAGCTGCAGGGTCTCGATCTCGCGCCGCTGCTTGTTCAGCACCTCGCGCACGTCCGAGATGTCCATGCGGGTCACCCTCTCCTTGTCCAGCTCGGGGCCCGTGGCGCTAGCGCAGATGGGGCCTGAGCACAGATGTGGTGTAATGGGGGGGGGGGGGGGGGGTGTCTTTGTTAGCAGTGGCGTTTGAAGTGGTCACGCCTGGTTTAAGCTGCAACCTCATTCATTCAACCTTTCAACGTCAAAGCAAAAGATCTGACCTGTGATCTTCTGCTCGGGCACCATGAAGGTGTAGGAGCACTTTTTGCTGTCGTCTGCGGCTGCCCGCTTGGTCCTGCGGCCGCGGCAGGAGCACTGCCCCCAGAGGCAGAGGCAGAGCAGGGCGTACAGGCTCCATATCACCCCCTGCATGGTTGCTGGCTCGACTGACGATGGGGGAACCAAGGAACGAACGGACGGACGGACGGACGGTCGGGTGGAAAAGGCTGATGTCGCTTCCTCCAGACCTCCCTGCATGCACACAAAACAGTCCACACACAACAACAATTTGCTTTGTTGAATTTAAATTGGTAACAAAGATTGTACGCTGAGCAGACGTGTTACATTATAAGTGTGTGTGTGTGTGTGTGTGTGTCCAAAGGTGACCAGTGCACACAAAGTCTCGTCCACGTCATTGAAACGATCAAAGGATTCAATGCACAAACTGCACTGTAAATGACTGCATTGTTTGGAACAGGCACAGTGAACTGCTAGTAACCTGTTGTTTGAAGTAGACATCCTGCCTCCAGTGAAACAGTCGTGAGCTGTGCGTGTGGAGCAGGGGGACTCGCGCACCAGCAGGCTTGTGTCTTGCGAGTCGCTCCCCAAACACTGTGCTCCCGCTAGCCCTTCTCGTCCAGGGCTCCTGGCGCGGTGCTATCTTTGGTATGCGCCGTTGAAATGAAAACAATTTCTCCCTGGATCCAAGGCCGTCCCCCTCTGTTTCTCTTTTCTATCATTAAGTCATTCTTCCATCACGCCGCGAGCCGCCGCGCTTTTCTCGTAATGGAGTGGAAAGGTAATGGAGTTGAGAGACACCTCTGGCTCCAGCTGGCTTTTCTAATCCTCGCAGTTCCATCCCCAACACCTCCTCTGGGTTAATGGCTGCAGGTACTCCAGTCTGGCAGGTTTACCAAACACGTCGTCCGCTTTCCAGCATGACTCCACCATGACCCACAGAGGCGTTATAGTATAGTGGAGGCGTTATATAGCGGAGGCGTTTATATAGTGGACTAGGTTGAATTTTATATACCCAAATATACACAGACCCAACAGACTAAATGTGCTTTTTGCTCTGGAGATGAATTGTGGCCAACTCATTCTAATTAAAGGACTAAGTTCTCCTGCTGACCACAATGTTCTGTCTGAACTCCGCCAAAACCAGCTTTGCAACAGACACACACACACACACACACACACACACACACACACACACACACACACACACACACACCAACACTGGGCCTTTCCATGGACAGTGCAATGTGGAAGTCTGTTAACATCACGCCATCATTAGCTCTCGCTCAGACTGGGGCCTATTCATATGACAACATTGTGGTTCCTAGGGAATACTGCCACTTCTGTCACTAGTCTCAATACTGGAAAAATACACAGATCTGCTGTGTTTGTGTGTTTGTCTATGTCTGTGCGTCGAAAGGCATGATTGAATAGCTGTACACATGGAGGGCCCAGAACATTGTGTGTGTGTTTGTGGTTGTGTCCGCCTTTTTCCACCAGTAGACATCCTTGACGGTGTGACCAGGTACTGTATCCTCTCTGACCTCAGAGAGTGTGTGCTAATGGCTTCAGCAGAAGCTAAAGCCTCCCCTACTGTGAAACTGTAGTTCTGGGAAGGGCTCTAGCTGTCATAGCTGGGATTCAACAGTCAAAACCCCACCAGGACCTCCAGTCCCCTTCTGAGAGCCACTCCATCACAACGGTGGGCTTCAGTAGTGGCCAACTCCTTCAGTACGCTGCCTCATCTGCTCTGCCTACTCTGCCAACCTCCATCACCCATATCTTCAACCTCCTTAACCTCCATTACCCATATCTTCAATCTCTTTATCATATCGCTCTCTTTGTGCATCACCGTCTCTTCTCCTCTCTGCCCGTATGGTTATGGCTACGCTCTGGCAATGAGTTTTCTTTTCGAGCTGAAGTCCTTGGCCCAACTGCCGCGTTCATCCACAACCCATGAAAGGCATTCCAGTGGTCTTGGAGAATGCTGTTTCAAAGCAGAACCGGTTTGAAGTAATATATCCCCTGAGCAGGAAGTGGGTCACTCGTATCTTTTGGACTCAAAATAACCCAAAATAATCTCAGCTGATAAGGGTGTTCCGCACGCTGTAGTTCACGTTGACAGTCGTGCACGTTTGACACTCGTGCACGTTGACAGTCGTGCACGTTTGACACTCGTGCACGTTTGAAACTCGTGCACGTTGACACTCATGCACGTTTGACACACACATACACGCGCGTGCCTCTGCATGTGCAGCAGTATTGCGGCTTGTGCAGCGCTGCCTCTTCCTGTCAGCGTCAGAGCCTGTCGCTTTAGCCTCTGTCAGATCAGTAGGCCCTCACAACAACAGCGCTGGGCAACCAGAACTACGAGCGGACCGCAGAGTTAGACGGAGCAGAACGCAGGAAAGAGCTGCGGGGCCAGAAGCCGAACAGTGGAAACTAAGCGCGTGTATCACGGGGTCACAGATAGACGCCATCCCGAATGGATTTAAGGACGGATGAAGAGAGAGTTATGGTGAGAGAAGGTGGGCCGGGGCCTTGAAAAACCCTCCCTGGCGCGAGGCTCCGAGTATGAGAACATTGCCTCTCCAGTGGCCGGGGCTGTTTCCACTAGCTCCATCATTCTCTGCAGGGCTTTTCTTAGCTCTACCTCCTGCGGTCTCGTCTGTTATTCTATGCTTTTTTTTTTCTTTTTTTTTCATAGTATCTCTGGTAACACGTAACTACTTTCCGTACCCCCGCCCACCCACCACCACCACCACCTCCTAGCTCCTCATACCTCCCCTCCTCCCCCCTTTCCCTGTTATTTTGCACCCTCCCCGGTCGCCTTGCGCACTCTGGCTCTGTCGGGAGGATGCGTCTCACTCCCATCAACACCGGGGCCGGGGGGGGGTGGCGGGGGGGACAGACAGACACACGCATACTATTTTCCGCTCTTAATTCAAATAATGAATGCAGTGTCGGCAGGCCCGGGCTCTGTCAGGGTGCGAGTGTGCAGCCCGGATGGCCAGATGGCCGACTCATACTCAGACCCGGGGTCAGATGGGGTCGTGTTCAAGGGGCAAGCCGGGGGGGGGGGGGGCACGGGCACGTTGGCCAGGGGAGTCACGGTGCGCCCTGTGGCCCCAGCAAGACGGCCGCGGATATTAAAGGTCGCTTTTGCGACACACACGCTTTCTGTAACACTGAAAGGCCACGATGGATGGGACGCGGCTATTTCTTCGTGTGTCAATCTACGATGACGACTGATGATCGCTTTCCTGGCCGTTACACACCCCTACATCCCAGCTCCCAGCTCCCTCTGCCTTTTTGTCGCCGGTTTTCTGGCCCGGTTCGCCGAGCGCGTAGAGAGACAGGGAGACGGGAGTCCGCTGTCGAACCCCCGACAGGAGAACAGCGGCTTGTGGAGGCGGAGGTGAACTTTAGGTATAATGAAGAGGCGCACTGCAGTACGCACACAGACTCACATACACACAACTCCCCTGACAGGGCTGTGTATCCACGTCGCCACTGGCTTCGCATCGGCTTCGAGTTCACTCGCACGTTCCCTTGCGGCTTGTCATTCTCCATCTCTCCCCATCTCCCCTAATTTAGCTTGTGTTGCTGCCGTTGCATGGTAACTCGGTTACCATAGCGGTCAGTAACATTGTATTTGTGCCGCAGCTGGTAATAATAGCTGTTATCAGCAGCTGCGAGTGGGGCCATAACCTGAGAGCTCATTAACGCAGAATCAACAGCGCTGCTGTTTAGATTAGGGGAAGAGATGCAGTGCGAACGTTCCTCTCTCTGCCTAACAACATAATCAGCGTGTGTGTAAACAAGACACTTTTTTTTTTTTTTTCTTCTCACTGCATTGCTCCAGACGACCGATTGAAAAAAAAAAAAAAAAAAAAGCCATTAAGGTTTCATCCAGCATCTCCCAGACGTTACAACAGTCGGAGCGAGGAACCCGGCCGTTGCCGTCAAGACTATCTTTCCGAGGAACGTCTCGGGGCCCTGCGCTCCGCAGCCGGACGGTTCTCCCGGTGTGATTGATGGCCGGTTCTGATGTATCGCCGCGCCGGACGGCCTGTCTTGCGGGGAGGAGAGGATATATTTCAAGACGTCGGGAGCCAGCGTATTTAAAAAAAAAAATTTGCCTCGAAACTTTCAGGGCTTTCAGGGCTTCCATCTGGCCCTCAGACTTTCCCACAGCCATTCCAGCAAGCGTGCCCCGAAACGCACCACACATCCAGAAAGAAACGGGAGAGCAGCGAGGGGAAAGGCGAGACGGGGAAGTGCCGCCTGCAACGGTGAATGGCTGCGCCTCTGTTTACATGGCAACACAGCTGGGCAGCGGCGATACCCTTAAAGCGCTTCCATGTACCGCGCATGTCGGCCCGATGTAAGCCAGACACGGCTGTATCCCTCCGCATGTGGTGAGTCCGATTGGGTTTCACGACCACTCGGATAATGTGTGTTCTCACAAAATGGTGATTTCCCCTCTCCCACTCTGCCGGGCGGCAATCAAATGTTGCAGTGTGTGTTATTTGCCACCTTGAATTGTCTGTGTACCAACACAGAGCAGCGCTCAACAGTGAGTGAGATTCAGGTGAATCTGCAGAGAGGAAAGGGGGAGGAGACGGAACAATGACATCTCTTATTGGGACCGGGGCCTCCATTCAGAATAAAACAACCACAGAGAGCTGAGGGAAGGGAAGGACGTTTTCCTGTAGTAAAGTGGTTAGCTTTCGAAAGATGTGGGTCGGGGGTTGGATCATAACCAGACAGATGAAATAAATCATAAACCCCTAAAGAGGTTCCTGAGCCCCCTTTTGCCTATCAAGCTACTGAATTAGGCTCTTCCAGGCTGTGGAATACTGGGTATGGAGCCCCTCAATCCTTGGGGCCCCCCGGGGCCCCTGAACCCCCCCATCTGTTTTGGTTCTGGAGCAGTGAAACTCTAAACATGTGGGCTGAAGGGCAGGTCAGAGGTCGACTTGTGGGGGGTTTGCCAGAAGTGTGTGGGATTAGAACGCAGCCCTTCCTGTGTGTTGCTGACACACATTGCTGCAGTCAATCGGCCTTTGTGAGGCGTAGGTACCCCCCCCCCCCCCCCCCCTTCTTTTTCTGCGTGGACACGGGAGGACGCCAAGCCATGTGCGTGGCGTGTGCGCATGCCCCCCCCCCCCCCCCCACAGACCCCCGTCACGCCCATGTACACAAGAAAATACAGGCCGAAGGCCACGTCGGCGTTACCCGGTTCACGGCACTCGCGTCGGAAAAGCTTCACACAAGGGGCCCCTTCATGGCTCTGTCAGACACACTCCAGATAAGGGCCCTCATCCCGCGACGCTCTCCATTAGCCCCTGCCCACAGCTGTAGAGCTCTCTCTCTCTCTCACACACACACACACATGCACACACACACATACACACATGCACACATGCACACACACACACACACACACACACACACACACACACACACACACACACACACACTTCAGGGCTGTCATTAGAAGCCATGTGCAGCCCCTCACCCTGAACACCACATTCTCAGTGCCCACGCACGCGCACACGTTACTACAGACTCAAACAAAGAGACGTGTATAAACAAAGTTGTGGATACGGGACAAAGCTGGGTGCACGAGACCTGTTTTCACTGTGTTGCTAATGCTGTCGAGTTTGATTTCATTGGAAAAACTAATAGCAACTGCATGGGTATTCACCCAATGTGCTTAGCCATTGTTTTGCTTCTTTAATCCATTTAATTGGGCGTCAGGGAAATCGATGAACAGGAGCCTCTGGTGTTTATTTTTACAGGGAAAGGGAGTGAGAGAGCTGACAGGCTTGATGAAACTTAATAGAAGTGCATTATTGGGGTTCAGGATGAACTGTTGGACAGGCAGCTGCTGTTGCTCATGACTGTTTTTGTAACCTGGGCTCACCTTCTCGCTGAAGCATTTATCACTGATACAGATGCTTGCCATTAGCCCCGGCTACAGGGAGGAAAACACCGTTCATTTATCAGTGTTTACCCCCCCACCCCCAAGGCTGTCTAATGTGTTGACCCTGCAGCCAACCTGTGTCCATTCAACCATGTCCATGCTGTCATTAGTGGAGACTCTAATTGAGCTTTACTGCATGGCTGTAAACAAGAGCCCCCCCCCCCCCCCTCTACATTTCCTATCCTCTCTACAGTCATTGCAGTTTTCTGCAGTTTATCGTCTCCTTCTGTCGCGACTGCAAGCCGCGTCAAAAGCCGCGCTCTGCTGTCGGCGCGAACACAAAAAAACATCAGAATACGCCGTGAGAAGTGACAGGGAAACTATCCTCAGACACGGTTTTGGCTCGCGTCGGGCCGGTTTATCTTGTGCGCCTGTTCCTGTTTTTTTTTGTTGTTGCTGTGATGGAAACTCCGAACGCAATTCCAATTTTTTTCAAATTGTTTTTTTAGCGGCGGCGTGTTTATCGCCAGCTGATTCGCGACGCTCTGCCGGGCGGCTGGTATTACACGTCGTCTTCGTTTACACACAGACGAGTATCTACGTTCTGCAACCTGTTTTGAATCGAGACTTTTTAATCTAGATTAAAAAAAAAAAAAAAAAACGACGTGTTTACACAAAGGGCAAAAAAAAAAAAAGGCAAAATCACAGTCGTCTCGGCCTGTTTAGACTTAGGTGCCATCTGATATGCAGCCGCACATAAAGGTTTCAGGTTCACACCCCCCACCCCACCCTCCTGCTTGGCTTTTTATCGGGTGACTACCGACAACGTATAAGCTTAGCACACTCTGCTTGACCGCGCTTCCCTGAGACACTCCGTCTGGACCAGGACCTATCTCTCCTCAATCTAGATTGAATGTGGCGTGCTCTACAGTGGAAACGTCTCCCCCTTTGCATCGCCGCCTCACTGGCAGTTCTCGAAGGCGGCGGGGGGGGGGTTTCTGAGGGATTCGAGGGCCTCCCGTGATGATGTCGTACATGACAAGTCTGCTGACCGCGACGGGGCCGGCCTCAATTCCACTATCAAGAATTGGGTTTTTGAATCCATAAGAATAGCGGCCGTGCCTCGGCCGGGCAATTCTTTGGGGTCCAGGCTCTCTTTATTCGATAAGTGCAAAGCACTGCAATATAAGTCGTGGGCAGTCAGTGCTGGTTAACTGGTTAACAAGCGAATAAGTGGTTCAACACTTAACGGCGAAGACTAGAATAATTGATGTGGGGCAACACGTGCAGCAAGCCCTGGAAGCGCAGGCAGGGGGTTCGGGTTGTAACTCATGACGTGATCGGGTGAGAGTGCTGGAGCCGCGTATGAATGGAGGCTAATGAAGCGTGTAAATCCTCCTTCCAAAAAAGGGGGAAAAAAAAAAAAACTACGTTCCTTCCACGCGTGCAAATTTCAGGTGAAGTTTAGGGCCACGCGACTCCGGCACTGAATGTTCCAGAAAAAGATTCCCAGAAAGCCGCTGCACCTTTTTAGTCTGGGATGAGTTATGGGGCTATTTAAATAACAATTTAAACTCCATGGAAATAACACGCTGCTGCAATGCATTCTATCCGTTTTTTATTGCTCTCTAATTTAGCCTAATTTCCTCAAGCTTAGCCCGTTTGTGTGTGCGTGTGCGTGCATGTGTGCGTGTGTGTGTG